>CM070013.1:20329761-20929761 GCA_036247105.1 Cirrhinus mrigala
GTATTGACTGATAGCTCTCCTGGCCTGTTAATGTGCATTTACTCATTTGCACAAAAACAGATTCAGGATTCCTCAAAATGAATAAAAACTGTGAAATGCAAAATATGATGCAAACCTGCAATAATTAAATATTAGGGGAGTCACGGTACAAGCATCTCGGTTCGGTGCATTACAACGAATACAGGCAGTTCACCCTCAATCCAGAAGAGCGCGCCCACAGTAATGGAACTCTGTTTGATAACCGCCGGGCAGAAGAACAGCAAATGCCAGGAGTTGCGCACTTGAAAACAAAGCCCACTAGACAGTGACCATGTGCTGATTCTGAACATGTCTCTCACTGACAAAGGAGTATAACGTTACTTTAAAGGATTGCGCACTCAACTGTCTGCAAAATGGAGCTTTGTGCTCTTGTACCCTACCTCCCTCATTCGGCACAAATCCAAATATTCCATAATATTTCCATATTTGTGATGCATCCAAATACTAAACTATTATTTATTATGTAAATTATAGACTTTGTACTTCAGTCGTGTTCTAACGGTGACACAGTGAGTTGGGTGCGCTGATGTTTGGTCCACTGTGTTTTATTTTGATAAAGTACCAACTGCACTGTCAAGTTAGCAATGCTAGAAGCCTGGAACTGATATGTTTTGTGTTTGTGTGTGCCAGCACAATTACTTCAACTTTCCTCATACCAGCAAAATCAACTTAAACAAAAAACAAATAGAATATCACTTTCTGCCGTTTGAGTTTCCTTTCTGTCATAAAACTGAACTGAAACGCAGCAAATATAGGCTATGTTACATGTCGTACAGTTTTTTCTCTTGTCTGTCAGTTAACTAAATTAAATATATTTAAAGTATTTATTCCTTGTATGTATATATGTACTGCAGACTTTATAGCCTATATATGACATTAATTTGATAACATATTTAGTATTTTCACATGTAGGTGGAAAAAACTGTAATTTGTACTACTGTCTTTTTAAAATAAATGAAAAGAAACCTAGCATAGTAGATGTTTTTTTTTTTTTTTTTTTTTCTGTTGTACCGAAATCGTATTGAACCGTGACCCTCAAACTGAGGGCTGTCGAACTGACATCTGTGTACCGTTACACCCCTATTTAATATGTTAATAACTGAATTTACATTTCCTTCAGCCTGAGTCTAATTCAGTTCATTTTCATGTGAAAGGGCTTTTACATATGCAAAAAAAAAAAAAAAAAAAAAAATTAAAATAAACAGGGCCTAACATTAACTTTTTTGCTCACCAGTCACTGTGGCTAGTGGTTTTTCAAAATTATTATCCACAGCATTTTCACTGGCCACAGTTCTGTTGTTGGGAAATTAGGTTGTATATGACTTAAGTTACTGCGTACTAAAATTTATTTAGATTGATTTCCAGTCTCTCTCTCTCTCTCTTTTTTTTTTGCCTATTTAAAGGGAATTTTTCCAGTGAAATCAGTAACAAAACTGATCTTTCCACTGCAGAAGAAACAGAAACAGCTGAAATGGCATTTAAATGCATTTACACGTTTAATGAAACTACAATGTAGCAGGGAAACATTTACATTGCAAAATTGTAACAGTTTTTTTTTTTTTTTTTTTAAATAGAAAAATATGAAATGTTGGGAAAATGCAAAGATAAGCTACTTCTAAATAAGAAAGTAAACTGACAATAGGTGGCAGCAAGTTACTGTCTTAATGAATGAGTAATTGAGTCATGCCTTTAAATGATTCATTCAATAAGATGGCTGATTCATTTAAGAATGAGGAAAGTGCCTGTCTATAAATAGACTACTGAATCATTGACTCAAGTGATTCATTCAGAAACGCTGAATCAATCAGTAACAAAACATCACTGTATGTTACTCAGAGATGCGCAACTGTTCTGCTGTGACCTTTGTTTGAAACTATTTTCGTTAACCAAATTGTGCAAAAACAGTCAACGCTGACATTAAAATGTATAAACTACTCGTTTGAACTCTTGTATAAAATTAATGTCAAATTTACAGTCATACTTTTCAGGAAAAACGGCACTCTCTTTGTTGTGTCATGCTGCGTAACTAGGCTGTTATGAATATAAAAACTACTTTTTTTTTTTTTTTTTTTACTGCAATATGTTGCTTCTGTGTGCAGTATTACTATACTTTTTTAAAAAATATTAAAATATTTTAACAGATGGTTTACAACAGAGGGTGCCCAAACTCGGTCCTGGAGGGCCAGTGTCCTGCAGAGTTTAGCTTCAACCCCAATTAGACACTCCTGAACCAGCTAATCAAGCTATTACTAGGCATGCTGGAAACTTCCAGGCAGGTGTGTTGAGGCAAGATGGAGCTAAACTCTGTAAGACATTGGCCTTCCAGGACTGAGTTTGGGCACCCCTGGTTTAGAATGATTAAAAGCTTTATTAATAAATCATTAACAGATTATTAGGAGTGGTCAATCATTTTCAAAAGCTTGATTGTGTTTATGGGGTCCTCCAAAGGTTCATCAAAGATCTGTTCATGCTTCGTTTTTAACAATCATGTTATTTTTCACATATTTTATCTATATTCTACACTGCTGTTGTCGTTCTCCTAAAAACAGCCCATTTACTTCCTGGATTTATGAAGCCCCTCCCTCAGAAATACGCAATGGGCTCAGATTGGTTAGCTGGCCCAGTGGGTTCTGATTCGCTAACCGCCTAGTGCACATTGTCTGGAAACGTGTATTAATTTATTTATTTATTTTTTTTTTTTTCAAAGAATGACATTAAATGTTTCACTTTCACCTTTCTGATGCTATTGTGATAATTTTCTATTTTTCTGTGATGGTTCTACTCTTCAGACTTTTCCCAAAATGCTAAAATGTATTACAAAATATATGAAGAGTTTGGTTCCAAAACGCGATAAATGACATTTTTTACAAAATTGAGTTCCTGCCAAAATCAGTGTTGTATCTGGTCGGTATTGAAAAGGCAGTTCTTTAATTTAACGCAAAATGCAATATCCGCCGTCTTATTCTGTCATGTTTTCTCCCTATCTTTCTAAACTGCGACAAACGCCAGTCTCCCTTCTCTGCAAAATGCGATATATCCGCTCCGCCAATCTCAGCACAGCATTTCATGCATTGTAAACAGTAAACAGTGTAAACAGCGCCATTTTGAATACACCCCGCATCCTAGTTTTCATGTTATGTATCACAGACATATATGACGAATCCTTTCATAAACAGTGTAGACAAGTGTAGAGAGAGTGTAAATAAGAGATGCATTGTGCAGTGTAGAGAGTTTTGTTGATTATAATGGAACTTTGAGTGACAGCTTTTAATTATTTTTAAGGGAGTTTGTAAATGAGATATTGATTTAATACAACAGTTAAACAAACAAGAAGTTAATATTAAGTAACTTACATTGTCTGACTATAACACTATTGCCTGATTTTGCTCTATTTCATCGTCAAAAACAGTTTGAAACAAAGTCACAACTGAGCTGCTGCGCATCTCCATTCAAACACAGCGGTGTTTTGTTTACAAAATGTGCGTTTTCTAGTGAGTCAATGAATCAATTACCCATTCATAAAAAGAGTCACTTGCTTTATTCCTGAATTAATCAGCCGTTCGAACGAATCAAATGAATGATATGATTCAGAAATTAAATCAGTGACTTGCCGCCACCTACTGGCAGTTTTAGTTTCATTTATATCTTCTTTTTAGTTATTAAAATCATTTAATATTTCTATGTTCAAAATTGTATATTTAAAACCTTAATCTCAACAAGAGTTTATGAATTTGATTGCATATCTCTGCCATCTCCGAACCTCATTAACCATGTGAAAATATACCTAAAAGCCACTTTTGTGTTCTTTTGTGCCACCTCTTTACAAATTAATTTCATTAATACTGATTTAATTTGATTGGTAACTTATTCTTATTCTGTTGTTTTAATTAGAAATTGTATAAATATAAGCTTATAAAATATAGTTTTTAAAAAATTTGCCATAAAAAATGACATACTTTTAATAAAGTTAAAAAAAAAAAAAAAAGCCATTACAAAGGTAACAAAATTCCACTTTAATTCACTTTAAGGATTTTAATGTTATTATAACATAAAGATGCTATGTGAAAGTTTGAAACAGAAAATAGTGGTTTTCATCTTGGTAAAGAAAACACATTTTTACTCAAATGAATCAAAATGGATTTATAGCATTTTGGAACCAAACTCCTCATATATTTCATGAGCTGCATTTTACAGCCTTCACACTAAAGACTAAACTATTTTTTAGAACACAGGACTTTAGAAAGAAGCTCTGCATAGTCTGTAAGGTTTGCTGGGAGGCTTATGATGAGTTACATTTCACAGATTCCAGTTTTGACAAACAATTAATAATATCGTGACAGATCTTTTTTTTTTTTTTTTTTTTTTCTCCTTTCACTGTTTCTATCTAGTTTAAAATTCCAGAAATGAGTGGCATTCCCTCTCCCAAACTGTGAGTTTGCATACACTTATATCTTAATACAGTGAATTCAATTATAAGCCCTGAGAAACTAAAGACTGTTCATCTTTTCAAGATAACTTCTTGCTTCACTTGCTTTACAGTTTACTTGCCTCTATCTGTCTATCCACACACACACACACACACACACACACTGACAGGACTGAATGTGGTGTGGGGAGATGGCCCCGGGCATTAATTTCCCTGAGCCAGCATCCTGCCACTGCAAACCAATTTGTTGCGATTATATTTTTTCAGTGTTGATTTTTAAATTAGTACTTGATGTGTGATAGGAGAGCACAGCACTAAAATGTGTGTGTAAATGTTTGTGTGATACAGGCACAGAAGGGCACGAAGAGCGAGAAATTTATTCAAAAATGACAGCACCAATGCTCGCCTCTTTCTTATCAGGAACATCTGGCAGTGTAGCACATTAAAGATTTCAGCACACTGTGAGCTGGCTCCAGGCTCAAGGGAATTTCTCACTTCCGTGCCAAAGTAAGACATTGGACAAAGAAAAAGCAGTTTAGGAAATGTTAACTTTCCCCATGCATCGCCACATTTGTTTGTTTTTCTTTAAGTAGTAACATTGTGAAATTGCTGATAAAAATTGCAACCTCAGGCAGTCAGACTTTCACCGTCAGCATGTGATAGCCAGAAAAAACAAAAAACAAAAAACACTTTTATCATCTATAACTGCAAGTTTTGCATAACCACAGGGAACAAACCTAGTTCATAAACAAGAATATGTCAGCCACACCAATGAGAGTGCTGGTAGTATTTTTTCATTACCTCCCTTTTTTTTGTATAAGTATTTCATTATGGCTTTTTTAACTGTGCTATGTGGTATGAAGTATAAAATAACCTCAGGCATGCCAGAGTCCCCATTGTCATAGGCTCTATTATAGTTCAGATGGATCTCTCAACTCTGTCAAGAGGGCCATCATTACCCAGAAGCGCTGTGTTAGTCGTATACCGGGAAAATAAGAACTAGCACTACGTTCTGGATTGGGTTGTTATGTCAACTTGTAATGGCCTTTGCTTGTCTGGTCTTTGTTTTCTCCATCCACAAAAAAAAAAAAAAAAAAGTAGGCCAATACTGGCCAAGGACTGCCAACTTAGGTTGAAAAACGCTGTCTGACATGTAAAGCAACCAATATTTTCTGTAAGGTTTGTTCTCAGTATATTAATTCATATAAAACAAATAAACATTGATTATTTGAAATGGTCTGCACTTTGTAAACAGCATTTCTAGTAAAAATTTTGCTGTACACTTTAGGTTGGAGCACATCTCTCCACTTTTTAGTGCCCACAAGAAATTGGGGTGATCCAAATAAAAACACGACATTAGCCAACGGTGACGTCATCATTTTGTTAAAAAGTATTTTCATATGTACATTTAGGATTGATTAGGATTGAATAGAAGCACTATTACTCGTTTATAAATCACTAAATGGCCTAGGACCCTAAATATATTGCAGATGTGCTCACTGAATGTAAGCCTAACAGGCCACTCAGATCATTAGGATCGAGTCAGTTAGAAATACCAAGGGTTCACACAAAACAAGGGGAATCAAACACAACTATTAAAAAAAGGTTCAATCATTCACTGATGCTCTAGAATGAAACACAATGCATTTAGAGCCGGGGGGTGAAAACTTTTGAACAGGATGAAGATGTCCAATTTTTTCTTATTTTGTTGAAGTATCATTTTTTTTCCCATTTAGTACTGCCCTTCAGAAGCATCAGATGATACCTGCTTGTTTCCCAGAAGACAAAATAAGGACAATTTACCATGGTTTCAAAAAGTTTTCACCCCCCGGCTGTTAATGCATCGTGTTTCCTTCTGGAGCCTCAGTAACTGTTTGAACTTTTTTCAATAGTTTTGAGTCCCTCAGTTGTCCTCAATTTAAAAATATGGCTTCCAAAATCATAGTCACTGATGTAAAGGGTTCAAATATGCAAAAGATGCTGGAAAACTGAAGAATCTGCAGGACTTTTGAAGGGGGTTATTTTAATAATTTCAGTGTTTTTTTTTTTTTTTTTTTTGTAGACAATATGTAAACATATTTTATGTAAAATATCTTACTCAGGACAGTACTATTGAAAAATAACATGCATTTTGTGTGATCTCTCTCTTTTTTCTTATTTTTTATTTTTTTAATTATTAATTATTCACATTTTCATATATTCTGCAAGGGGTTCCCAAACTTTCCCATGCCACTGTATATAGTGTCTTTGCATTTCCTTTCCTGTGTTGTCACTGAGTTGAGCAAAATGTGGCAGCGCCTTGTAATCTAGTTGTCTAATCCTAATCTAGTTCTCAAATAAACGAGGCATTGTGCATTATGAATATTGCTGGCTCTTTGACAAATTACTTTGTTTCTAATATCTCTTTTAAGTTCAACTGAGTGTGTCAAACAAATGCCTTGCATTTCTTGTAACATTTCTTAAAAAAATAAAAAATAACAATCCAGCATTTAGTTGTACATGTGAAGCACCAATTGTCACTGTCTTTGTGTCTTTTTAGGTATTTCTGTTTTGTTTAGGACTTAGATCTTATTTATCCAAAGTGTTGGTGTGACAGTACAAGTCAACAGCTTATAACTGTTTCTTTGCTTATGTCTGACAATGCAGTTCTCTGCTTCTTATGGGAAAATATGTTTTTGAGTGGGGTGGTTGGTCAGAGACCTGTACTGCCTTTTCGAAGGGAGAGATAACAGACTAGACTGGAGTGAGTGAGGATGACACCTTTGACCGCACATAATGCTCAAGGGGTCATAGTAGGAAGTTCCCACACAGTTTGTGGTCTAGAAGCATGGACCGCAATCTTCTGTAATGTCTTCTTGGACTAAAAGAAAGCTACGATCACATTATTATTGTTCAGTGAATTTTTGCAGGTGAAACCCAGTCATTTCAACAGGAATTCATGAAAACATTTTTCTGCATAGATTTTCTGTATTGACCAACAAACTGCTTGAAAGTGATTTTTTTTTTTTTTTTTTTGGTGAACTGTGCTTCATGCATCGTTACATTATCGACAACAGACCCTTTTTGCTTGCAAAATTTAGATGTCTAGATTTACACCATAAATCCTGAATCATTGACTTGAATAAAATTCTTTGCCTTAATTAAGTAGTCTCTCAAAAACTTGTGTAATCAAGTTCAGTCACAATGAGTAAACTAATAATTTCATGAAAGTTAACTAACAATTAAAATTGTGTTGCTTTCAATTTCAGCTGAATTGGTTGAAAAAATTAATTACTGTAACGTTGGACAGAGAATTTTGAAATCCCAACATACTGTAATTGTATGTGCCTTGATGGTAAGAGAAACTGTTTATGTTATAAAGCTAACTAATATTTTACATTTTTTAGAATGTGGCTGGGAGATCCTGGTTATGGAGGCCCGGGTGGCTGTACGTGAATATTTATAGGAGGGTTTAAATTGTGCTGATGAGTCAAGTCTGTGGTTAGATTGGAAACAAGCTGTAATGAGATGATCTCCCGCAGTGTAGTTGCTCTTACAAAGGATGTATTTAGCTACAGTAAACCAATTTGAACTAAGTACACCAGGTTTACCATCAGAAACACTAATCACCATAAAGGCGATGGCGATTTAAATGAAATACCTGTTTGTGACCAAAAAAATAATAATAATAATAATAAAATAAAAAGTAGTAATAATAATTATTATTATTATCAGCACTAAATCTGGGCTGATACTGAAAATCTAAATAGGCCAAAACAGTTTAGCAGTTTGGCATGGCACAGTCTGTATTAAAAATGTAACTAAATGTAAGTCCATTAAATGCATGAGGGTTTACAGTGCACTTCTCCATTTCTCCAGGAAGACTTTCTAGAGGTGTTGGAGTATTGTTCTTATTCTATATCATTCTCAGGGCGTCTCTGCCTGCCTCATTTTTAATCAGGTCTCGATTAAGTTGACTTACCTGACCTGAGACCACCCCACCAGAACGCCAACAACTGATCCAACTTAAGGCCTTAGGAATACCTCATTCCAAATCCAACAATAAACAGCAGGGAGGGACTGTAATCTTGTTTCGGATATTTCAATAAGCCCTCCCAATGAACCTAAACACTTCTCCTTGGATCTGTGTTTTCAGGGCAATTTAAAAAGTATTCGTCTTAGAGGATTTATAGAACGAGAACACGGTAACCTGCTGAAGGGTGAAAAGTTTCTCACTCGCTCTCCCCTCACTCTTTGCCACAATGATAAATTTTATTCTTTTATTTAGCTGAGGCTGGAGAGGATGAGGAGCGATATCACTTTCCCCAAATGCATCTCCTAAATCGGTGACTTTTCAGTCTCTCTCACTTCCTCTCCCTCTATTCCCACGGGCCAAATTTGCAAAATCGGGTCATCCAGGATTTTTTTTTCCTCACCACACTATTCTCCTTCGTAGTGTACTTTTATTCATCCATCAAAAAGCCTCTTGTGCTCTCCCAGAGGAGTCTCCCACTCCAGTAATGTAAATTGGGATTTTTTTTTTTTTTTTTTTTTATGAGATACATTTAAAATCCAAGCCCACCTCATTGGCCCTCCCCACCCACACAGCCGCCTCCCCCACCACCTCTCTTCTTTTTGTTTTATCAGACAGACAGGTTTATCTGCTAGATGAGGTTAGGTGATTGGAGGCAGATGAGGAGAGATAAAAGAGGAGAGACCAGAATAGGTCAAGGGTAGGAGAGGCGTCTCTGTTTAAAATAACCTCTGTCCTGCTCACTGTTGTAAAAGAAAATCATTTCTGTGTCTCAGTCAGTCTTCAGCTGTAAATCATTTATATGTTTGATTGTTTTTTTGTTTTTTTTTTCATTTTATACTCCCATTATCTTTGCCCCTTGTCACTTATAGCAACTCTTACTGTTTTACATCCCAGTTATGATTTCATTTTAGATTCATTGCTAATCAACCGCCTAAATATAAATTCACTGAGTTAACTTAATATGAAACTTAAAAGGTCAAAGGTTGTTTTTGTTTATTTATTTATTTACCGGCCTTTGTATTTTCACTGATTATTTGAGACAAAATTGGCTAAATTTAAGCAGTACCAATTCATTATTTTCACTCATTATACACTCATTATACACTTGTAGAGAGACAGTCCACAGTCTTAGAAAGGTGGTTTTGGAACAGTAAGTGACAATTTAGTCATTTTAAATAAATATAAAAAGAACTATATCAAATTAAATCAAATCAACTGGGGCAGTTGTGTTAAGGACATTCTAGGGATCATCTATGGTTAATTTTACTAGGTAAGATTGGAACATTTAGTCCTGTGTTGCATAAATCAGTGTATTTTATTAGACAGTAAAATAATAAATTACAGCCAGAGCTTCATGCTACTTCTTTTAGAGCCTGTTTGTGTATTTTTGTGGTGATTGCATTCAGTCCATTTTATTTCTTAATTTACAAGTGGTTCACCAAAGCTGAGTAGAATCTTTGGTCCACAAAATAAACTGTTTGCATTTTTCACAGTAGGCAGTAAAAGTTGAGAATCAAATCTGCACTGATCTCCATGAAATCTGCATAACTCAAACAAACAAAACAGTCTTTCCCCCTACTTGCATCGCATATCCACAGGGCCAAACACAGTCAGTCTAAATTGTCCTATGTAGTGGCACTGGTTCCACACACACATTTAGAGAGGAACATGGAATAAATTCACTGAATAGTTGCGAAAAATGCTGACTCCAGTTCCTGTGCAGAACATCGAGGAGCTGTATTCTACATTTAAAAAAAAAAAAAAAAAAAAACCTTGAGGTCTTGCACTAAACAGGATAGAAAAAAAAGCTCAGTGTGTTTGAACAGATTTTTGAAGGTGGTCAAAAGTGATGTGTGTTTAAGGTTCAGAGAGCATAATCTAAGATGTGCCAGAGAAACAATGCCATCTAAACCAGAAGAAAAGGGTCAGGTGTGTGGTCAGTCAGGCAGTTTGCACAGATCTAAACCAGACAGTTGTGTGATTTGATCCAGAAGGAGTGTCATATGGTGTCACTTTTATATAAGTGAATGTTTATATATCACACATTGGCATACTGTAAATGTATTATATGTTTAAAAGTTTGGGGTTGTTAATTCTAATATCTTGCTTAACAATCATTTCCTATTTTTATCAATGTTGTTGCACTGCTTCATATTTTTGTGGAAACCTTGATACATTTTATTCATTCATTCATTCTTTTTTTTTTTTTTTTTTTTTTTTGAGTTACTATGCAAAATGTCTTTGCTACTGACCCCAAACATTTAAATGGTATTTATAAATATGCACACGTGCACACACACACACACACACACACACTGTGGCAAGAAAACAGTTCTTCATTTCTGGTCAGCAAAACTGCTCTGTCCTGTGCTAAGACAGTTCTCAGTATATCGTTAGGTAACACTGTCACATATGAAATTCTAATGCCAGACAGAAAGAAAGAAAAACAAATCTTTCACGTCAATATGCTCAAGGACTGGACCCCCAGAGAACTAGCAGAAGAACAGTGGATCATTCCTCGAAGAAGATGACAGTAAGCAGTTGTTTTTCTCCGTGAATGCAGGTATTTTATAGTTGAAGTGCTTGGCACTCAAATAGGCCTTAGAATCCTGGAGAAGTCTGTTGGGTAATTACTTTATTTTCAAGACATACCATCAAGCCCTCAGTTACAGAACATGGTTGACACAAATGTCAGGGTAACTAGGCTGCCACCTGTTACTAGCCTATAACCTACACCTGTTATTAACATCTGTCTCGGTGGTCAACCTGCTGTTTATACCTGATAATGACATGTGCCTCAGATGTGTCTGCAGAGATTGGATTTTGCATTAACTCAGAACATTAACCAGGTATAAATAGGGTCATTAATACTCTTGTTCGGATACTGTCAGAGGCCAGTAATTTTAAAGTCAAACACTATTCATGACTACACTACCAAAATGTTGGGTTATTTATGTATTTATTTATTTATTTTTAACCCAGATGTTGGGTTCAGCCTGTTGGATCATTATATTGGGATGTTTTTAATATTTTCACCCAGGTGCTGGGTTATTTTTTTAACCCAACTTGTTGGGTCATTTTATTGGGGTATTTTTAATATATATATATTTTTTTACCCAGGTTCTGGGTAGTTTTTCTGTAAGTTGCTGGGTCATTTTTAAAGCTGGGCTATTTTTTTCTATCCAACCGCAGGGTTAAGCTTGTCTCTGACAAAACAACCCAGCTGCTGAGCTACAGACAAAGCACACACTTTTTGAGTCCTCTACAGGAGAGAGCGGTTCTCAGTGCCACCGATTTGGTGGACTTCTTCAGCAAAATAAAGATTTGTATACATCTTATTTTATTTATAACTTCTTTACTGTGCTGTAAATTGTATTATTTTATGCAACGCAACATAAGGATGAGATGTCCGTCAGCTGCTTCAGCAGCGGTCACTTCGTATGATGGAAGCGCCTTTTGCCTTGCACAAAATAGGTGGATTTTATTTGTTATAGTACTGAGTTTAATTTAATTTGATGTTAAAATATGTTCTCTAATGTCAGTACTGTTTGTTTATGGGCAGGTTTTGGAGTCAGTCACAGCATCTTTCAGCTACGAGTGAAACGCAAGGCCGTGGTCTGAAGTTCGCAGTTACCCCGGTGAACAGCAGCCCTGATTTTGGCAACACACCGGCCTGAGAAAAAGCGATTACAGAGAACAGTTGAAGACACTAAAATTAAAATGCTACTTTTAAATGTTACATTTTGCTGTCTAAAATGCTTGTTAAATGAGTTTAAATGTATGTAATATTGTAAACTTTGCTGTATTCACCCAAATAAATTCAAATTGTCTTGTATTTTGTTCATGTGTTCTTGCTTGTGATTGTTGCTGTTGCCTCTAGTAATTATGTGTGTGTGTTTTTATAAGTTCCAGTCCATTTTTAACCAGCAATATAATAATTTGTTAAACAATAGTTGACTTACATAAAATAACCCAGCATGTTTGGTAAAAAAAAAAAAAAAAAAAAAACATTTAACCCAACCAGCTGGGTCAAAATAACCCAGCATGTGTTCTATCCAATAATTATCCAGCGCTGGGTTGCCAAATAACCCAAGCTGGGTTGTTTTTAACCCAGCATTTTTTAGAGTGTAGGCAACATTAAATTAGGCAAAACTCTAGGAAAAAATATAAACTGTATTGTAACTTGAATTTATTATGGGGTAATTTGGGGTGGAGGATTTGATTACTGGCATGACATGTTTCTCCTCAGTGTCTATGGTGGTTACATCCCTAACCTTGAAGTCATTTTGAATAAATCTTTCTACCAACCGCATGCATGTAAAATAATTCAAAAGAGCTGGAGTTATGCATTATACACTAGATTTGACTCAAGGAAAAATAGGATCGATATGCTTTTCTCCAGTGAGGAAAACTGCCTCCAAGTGAGATTAGCCGTATGGAATTAATGTGCCCTTGATTTTGCTGCTTCAAACCCACTAGAAATCAGTAGCTCCTACCAATAACGGAACCTCATTCAAAATCACGTTTACCGTAACACGCTGTCCAGTGCATTCTGTGGCCTGCTTGTCATCCAGAAGAAGACCAGAAAAAAATTTATACATATAAATAAAGGACCTTTAGTGATTGGCTTGTTCATGCTTGACCACCAGTAGAGAGTCAAATGTTTTGAGAATACCCAGCTGACTATGTTTTAGATGCAAGAAGTAGCGACAAAGAAAGATAGGGAGGGAGGGAGGCAAAAAAAAAAAAAAAATGCATTCCACAAGTGAACAGAGAATAGGCACTGACAAACAAACATATATTTCTGTCGCCTTGACTCTCCCTCACTCTCTCTCTCTCTCTCTCTCTCTCTCTCTGTGTGCACTCAAAGAATGGGCCTTCTATTAAATAATTCAAATGGGAGCTCAAAGATGCCAGTCAAAAATACTACTGCCATAAAAGGCATGTGTATAGCTGCAGCCGCCTGGTATCCAGTGGTGAATAAGGGCATTAATCTTGCTGTTCTCCAGAGAACTGCTTTAGCAAGTCTTCTGTTTATATTTGTTTCTTTGGTTCATTTTTTTTCCTCTGTGAAATACATGCTGCCTGGCTGGGGGTGGAAGCAGGGAGAGGAGGCTGCTCCATCTATTACCATTTGAATAATGCCTTTTTATGCTTCTCAAGGTGAACAACTCTTAAATCTAGGTTGGTGAGCTTGTAGCAAGTCCTTGTTGGGGGTCTGACGGGCTCTAAATTATGGCGTTGTATGAGTGTGAAGCGATTTTCCCACTTCATTAAAACAACAGTTTTGTAGATGTTTGAGAATCTTAACACTGACATCACATTAGGATGTTTATGCTCAGGAATTTTAAACAAAGCTCTTACTCAAAGTTTTACATGTAGTGCTACAGACATGAGTGATACCTCACGTTGAGCAGCTTTTTAAGGAGAGATGGGATACAATTCTCACAGATCAAAGGAGGGAACATGGGGGTGTTTAACATGTGAGTGACTATTTTTGACAGTAAGAATGCATTACAAAGTAGTTAAGTTCTGTAAATGTGAATGGAATGGAATTACGGTTATCACTGCTTGAATATTTTGTGAGTGAATATAGTTTAGAATATGGCTGTAAACTCTGTTATTGTGTTCACCATAGATGGGTTTTTATAGGAAGACATCTTGGATTTGAATTCATTTGCTTATACTAAAAAGGCCTACAGCCCTTCCATATGAACTTCTGATTAGTTTCCGCACACTGACTAACCCAGCTAACCCATCACCGCTAGCAAAACATAAAGAAATGTAGCGTAAATTATTTGCAGTAATGTTGCATGAACTATTAACATGACACTGATGACCAATAATAGGCAAATGCATTTCATCTTATATGATTCATAGGATATAAATTAAACCAGGACACATTTATTCCATCGCTGCATAATAATCTCTGCAGCATATTGTGTTCTCCTGCAGTGGTTGACAGGAGGGATGCCAGTAAGCAAATCCATATGCAGTGGAATGTAAAGATAAGGTTTGGATGTGTAGGGGTGGGAGCTGTCTCTGATAGTTCACTGATGGAGCGGGCTCCCATTTTACATTTATATTCATAGCACACGGGGTGGCTTGTCTCACAGCAAGCCTGAAAAATAAAATGAAGAGGAAGACAATGCGTTAAGATATGTATGCAATTTTGATGGTGACAATGACAATGTTTATACGGCATAGGCACACTGAACATTAGCTAAGTTGCGGTTCCCGTGTGTTTTGACATATGTGAGTTTTTAAAAACACACTGTCAATAGGGATTTTATACTGTAACACAAAACATTGACGTCTGAATGAGTGACAGTGTGCTATTTGCTGTCTCTACAGAATGTCCCAGGTAGGGATTTACAGAAATCATCCATGGCAGCTTGTATAATCACTTTGCTTTAAACAACAATATTAGCTGGGAATGAGCTTTTCCATTAGTGAATAAGGAGGAAAAAAAATCTAATGGAGGTTGGCTATTTCATTCTCTTTATATTTGCTAACTTTAAATTAGATTTTCATGGAAAAAGACTGTAAAATGCAGTGGAAATAGTAAATGGTTTAACATTGCATTATATGCATTTTTACTGTAAAAGACTTCAGAGAGCAAAGTCTTTTTTTGTCTTGTTTTGGAAGTAAATCTATGATTTACCTCATAATTTAGCTTGCATAATCACTTTGGGTCCCACTTTATATTAGGTGGCCTTAACTACTACTTACATTTAAATTACTAATTTGGAACAATGCACTTATTGTGTACATACATGTTTTTACATTGTTGCTTATATTTTTAAAAATACTTACATGTAATTACATCTGTAATTAATTTCTGTAATTACATTTATAATTACATTGCTGACCCTCTGGTGACGTATCATGTCTGCGTAAACAGGGTGCGTGGAGGTACGCAAATACTTGTGTTGTGTTGACAGGTGGGCAGGACATCCTATCATAGCCCTCAGTCTGTGGGATGTGATTGGATGAACATTTTATGTTCCTAAGCCTTCTGCAGACGATATAAATACGTATCAATACATTTAGACCACTTAGTGATTGCTATTGGGAATGGAAGAGACTTTCAAGCATCATAACAAAAAAAATATTGATAACCAAATCCTGCCTTTAAGTATTGATAATCTTGTAAAATGCAGTGTTTTCAGAAATGTGTTTCATTTGAACCACTCACCATGAACTGTGTCTTTATAGTAACAAAACACTTGCTACTGCCACAACTAATGCTCACCAATCATAGTAACATCTGGAGCACTGAGTCATTGTATATTTCTCATTGTTTACTACAGCTACATTGATTCTGTATGCGTGTAAAAGAGAAAACATGCGAACCCTGTATATATATCAGACCAGGGGCGTAGCACCAAATTCTGGGCCCTATGCACAAGCAGTGTCCATGGGCCCCCGTAAGCTCGAGGTTCACAACTACCTACAACTAACCTTACTACTAATCTAAGAACTCTTATATGTATAACAAAAAAAGCCCTTCTCGGAATTTCTGTTTTATTTGCAGAATGCTTAAAAGCTAACAGTAGATGCCACCAAAGGTAGCCTAACATTATAGGCCTGCAAGAAAATAAAATTTCACTCCTCAGGGGCCCTCCCCCCACTTGGGGCCCTGGTAATTTAGTCCCACTTTTCACCCAACTACGACGCCCCTGTATCAGACTGTGGTCACCTCCTCAGGCACTGAATGCATTTTTCAGAAATCTTCCATTTGGAGCAGCAGGATCCTCATGAAACTTTAAGCTTTTTGTGCCCTCAGTGCTCAACACCTTCATCATCATCATAAACGTAATCAAAAGCAACATCAGCCACCTTGGCATCAGCACTGTTTTATAGCTGCCTTATTGCCCATTTATCGTTAGTCTATGTATTTATATCTATATATGCATGTATTACAATTTCATATAAGCAAACAAAAATAAATGTTTTATGCTGAAATGAAAAACACACCTGCAATTAAAAAAAAAAAAAAAAAATGTCTCAGTTAATATATGAAAGTGTTAATTTGTAAAGTGAGATGTGTAAGCGATCAAGAACACATCAACTCCTGGGGAAACTAGCGAGATATTTCTCTGTCTCTTAGCTGTCTGTAATTATACAAGTTAATGAGTGTCTGATTGTTAGAATGAATTGAAAAACCATGAAGTATTATCAAACCTATGCAAAGTGAAGGAATGTAGGAGCATCAGCAAAACATTTAAAGCATCCTTCTGACATACAGTCATTTCTCTAGGGCTGTATTTTTTGCTGTTTTATTATAATATCCAATTCACTATATTTATCAATATCATATTCATTTTATAGCTTCTTTCAGCAAAAACATTACATTTTACAGTTTATTGTACAAATGCACTGATCAAGCAGCAAAATTCTGAGTTAAAGGCCTTAAAGGACATTTGAGGTTTATGGACAGAGGGTTTTAATAGACACAGAGGAGAGGCAGGAACTGAATATATGAGCTCTTGTCCCTCTGGAACCTAGTAAACATGCTGCACAGCTGGAGGTTAAACAGAGTCTGGTTTCAGGTGTAGAGACCTCTTGCATAACCACAAACACAAACAGCAAAAATATCCTGGTAAACCAGTTTAGAAAAAAAGAATTACCTGATCCACTTCTGACTAACACATTTTTAATATAATATCTCCAGTCATCCAAGTGCAATAGTAGACATTGCTGCAGTTCACATGATTATTTTAAATGTTTGCTATTTGTTTTCAAATACCAAAATTCAACTAGATGAGTAACATATGAGAACAAACTTTGAGATGGCTTGAGAAAGCCTAGCCTGAAAGTTTGAAGCAGTTGTAAAAGTATGAAAGCTGATGTTGCTATCATGATTTAGCACATTGCTTTCACACTGCACTTCATCCTGCAACATCTGGACAGACCAGGGACTTATGTGAGGATCCTGTTTGTGGACTTCAGTTTGGCCTTCAACACCATCATTCCTACACTCCTCCAGACCAAACTAAACCAGCTCTCTGTTCCTAGCTCTATCTGTCAATGGATCACCAGCTTTCTGACGGATAGGCAACAGCTAGTGAGAATGGGGACATTAATGTCAAGTAGCCGCACCACCAACACTGGCTCTCCTCAGGGATGTGTTCTCTCCCCAATGCTCTTCTCCCTGTAGAGCATTGGGGAGAGAACGACTGCACCTCTAAAGACCCCTCTGTCAAGCTCCTGAAGTTTGCAGATGACACCACTCTCATCGGCCTGATTCAGGATGGTGAAGAGTCTGCTTACAGACAAGAGGTTGAGCAGCTCGCTATCTGGTGCAGTCTTAACAACCTGGAGCTCAACACGCTCAAAACAGTGGAGATGGTCATAGACTTCAGGAGAAACCCCCCTGCACTCCCCCCTCTCAGCATCATGGACAGCACTGTGGCTGCAGTGGAGACATTCAAGTTCCTAGGGTCCATCATCTCCCGGGACCTGAAGTGGGACACTCACATCGACTCCATTGCAAAAAAGGCCCAACAAAGGTTGTACTTCCTTCGACAGCTGAAGAAGTTCAACCTGCCGCAGGAGCTGCTGAAACAGTTCTACTCAGCCATCATCGAATCTGTTCTTTGCACATCAATAACTGTCTGGTTTGGCTCAGCTACAAAATCAGACACCAGAAGATTACAGAGAACAGTTCGGACCGCCGAGAGGATTATTGGTGCTTCCCTGCCCACCCTTCAAGAACTGTATACATCCAGAGTGAGGAAAAGGGCTCAGAAAATCACTCTGGATCCCTCACACCCATGTCATCCCCTTTTCAAACTTTTGCCATCTGGTTGGCGCTACAGAGCCACAAATACCAGGACAGCCAGACATAAGAACAGTTTCTTGCCTCGGGCAATATACCTAATGAACAGTTAAATGTCCCCCCCCAATTGTGCAATAAAAATATGTGCAATAACCTTTATTTGTTACCACCTACATCTCAAGCAGAACCTGATTTTACCAAGTACGACATGTTCCTGAGTCAACATCTTTGTTGACCCTGGAACAACATTGTGATTAACCAATCAGATTTGAAAAAACAGTTTATAGTTTTTGTGAAGTTTAGGCTTACAATCAGTGTTTGGTGCTTGTACATCAGTGTTATTCATCTATCATTTCCTCTAATTTTAGGGATTACTCATGGGTAAGGTTAGGTTTAGGTGTAGGGATGTGGTCAAGATTACATTTTTGGATTAAAATGTTGTTCCATGGTTAACAAAATATGTTGACCCAGGAACACATCTAACTCAGCATAATCAGGACGTGCTACATCTCAATACATCCCGACATCTCATTCTATTCTATTCTATTCTATTCTATTCTATTCTATTCTACTCTACTCTACTCTACTCTACTCTACTCTGTTCTTTTCTATCATCTGTAGCACAACTGTATATACAATTTATTTATTTTCTTAAATCTTATATTGCAATTTTTGTCTATTTATATTTACATATGTGTATTTTTTTTATTCTCAACTTATATTATTTTCTCTGTGCTGTTGTTGTCGCCTCTGTGCACTGGAAGCCTGTGACACCAAAACAAATTCCTTGTATGCGTAAGCATACTTGGCAATAAAAGCTGTTCTGATTCTGATTCTGATTCTGATTCTGCTTACATGATTTAACATGTTGTTAGCATGTTTTAACATTATTAGCTTGTTGCTTGCATTTTTATAGGCTGATTACAATGTTATTAGCATGATTAGCATGTTACTAGCATGTTGTTAACATGATTAGCAAGTTAATAGCATGATTAACAAGTTACTAGCATGTTGTTAGCATGATTAACAAGGTACTAACATGTTGTTAGCATGGGTAGCAAGTTACTAGCATGTTTATAGACTGATTAGCATGTTGTTAATGTGTTTCTAGCATGATTAACCTTTTACTAGCATGTTGCTAGCATGATTAGCATGTTCCTAGCATGTGTATAGCATGATTAACATGTTACTAGTTTCTAACATGATTAGCATGTTACTAGCTTGTTGTTAGCATGTTGTTAGAATGATTAGCAAGTTACTGGCATGATGTTGCTAGCATGTTTCTAGCATGGTTAACATGTTACTATCATGTTTCTATCATGATTATATGTTTCTTGCTTGTTGCGAACATGTTGTTAACATGATTAGCATATCACTAGCATGTTGCTAACATGTTTATAGCATGGTTACCATATTACACACATGTTGTTAGCATTATTAGCATGTTGCTATCATGCTGTTAGCATGATTAGACAGTTTCTAGCATATCAGTATGATTAGCAAGTTACTAGCATGTTGGTAGCATGATTAGCAAGGTACTAGCATGTTGTTAGCATGATTAGCATGTTGCTAGCATGTGTAAAGCATGATTAACATGTTACTAGTTTCTAACATGTTTACCATGTACTAGCTTGTTGTTAGCATGTTGTTAGAATGATTAGTATTTTACTAGCATGTAGTTAGCATGATTAGCAAGTTCTTAGCATGTTTCTAACATGGTCAACATGTTACTATCATGTCTCTATCATGATTAACATGTTATTAGCTTGTTGCGAGCATGTTGTTAACATGATTAACGTGCTGTTAGCATGGTTACCATATTACAAGCATGTTGTTAGCATGATTAGACAGTTACTAGCAAATTAGTATGATTAGGAAGTTACTAGCATGTTGGTAGCACGATTAGCAAGTTACTGGCATGTTGCTAGCATGTTTTTAACATGGTTAGCAAGTTAGCAGCACGTTACTAGCATTATTAGCATGTTGCTAGCAGTTGTTACCATGATTAGCAAGTTACTCGCATGTTGCTAGCATGTTTATAGCATAATTAGAATGTTATCAGCATGTTGCTAGCATGATTTACATGTTAATAGCATGTTGATAACATGATTAGCAAGTTACTAGCATGTTATTTACTTGATATCTGGTTTAACTTTAGCTGGTCTTTTAGCAGGTTTCCCAGCTTGGCCAGCTAAAAAGTGGCCACAACCACTTTAAACCACTTTAAATCCAGTCTGGGAGACCAACCAAAGCAGCCATTCAGTTTAGGCTGGTTTTAGCTGGGTTTTATTTATTTATTTAATTTTATTTATTTATTTTTTCAGTAGGGAGTTGTTAAGCTTTGCACCATAGGTCTCTTTGTATAAAAGTTTTACCCCCTCAATGAGAGTCTATGCGATTTTAGAAGGTTTTGATAGTCTGGTTTTCAAAAACCGTAAGCCAGATCAGTTAGAAAAGATATAGCAACGAACTTCAGACCAGTCTGAAGGTCTGACCTGAGTTTGTTGGTTGTAGCTTTAAGGCACTAGGAGGAGATACTCACTGAGTTTTGGCTCAGAAGAAGAAGAAGCTTATATAGCTTATAAAAATTAATTGATGATCTATTAGGAAAGTCATTTTTGAGTAAAAAAAAAAAATGTATATGTATATAAGCTTGATAGACTGATAGTAGCAGATAAAAAGATAGATACTGTAGATAAAAAGATACTATATTAAACCACCCTAATGATGTAGTTGCTAGATATTTCCTCTCTGCTGAGCAGTTACCAACCTTGATATCCAAGCCATAAAGTGCCTTATTTCTTTATAGTTTCCGAACACGCACAAAGCCAATTAGTTAATCGTTAAGACTAGGCAGGTGGTACAGAATTACAGGATAATAATGCGCCTTGGGCATTCTGGTGCACCGCGATGCAAAAGGCCTCGTAGCTACAGGGCATGGATCGTGTGCTTAATTGCCTTGTTGAGCAGGGGGCAAACAGAGGATTGTAGGGGAACAGAGAGGTATTCCACACACTTGTCATGAGATCGCTTTAAAGCTAAAATGCATTTCCAGGGCTTTTTGTATATGGTAGCTGATAAGAAAAAATGGTCACATTGTGTGCTTTGTTTGACTACTGGTTTGTAGCACTATGAAATTCGGCTACAAAAAATAAACATTGTTAATATCTGTCAGTGTAGTTTAAAGCATTACATGGAACGTTTGTGCCATGCTGAGCTGGGCCTCCTAAACAACAAATAAGTGCAATTGCTTATTTGATAGCATAGACCTACTTGATCAAACAGTGAAGTAAACACAATGAATATCACTGAAGTAATTATGGAGAGATAAGTTCAAATAAAAGAATGGCAAAAATTGTCAAAGAAGCCAAAGTTCTTTTAAAGCAAGAACTAATATCAAAGCAGAAAGGACAAAGTGTTTTTATTTCCTCAAAAACCCACTAGTCATTAAAAAATAAAAAAAATAAAAAAAATTAAGCAAAACTTCACCTCAGCTCCAGGATGTGTACAAACACAGTCTGCCAATCCTGATTTTAATGAACAAACAACAAACGGACAGACTGAACTGAAGAATGATGAGCCGCCTGCCTTGTACTTTTTTAGAATTTGATTAGAAACAAGTATGACAAAAAATAAATTAAAAAATAAAACAGATTTTGCTTTGAAGTTTGAAGTTTCCCTTTGGTTTTTCACATGGTTGTCTTTTATGAAGCTGAATAATTAAATAAATATATGAAAACTTGCCTTGGCAAATATAATATCTCTTTAGGAGCAGAGGAGGGAAAGAGGATGAAAGTGAGTTTGTTCTTGAAAGTCAGAGGAGAACCTTTTACAAATCACAATCTTTCACTAGAGACTCACAGCAGTTAACTCTTTAAGATCATCATCACACTTTTTGCTAAAACAGACAAAATATGTTTGATCAAAGAAAACAAGCACTAGCTGTGAATACAGAGAGGGCGAAGCTGAGGATGGGGCACAGAGTAATGTTAAATATAGACATGATTATTTAAAATTCTCTTTGTCTCAAGATTATTATTATTATTTTTTTTTTTTTTTAGGATCATTCTGCATGAAAATTGAAATATGTACTCTCTCTTTTCCCAATTTCTTTTTAATGTGCTCACCGAAGACACATAAAAAAATATATTTCTTTTCACCCAAGATATTTTCAAGGGTTGTCAACAACATTGCCTCTACACAGATCAATTTCTGTTCAGGTTATCATATGTAATAATGTGCATAATTAACCCTTAAAAAAATTAAAGGAGAAGTTCCAGAACACAAATTTACAGATAGTTTACTCACCCCCTTGTCATCCAAGATGTTCATGTCTTTCTTTCTTCAGTTGTAAAGAAAATTATGCTTTCTGAGGAAAACATTTTAGGATTTCTCTCCATATAGTGGACTTCTATGGTGCCCTGAGTTTGAACTTCCAAAATGCAGTTTAAATGCAGCTTCAAAGGGCTCTAAATGATCTCAGCCAAGAAAGAAGGGTCTTATCTAGCGAAACGATTGGCTATTTTCAAAAAAAAAAAAAAAAAAACAGTGACCATTTATACACTTTTTAACCTCAAATACTCATCTTGTCTATGTGTGGACTATGTATTCCAGTTCATGACAGTTAGGGTACGTCAAAAAACTACCATCTCATTTTCTTCAGCTTCAAAATCATCCTACATCGCTGTTTTACCCTTTTTTTAATGTAATTTTTTTTTATATCTTCTTTGGATGTTCACTTTGTAAACGCTGGGTCTGTACTTCTGCAGTGATGTAGGTCAATTTTGAAGTTTAATCCCAGCCGAGGAAGAAGGGTCTTATCTAGCAAAATGATCGGTTATTTTCATAAAAATAATACAATTTAAATACTTTTTAATCTCAAACGCTCGTCTTGTCTTGCTCTCCCTGAACTCTGTGTATTCTGGCTCAAGATAGTTAGGGTATGTCAAAAAACTCCAATTGTATTTTCTCCCTCAACTTCAAAACTTATTTCAAAATCATCCTACATCGCTGCAGAAGTACCGACCCAGTCTATGCAAAGTGAACATGCAATGAAGATCAAACACCCTTAACAAAAAAGGTAAAACAGCGATATAAGACAATTTTGAAGTTGAGGGAGAACATGAGATGGAAGTTTTTCGACATACCCTAACTGTCACGAATCGGAAAAAAACAGAGTTCAGGGAGAGTAATCAAGACAAGTGTTTGACGTTAAAAAGTATATAAATTTTATTATTTTTTTATGAAACTTTTTTTATTTATTATGCGGCTTCAAGCTATCCCAGATGCGGTTGTAAATGATCCTCAGCTGGGATCGTTTACAACCGCATCTGGGATAGTTTGAGGCCACATTTAAACTGCATTTTGGAAGTTCAAACTCGGGGCACCATAGCAGTCCATTATATGGAGAAAAATCCTGAAATTTCCTCAAAAAACATAATTTCTTTATGACTGAAGAAAGAAAGACATGATCTTGGATGACAAGGGAGTGAGTACATTATCTGTAAATTTTTGTTCTGGAAGTGGAGTTCTCCTTTAAAGGTGACATATCATGAAAATCTGACTTTTTACGTGTTTAATTGCTATAATCGTGTCCCCAGTGCATTTACCAACCCAGAAAATGTGAAAAAGGACAACCCAGTAATTTTGTTTTGGTAAGCCTTTTTCTGCAAGCATGTGAAAAAATGAGTGTGTCAGATTTCACTCCCCCAGTGACGTGGTAAGGAGATCTTATTATAATATTATTACCCCTTAATCTGCACGTTTCCACCCACAGTGCCATCATTTTGTTTTCGCAGGCGACAACGGTGTGCCAGTTCTAACGCCATGCCAATAGTTTGAGCAAAGTATGCTTACTGTTTTGTTGTTGGCTGCACAGACATGCACAGAATTCTATTTAGAGTCCCAGCCTGAGAGCAGACAAGAGAGCAGTGGGTTTATTTATTTTTCATTTACTGTATATTACGCTGCTGCCACACAGATCTAATATAAACGTGATTTCTTTCCCAGCTGTTTACCTTCACAGACATAACTGACTGTTTTGTGACTCCTGTTTGTTTTTAACATAAACTTGTGTGTATTTGACAGTTTAAGCGCAATAAGACATGAAAGAGAATTTAGTTACTTACCTGTCATGTGACAACTGCTTTATGTGCATGTGCTTCAGATGTGTGCGTTCAGAAAACCCAATATCAGAACTTTAAACTGATATGGTTTAAAACGCGTGATTTCAGCACGATATACATGATCATTAAAACCAATCTTTTTTTGTTTTTTGTTTTTTTGTCTTGTAGTATCTGAGGTACAAGCTATTAAGACACAGTCCTATTATGGAAAAGGGGGTTGAAAGCAGCAGCTCATTTGCATTTAAAGAGACATGCACAAAAACAGCTTTCTTTCTGCTTATCCTCAAAATTGGAAATTTCAAAATGATGTAATAAATGATCCGTCAGCTATTTTGAGCAGAAATTTCACAGACACATTCTGGGGACACCTGAGACTTATATTACATTTTGTAAAAACATTATATAAATATAGTCTTATTTGTGATAGTTTTAATTATTTAGTGCATCATGTAATCACTTTGATTATATTTTTAATTAATTATCAGTATATCTGTTTAATATTTAATCCCCTTGCAATGTAAGCATCCTGCGTTAAGGCTTTCTTAAACCTTATGTCTTTATAGATGAAGAGAGCAAGAGAAAGAAAGGAGGCTGAAGGCAGTGTTGAAATGGGGTCCCACTCGAGACTAATTATGGACTTTTTAGAGCGCACAGTCTGCCATTCTGCCCAGGACAGCACTGAGGAGCAGGTGTGGAAACAAACTGCTGACAGACAGACATCTGAACTGACAAAAAAAGAGAGACAGCTGTAGAAGTAACAAGAGTAAAAGATGAAGTTGAGATGTCAGAGACAATGCCATTCTATTCAGTCACTGAAGGAGTAATGAAGGCATGAAACCAAAGGCAAACACAGATTGTCAGTATACAGTAAAACAAGATCACTTTACTTTACAGATAGAGATATTAAGACTTGTTTGAACTTTTTTTTTTTTCTTGCTACATTTGCAAATATTATTTAGATTTTTATTTAAAGCAAAAATCTAACAAACTTTAGTGTGGTTAATGCTTTAAAACAGTTTGCCCGTTTAATTCACAATATATTCTCTGAAAACAAGTCTTTATATCTCACACACTTTTGCTTCTCAAGTAAATCCACTCCAGTGTTTATTTTAATGAATGCCTAAAATAATTGGATATTCAGATATATTTTAGCTTCACAATGATTCAGGCTCTTTCTTCTGTAGTTGTGATCCAGCTGGACCCACTAGTCCACTGCACTGTAGACAGTCTTAAACACTTCCCACAATTAGCTTTCATATCTGTCTGTGTTCCAAAACAATAAAACACACATTTTTCTCTCTGCATTGACATTTTTTTTACACTCATGTTTCAAAGCCACATCTATATTTTCTGAACTGGAGCTCATTTGTTTTTCACACTTCTGTGATTTAGATGTAGCCTGTTGTCTGCCAGTGGTCATTGTCATATTAGCATCTAATAATAATGCACCATATGCACGCTGTCGTCACAGCAATTAATCCTAGTAAAGCTCTGAAACCGAGCAGATGTGGGCCCACAGAGAGAGAGACAAAAAAGAGAGAGATCACCAGAAAGAATGAAAATGAAGTTTAATTGGCATTAATCTGTGCTCATATGTGGTCGTTATTCAGCTTTTGTATTTTTGAATCACAAATGGCTGTCTTTTCTGTAAACTCCAGCTCAGAAACTATGAACTTAAATGGATGAAAAATTTCTTAAATAAAATTTTCATTCCCTGATGAAAAGAAGGAAAGAAAGAAAGAAAGAAAGAAAGAAAGAAAGAAAGAGAAAATTTCGTCATGATTTTAACCCTCAACTTGTTCCAAACCTGAACAAATTTATATCTTCTGTTGAACATAAAAGAATATATTTTAAAGAATGTTGGTAAACAAAAAGTTGCTCATTGACGTCCATAGTATAGGAAAAAAGAAAAAAACAAAAAGAAGAAGAAGAAGAAGAAGAAGAAGAAGAAAAAAAAAACTGTTTGGTTACCAATGTTCTTCAAAATATACTCTTTTTTTATTCAGCAAAAGAAAGAAATTAATATGAGTTTGGAACAACTTGGGTGAGTAAATGATGACTTTTTTATTTTTGGATGAACAATCTATTTAAATAACCATTGCAGATAGATTGCCATGAATATGTCACAAAACATCTTAACTGCAATTTCAGGGATAGTTCTCACAAAAAATGTTTTTCAAACTTGTATGACTTTTTAAAACCCTTATAAACCCAGACTGTTTTTGCATTCTGGGTTAGACCCAGTGAAACAAAAACATATAAAACAGTCATAACTTTTTCAATAAAAAAAAAACAAAAAAACAAACATATTGTATCTGTATCTGAGTGTTTTATTAAATTTTCACGTGGTACTTTATTATTACCATATTATTAATACATTTACCACTTTTTTATTAATACAAAAATGTTAAGAATAAAGGAGAAGTCAATAGATTTAAGTGTTTTTTTTTTTTTTTTTTTTTTTTTTTTTGTACTATATAAGACTACATCAGATGTTATTTTTGACCCCACTGATTCCCTTCTGTTGAACATAAAAGAAGATATTTTAAGAAATGTTAGTAAACAAAAGTTGCTCTTACAAAAATGTGTTTTTCAAACTTGTATGACTTTTTCAAACCCTTATAAACCCAGACTGTTTTCGCATTCTAGGTTAGTTAGACCCAGTGGAACAACAACTAATAAAACAGTCATAACTGTTTCAACAAAAACCATATTGTATCTGTATCTGAGCATTTCATTCAAACTTTCACATGGTACTATGTTATTACCATGTTATTAATACATGTATCACGTTTTTATTAATAAAATTAATGTTAAGAATAAAGGAGAAGAAGTCAATAGATTTAAGTGTTTTTTTTATTTTAATTTGTATTTATTTATTTTTTTTTATTATTTTATTTTATTTTTTTATTTTTTTTGTGTGTACTATACAAGTCTGCATCAGATGTTATTTTTGACCCCACTGACTTCCTTATGTTGAACATAAAAGAAGATATTTTAAGAAATGTTGGTAAACAAAAAGTTGCTCATTGACATTCATAGTATAGAAAAAAAGAAAAACAAGAAGAAGAAAAAGAAAAAGAAAAAGAAAAATAAGAAGAAGAAGAAGAAGAAGAAGAAGAAGAAGAAGAAGAAGAAGAAGAAGAAGAAAAAACAGTCTGATTACCAATATTCTTCAAAAAAATATTATTTTGGATTCCGCAATGTGAGTAAATGAGTTTTTTTTTTTTTTTTTATTATAATTATTTTTGGATGAACGATCTGTTTAAATAACCATTGCAAGATTGCCATGAATATGTCAAAAATCACTCTTAACTACAATCTAAGGGATAATTCTCACAAAACTTGTATGACTTTTTCAAACCCTAATAAACCCAGACTGTTTTTCACATTCTAGTTTATTTTATTCTAGTTCATTCCCAGTGGAACAAAAACTTATAAAACAGTCATAACTGTTTCAACAAAATCCATATTGTATCTGTATCTGAGCATTTCATTCAAACTTCCAAGGTATGTTATTACCATGTTATTATTACACATGCCATTTTCTTATTAATAAAAAAAGGTAAGAATAAAGGAGAATAATTATCAGTATTAACTCTTTTGAAGTTAATAGATTTAAGTGTTTTTTTTTGTTTTTTGTTTGTTTGTTTGTTTGTTTTTTTAAATGGCCTTACTATGTGCTTACATTTAATTAAACATTCGGTACAATGCACTTATTGTGTTTTACGTTGTACTTATAGTTTAAAAATACCTCAATGTAATTACATCTGTAATTAATTTCTGCAATTACATTTCTAATTACACTGTTGACCCATCCCTTACATCTTAACCCACCCTTAAACCTACCCATACCACCAAACTTGTCCCTTACCCATATCCCACCTCAATAGCAGCGAAAGTGTTTTGCAATACAATATGAACACAATAAGTACATTGTATTTATTTTTTGATGTCAGTACATAGTAGTTAAGGCCACTTAATATAAAGTGGGACCTTATTTTGTACTACACAAGATTGCACCAGATGTTGTTTTGACCCGACTTTCTTTGCATGGACAAAATCCTAATAAACATTTTTCAAAAGATCTTCTTTTATGTTCTGCAGAAAAAGAAAGTCATAGAGGTTCGGAACGACACGAGGATGAGTAAATGGTGACATAATTTTCATTTTTTTTAAGAGTAACTTCCCTTTTAAATAGAGCAGCAGAGCTTATTAAATCATCTTCCACAATGGCACCATGGACCAAACGTTGTGCTATAATTATAAAAGTACAATAGTAATAAATCCACACCTGAAAATGGCCTGAGCACTAACGACTTACTAAAACACCTTGCTGTAATGACAGGCAGACGGTTTGGTTTTAATGACATGTGTGCGGCGTACGCGCCAACCCGAGCTGATCCACCTCCTCTCATTGTATCCATAATAACCCTCCTCTTGAGTCCTCCTTCAATACTGTCTCAGTCAAATGACACTTCCAGCGCACTGAACTGAACCTAGCAGCCTTGCTTCAGTGCTCACTCCTATCACATTCCGCTCCGTTATTCTTCCTTGAGAGCTCTTCACACCGCCTTCAGAGCATTGGTGCCCGCCACCCTGCCTCATTAGGGCTCCTTCGCGCTCCGTCTCGAGGATTATACAAGCAAATCTCATTGTGGCAACACTTCAGACGGAGATAAGGGAAGTCATTTTCTTTGAGGGAGACGCAGGCAAGAGAGGCAGAGTGATTAATGAGCGTGATATATCACTTTATGTTTGATTAATTCTCAGTTGTACTCAAGTGATTGACAGGATTCTGACCCTTGTATGTATTGACTGAGAAGGTTGAGTATGTGCTCGTGGTAATGAAGGGGGAAATGATAGACTGCATTGCACTCAGAGCTAAGAGTGACACTTTTATTGTTTATTGCTGTGTTATGCATATACTGTAAGGTATGGCAGGCTAAGTAGGTATGGTTTAAGTCTGTCGTAGTGAATGCTGGGGAGCTATACGTTTAAAAGTAACACATTAAAATATTTGTTACTCGTAAAAGTAATGGTGCTACATCATTACTTTTACTGAAAATAACGTGTTAAGTTACTAGGGGTGTGACGAGACGCTTATCTCACAAGACAAGACGAGACACGAGACTGGGTTCACAAGAACGAGACGAGATGAGATTTTTAAACTTTTCTTAAAAAATCCTCAATGATGAAATATATAGGGAAAATAACCTTTTATTCAACTGAAAAGACAAAATGCAAAAAAAAAAAAAAAAAAAAAATGCAGGTGCATTTTGAACTTTATCAAATTAAACTTCCATTTTAATGAATTATATGCAGTAAAAAAAAAACAAAAAAAACAAAAAAAAAAAAACAACAGCAACATTTAAACAAGAGCTTCATCATTCTGGATAAATTAAATATCCCGGTTGTTTTTAATACATTGGAGACCATGATTCTCTCACGATTCTGGAGAAAAAAGATTAGAACACTAAATAAAACGACGTAATTTACTAGTGGTTCTGACAAACTGTTAATTGCTTAAGTCTTTTAAAAACATATATTTATTAAAAAAAAAAAAAAAAAAAAAAAAAAAAAACATTCAATGAAGGAGTCAATGTCTCACTTCATTAAGACTTGTTTGACTATTGAAATATCCTGAATGAATGATTCAATGATATACTTTTTTTAAATGGGCAGTTGTTCCCACCTCCTGGTGGAAGAGGATAAGCGTTACAATACATACAGGTGTTAAGATACTTTTGTTTTGATCGTTACTGTAGACGTTTTTTTCCCAGTACTTCTATTATTTAAATGTCTGTAACACAGAAATAATGATTATAATGTGGTTGAAAAGACTGCTTGTGTTGCTCTTTCTGCGTTCACATTTACCCCGACCCTCTGATTTATTAACATGGGCAGTGAAAAAACATGCTTCTCACGCTCCACTGACACTCACGATCGCAGTCCTAATAGACATATCTAAATCGTTGTCATTCAGGAATAAGATTGCATGGATGTTTCATTCGAGATCTCGATATTTTAAGGATTAATCATGCAGCTTTAATGTAAACAGTAAAATGTTTTACGAGGATATTGTCACAAAATCTCACGAGATCCGACTGGTTTCACAAAACTCATCAGATCTCGTGCCACAAGATCTTGTCACATCCCTTTAAGTTATGTATATTACTTTTTTTTTTTTGAAGATTTGCACAGTGGGTGGAAGTACAAAATGACCATTAATTTAACTGTAAAAAACTGTAAAAATGCTACAGTAAAATCCTGTTAAATGTTTAATGGTAAATTCCCCTACTATATATACGGTGAAAAACTGTATTTGACACTGGATGTAATTTTACGGTAGTATACTGTTTTTTGAATCGAAAAAGAAAGTAAAATTTACCTTGAATAACTGTAAATTTACATTTCCAGAATTCCCTGCATTACATTTCAAATTTGATTTCGTTTTTTTTTTTTTTTTTTTTCTTCTTCTTTCTTCTTTTTTTCTTATCAGTTCTGTACATTAGAGTTGTATGTTACATCTAATGTTGTTAAATTCATGTTTATTGCATTATTTCAGTTTCATGTGTGTTACCATGATGGTGTTTAGTGTTTGCATGAATGACACTTTGTAAAAGCTGCTTGTGTTGGGCTTTGGTTCATTCTGTGACTTTCTCATCACCACCTGCTTTTGGTGGTTATCAGTGTATTACAAAGGTACAAAACAAATTTCAGTACTTTAATATGTTGGTTAACATTACATCAGTTAATGAAATTGTGGTATTTAAATGTAAATTTAAGTTAAAACCGTAAAACGTTGCTACTGTATTTTTTACAGTAAAATTCCGGCAATCACAGCTGGCGTTTTTTTACCGTAAATTTTACGGTTTATTTATTTATTTATTTATTTATTTATTTATTTATTTATTTATTTGTTTATTTTTACAGTGTACAGTGTTTTTTTTATTTATTTTTTTTCTATTTATATAAAAAGAAGTATTTATAATTACATTATAATACATTAGTTGTAATTACATTATTATACATAGAAGTCTATGGAATGTTCACATTGAGATAACTTTAAAGATTTAATCACTTGAAGATTTTAAGCCCAATTTTAAGCCTAATTTGCACTTTCAAATGATTGAAGGGAGTGACCAGATTCAAGGCTTGTCACAAACAACATTTTGTCCAAAAAATCCTCAATTCTGTGGTGTCATTACAACTATTTTAATGCTCCTGATCGTGTCGGAACCCACGCAATCCCAAACTCTTGACCGGGTCTTGGCCACCTCTGATGTAATACCAACTAATGTAATATATAGCTAATGAGAACGAGCAAGTTTCACCAACTGGATGTTGTGATTTTAGCTGAAACTTGGCACCCAAAAACATGCCACAGAAGTGTAGTATTGAGAAAGAAGATGTCCTTTTTTCTTCTTTTTTTTCTTCCCGTAAAATAAAAGGTCAGTAGAATTAGCTGACAATGTAGATCATCCTCCTTTTGTTTTTCTCCACAAGTCACGTTTGATCTCATGAGCACTGCTGCCAAATTTTGCAAAACAAACAAGCAACTGAAGCTTCAAAAACAAGCCCAAAACAAGTCCAATATTATTTTATTATTTATCATCATCAATATTATTACCATTAAATGAGCCTGGAACTGTTTAAGCTGAAACAACCCTTTTATTTGAAAAGCAAAAACAGAAGTTATTTTGCAAAAATCAGCAAACTACAACAAAGCGGGAGGCACGCACTATCCACTCATCTCCAATCACCATGAGCGGAATAGGATTGGAGAGATGGAAAAGGAAAAAAAAAAGACAAGAGCTTTAAAGAGGAACTGTAACCGTTATAGCCTAATAAAATATATATTTGAACTAAATGTATATATTGGTATAGGCCCACTTTTTTTTTTTTTTTTATAGCCCATGAGAATTACATTACATCATGCACCTTCATGTTGAACGTGATTTTTCTCCAATGAGGGGGAGGAGGGGGTGGATTATATTATTGCACTGATTGGCTATACTGTGAGCAATCAAGGCATTGGGATTATGGCAAACATAAATATAGAGAAACGTTGCTTATCAGATTTTCCTAACAAGAAACCATATTCGTGCACCGTGTGTGTTCGGAGGATTACAATGTTAACAATTAGTTTAAACTGTTTAACATTATAAACAGTTAATGCGTTTCTCAAAACGCGGTTTTATTCTGACAAGCAACTTTAGTTCTTTACATTGATGTTTGGCGTGTTTTCTAATGCATTGATTGCACGCTGTCTGCTCACGGTATACCCAATCAGTGTAATAATACAAGTGCTTGCGCAAATGAGAAGTCCACTTCCAGAACAAAAAATTACAAATAATGTATTTACCTCCTTGTCATCCAAGATGTTCATGTCTTTCTTTCTTCAGTCGTAAAGAAATTATGTTTTTTGAGGAAAACATTTCAGGATTTTTCTCCATATAATGGACTGATATGGTGCCCCGAGTTTGAACTTCCAAAATGCAGTTTAAATGCGGCTTCTAACGATCCCAAATGTGGCTGTAAACTATCCCATAAGGAAGAAGGGTCTTATCTAGCGAAACGATCGGTCATTTTCATTAAAGAAAATACTATTTAAATACTTTCGCTCATCTTGTCTGCCCAAACTCTGTGTATTCTGGTTCAACACAGTTAGGATATGTCGAAAAACTCCCATTGTATTTTCTCCCTCAACTTCAAAAATCATTTCAAAATCATCCTACATCACTGCAGAAGTACCGACCCAAAGCAAAAAGGTAAAACAGCGATCTAGGATGATTTTGAAGTTGAGGGAGAACATAAGATGGGAGTTTTTCGACATACCACAACTGTCATGAACCGGAAAAAAACTGAGCTCAGGCAGCGCAAGACAAGATGAGCGTTTGACATTAAAAAGTATATGAATTGTATTATTTTTATGAAAATAACAGATCATTATCGCATTTGGGATCGTTTGAAGCCACATTTAAACTGCATTTTGGAAGTTCAAACTCTGCGCACCATAGCAGTCCATTATATAAAGAGAAAAATCCTGACATGTTTTCCTCAAAAAACAGTTTCTTTACAAGCGAAGAAAGAAAGACATGAACATCTTGGATGACAAGGGGGTAAGTACATTATCTGTACATTTTTGTTCTGGGAGTGGACTGTGATTAGTTAAAGAGTTAGTTCACCCAAAACTAAAAATTAGCCCATAATTTACTCACCCTCCAGGCATCCTAGGTGTATATGACTTCCTTCTTTCAGATGAATCCAATCAGAGTTATATTAAAAATTATCCTGCCATTCCCAAGCTTTATCATTGAATGGGTGGGTGTTTCTCTTCATCAGTCCAAAACAAGTCCAATAAAGTGCATCCGTCCAAAATAAAAAGTCCCTCACATGGCTCCGGGGGGTGAATAAAGGCCTCCTGTAGTGAATCGATGCGTTTTTGTAAGAAAAATATCCATATCCAAAACGTAATAATCACTTTAATCTAGCTTACGCTGGCTGGTCGTACCCAGAAGCAGCTCCAGGTGGATGACGTAGGATGTCGGCGATCATCAAATGCCAGGATGATTTTTAATATAACTCTGATTGGATTCGTCTGAAAGAAGGAAGTCATATACACCTAGGATGCCTGGAGGGTGAGTAAATTATGGGCTAATTTTTAGTTCATATACTACACCTAGGATGTCTGGAGGGTTTTGTACACAGAAAATGCAGTGAGAGGTGAAATTTTGTACACAGAAAATACACAGTCAGTTGCATTCATATGTGCACAACGCTAAACCAAAACCTTTGTGCACAAATTTAGTGCATCTTATAATCCAGAAATGCGCAGCTTATCAATTTGAAATGACATATGTGCACGAACGGGAAGAAGCTTGAATTTTATGTGCAAATACATACAAAAAACAGCTTTTTGTTTTTCTTCTTTTTTTTCTAAATGCAATTTATATCTCATAATTCCTTCAGTACACAAAATTACTTGAGTTATTCTTGGCACCCCATATGGCAGTGTAAGCCAGTTTATTCAAAACAAGTAGTCACAGACTGTGACAGTCATCCAAATTACGTGAAAATGACCTGAGGAATTCTGTGCATTTAATTTGAGTTTGTGTTTGCACGATCTTCTCCATCATTCACCTCGACTGTAATCAAAAGGTTCTCTCATTATGTAGCATGCATGTGGGAATGGTAGGACAGCTTCTAGCAAAACTGGCTGCAAAACTCACCTCTTGGAGCTGGAGCCGTGCCATCCCTCAAATGATCTGCTTTTCCCTCGGATCAATGTCTGTTGCTACTCTCAATGCCCCGAGTGACGTGTGAGATGGTGACAGCGCATCCTATCAAAAGCTGGCGCAGACATCCCCTCTGGCCTTGTAAAAAAAACACAAAGTGAAAGCTTAAAGCGAGCAGCATGCAATGTTTGAGTCTTCCACGACCGACGAGGGCTGTTGTAAATGAACACAAGGACGAAGTAAGTAACAAGAAGTTAATTAACAAGTCAACGCAAATGTGTACGCAAAACCCTAGCAGGGGCTGTTTGTCAGCCAACTTGCTGTGCAAGATATATCCGAGGCTTTCCATGTCCTCTCTTTTCATGCATATCTCCCTCTTTTTATTTTTTATTTCAGTGTATGTGTGTGAGTGAGCGTATGCAAGTGTGCTTATGGAGAGAAGGGCAGAGATTTGTTCAGTGTGTCCGCCTGACTTGGCAGAAATTGATCTTGTGTATGCATTAGCAGATTGCCTGTTGATGAGATGGGGATTTATAATGCACCGACTGATGGCAGTGATCTAGCTATATAAATAAATGAATATGTGCACTGTTTAGCTTTCAGATGACTATAAAAACTTGATTTGTAAGCCTTTCTGTACTCACAAATGTCTGTATTAATAACCCTGTACTCCACAGAAGAGACTGAAAGTCTCGATGAGGACCTGATGGCTGGACAAAAAGACATCAAAACCTGTCACTGGCAATGTATTAATCAACCAAGAATCAGAACATTAACAGGAAGTGACTGAACGGACATGAGTTGGTGTAAGATAGAATCAGCAATACCTGCAGTCTGGTGAAGAAGATAAGAGTAGAGGAGACAACGTGTTATGGATTATACTGCATGCAAATATAGCAAATTCATGATTCATGTTGGTCGTTGTTTAAAATGTAAACAAGAAGAGCATCTTTCCGTTCCCACTTTACAAAGCCATTGCATCAGCTTATCTCTTCGGTAGCTGTGGTTTGTAGATCAAATGCATAATGGTTGGTGCAGTACAGTTGTGTTTTAGCTCTTCCGAAGACTGCAGAGTCAGTGATTTAGCCACATGGACAAACACTGGTCGATATCTAACTGTAATGTAATCGACTGGGAAAGTATGTATTAAAGCCAGCACCTCTGAAAGTGCATTTAAACGGTTAGAGTCCTCTCACTTAGTGAAATGATAGGAAGCCCGCATTAAAAGGATTGCTTACCCAAAAATGATCAACCTCATGACGTTCCAAACCCATAAGACCTTTGTTCTTCTTCAGAACACAAATTAGGATATTTTTGATGAAATCCAAAAGCTTCCTGACCCTGCATAGACAGCAACGCAACTGACATGTTCAACTTTGGTTCAACTGTAATTTTATGAAGCTATGAGAATACTTTTTGTGTGCAAAGACATCAAAAGTAATGACTTTATTCAACAATTTCTTCTCTCCCATGTCAATCTCTGCCGCTCATTCTCAAGAGTACCACAACACATGCGTGAAATACAGCTGATGCAGGAGCCTGTGTTCTGATGTAGAACCTGGATGCGCTGCGCCTCGTTTACAAGCAGAAGAAGATGCACGCTGAACATAAAACAAACATGCAAGAAGATTTTGACAGAGAGGATGACTTGCAATTTTTTTTTTTTTTTTTTGGCTTAGCCTTGCTTATTTGAAACAGAATAAATAGATGAACTAAGAGAGATAGACATTCTACATCAGAATGCCAACTCCTGCATCAGCAGCACCACACGGATGCGTCAGGGTACTCTTGTGAACACGTCTGTATGAGTGAGGTCATACAAATTCATACAAATTGATGATATGTACGAATTGCTCTGAGATCAGGCTGGAACCACTGATGTCACATGGACTATTTTATCAATGTCTGTACTACCTTTCCAGGCCTTGAATGTGGTAGTTGCATTGCTGTCAATGCAGGGTCAGAAAGCCCTTGGATTTAAACAGAAATATCTTAATTTGTGTTCTGAAAATGAACGAGGTCTTACAGGTTTGAAATGGCATGAGGATTTTCACTTTTAACTTTCTATCCCTTTAACCCCTTTTCAAATGGGAATATTTAGAAATTGGAGAAATTCAGAGAAATTTGTGTCAGATGTACTTTTAACCCAGTCTGAGGTCTGTTTTTCTCACACAACCTCTATAAAAATTCCAGAACAAATTGCTGATATTATACTATCCCAGTGCCTCTCCTCATGAGTTTTTTGACTAACCTGAGCTAATGTTTACCCACTAAACTTAATAATGCTGCACCTTTCCAATCTGGATGGATACTGAGAGTAACAACTTAATTTAAGATGTCTACATCTTTCTCCTTAGTTAAGCTGACATTTCTATAAACTCATGCAAAATTTACTTAAAAATGTTATAATATATATATATATATATATATATATATATATATATATATATATATATATATATATATATATATATATATATATATATACATATATATATATATATATATATATATATATCAAGATCATTCAGTAGAATACATGTGTGTCTTACACAATGCACAGAACCATGAAACATGACCTTTTAGAACACAGACACTCCCACCTCCATAATTAACTCAGAGATGTTAGCTTGGTCTGAATTGCTGCACAAAATAACAGACGTTGTGTGAAAAGAACTCTAGTCCCTATTTCTGAACAGGCTTTAAATGTAGCATTTTTTACATTATTGGAGAGAATTAATTGATTAAAGCAATTCAAAACATCAAGTGTAATACTTAATAATGCAATATTATTAAACATGTAAGAAATATGCTTTAGAGTTAATTTACTAACTGGCTAACTAACTAGCGATGGAAAGTGGATAGTGTATCAGTAGTTGATTAGGTGACAAGTTGTTTACATCATCGATGTCTTTCTGCGGTTGAAACACAGAGAGGGCGATTACTATATATAGGAGATGATACATTTCAGCCAGTTGCATCTTTCAACTTGTCCTTTGGGCCTGTTTACACTTAGTCACTCCATGTGTCTTGATCGACTGGATGATCGAACTGGGTTTGCACATTTCATTTACACATGGCCAGATAAATGTGTCTCGGCAAAATGGATATAAAGCTGAATAAATTAATTTGATAATGACTATGATGATGCAGTGGCATTTTCTTTTAAATGCTCCCTTTCCCTCATATGGCAAATAACTTTGAGTTTCAAACGGATTTTGAATGTGAAAAACATAAGTTTGTATCCTGGACATAAAGTGAGACCGTGTGTAGAGAAACAGTTGGAGAAATTGGGCATTTCTGTGACAATATATTGGGTAGACTGAGTTCTTAATGGACAGTCTTTGAAACCGCTATTATTCTGTATAACTGTTTTTGTTGAGGTCTACGAGAACAATATCATCTGCAACTTACTTTTTAATTTTTATTTTTAAGATTTATTTTTGGCGTTTGTATGCCTTTATTTAGATAGGACAGTGTAGTTGGACAGGAAGCGAAGTGGGAGAGAGAGAAGGGGGTGGGATAGGAAAATGTCCACGAGCCGGGACTTGAACTCGGGACGCCCGCAGCGCAATGACCGCAGCGCAACGATGCTATATGTCAGCGCACTACCCATGAGGCGCTGACATCTACAACTTAATTTAATTGATTAGTCATTGGAAATTAAGGCAGTACACAATACTCACGATTTCTTTCTGAAGCCACAAAAACAGTGCTTTGATCAATTTGTAATTCTGTCATGAGAAGTGTGTTAAATCAAATGACACGTAGCACAAGATGTATGTAACATCTACCATTTGAGTATTGAATTCAATGAAGTGCTGAGATTGAGATATTGATAACCATTTAGAATAAAAAGTGTTATAAAGTTTTATTTTAGTTACAGAAGAGATATCACTGACTTCTCCCAAGGAATAATAAAAAAAAAAATTTAAAGTCACGTGAAAATCACTCAGTTGTGTCCGAGTGACTAAACCGCTCATAAGAACATTGTCTCTCTCTTGACAGCTCCTGCTTTCCTATCCTTATTCTGTTTGCCCCACCAACTTCTTGTCCCAAGATGCCTCATGGTCCCCAGCATCAAGGCCAGGTCATTATTCTGACTTGCTGGGCCTGAACAGCGCGCTCAGAGAGGATGCAGCGGAAAAGGCTCTAAAGCTTGCTCTGGGTTGCTGAAACTTCAGTTTGAGGGCCACCCTTTGGGCAGAATGAGAGCATTCATGTGTGCATTGGTTTCTCCCCTGATAACTCTCCCCTTAAGCTGCTCTAGATTGTCCCATTGTCTTTCCTCTGCTATTCTCCCAGTAGAAAAGCATGAATCCTAAGTAAAGCTTTGCTAACATGTGACCTAGAAATCTCACATTATATATTTGCAAAGTAACAAGAGCATTGCAGTTACATCTGCAACAACATTTACATTTGATGTGAGAATGTTCTCAGTGGAAAAAGTGGACTTTAAACATGCACTTAACCAGGGACTGCTTAGGACAAAACACTGCCAGGCTTACAGTACATTTCCCTATTTTTCTGGATGATGATTTTTAGAATATGAAAATGCATGCTGGTAAATAAACCTTATACAAAACAAAACTGTTGACAGCATGGCTGAGTACAGCATAATCCTTGGGTAATCAGATTCAGACAACTAAACCAGAAAATTATTGCATTAATGGTCAACTAAAAAAAAAAAAAAAAAAAAAAAGTCAGTAGTGTTGAGAAATAATTGGTCATGCACAGTCTGACCAATACCCAGGAAAAGAGTTGATTGCAGTAGCAGGAGTTGCATTAAAATTATTAAAGTGGAAAATTAATGTTCTTAAATTTAATATATTTCAATATTTTAATTACCTGTAAAACATTAGAGCAAAGCAACTAGTCGTACTGGAGTATAGAAACTTTATGGCTTAAAACTATGTCCTTTAAACTATTTCCTATACATATACAGTTGAGGTCAAAAGTTTAAATACACCTTACAGAATTTGCAAATATTAATTATTTTACCAACATAAGAGGGATGCAAAATGCATGTTGTTTTTTTAGTACTGACAAAAGTGCAGCAAATTTTATACATTCAACTTCTATTTTCTCTTGTGGACTATATGTAAATATATGTAAAAATAGACTATATGTATATATATGTAACACATTTGGTATGATCCCTGTTTTTTTTTTTTTTTTTTTTTTTTTCTGCAAACATTTAACTTCAACTGTATATAAAGGAAAATGTTAAAAAGTAAGAAAAGTGAATATATATTTCCAGTTTTCTTATGTTTCTCCTTTTTATGTTTTCCAAAGAATCACTTACTATTCATTTGTATTTCTATAGCAATGTTAATTTTAATAATAAACAACTTACTCATAAACTAAATAAATGAATAAACAAATCTAAAATATTTGATAAAGAAAATTATGCAGAAAGATTGTGCTGAGCATAATCTGAGTACTTCTAATTATGTAAGATGTAGTAGGTTAAAAATTGGTTCATTTGAAAATGAGTTTGCATTTAATCTCACAGGAAATAAAGGTAAATGAACCCTAACTACCAGAGATATTTCATCTATATCTAGTTAGAGAGAGCTGCCAGTGGAGATGAATTTGATTCTGTGTGTGTGTGTGTGTGCAATGTATATACAATTATATAAAGTGTGACTGAAGTGACTACAGTAGATTGTAGAAAGCAGGGGTGCTTCCAGAAACTGCTCTCTTTTATTCCACATCTCTCTTTGTTTTCCGGGACCTCTCCCAGGCTATCATTAACATTTAAATCCCTGACCCAGACCAACTGCCTCTACTACTCTCAGGCATAGAGACAGACTAAAGTCCTCAATATACTTCTTGTTAAATTGAAGAATGAACCAGTGTGACGTCATTTTGAACTAAATCGTGCCTGTGGCAACATTTTTGCAAAGTTATATTACATTGCTTCTGGCACATTTTGTGACACTTTTAGAGTGAAATGTCCTGAGAGTAATGCTAAAAGCTGGTAACCTTTTATATGTATGTAGTGCAGCAGTTTGCAAATAAAATGTCCAGTGAGTGGCGCTCAAATGTTAATGTTCTTTTTAAGTTTGAAAATAGCACACCCTCCATACTAAACCGTACCCCTGAGATAAATAGGACATTTTAGCAACCATGACATTTTAGCTTGCTTCAACAAGCCTTTGATCATTTTTATTGTGACTTTTGTTTCACAGGACTCGTGCTCGATCGCTCCACGACGCAAGTGCAGTGCTGTACCAGGTGAGCTGCTGAGCAAGTTGTGATGTGATCCGAACATAAAAAAAAAGTATTAATCTACAAATAATTCTCTATGGTAAAAGTATTTTGAGGTCATAACAGTGTTGCACAAGGAATCACCTGATTTTTTTTTTTTTTTACTCCATAATCTACCCCAAATTCATAATTTGTGTGAAAATGAATAACAGCTGTTGGTGTTTCAATGCTTCTAGAGTTCACCTTAGCTTGAAACTGCAGTGAATTGTATATATATATATGGAGTTTTGAGTTTTGCTGTAGTAAATTTAAATGTAGTTAGAAGAACTTATTTCCAATGAGCCTAGATTGCCTCATAAAGTTATGATTTTTAATCAAATCAAACTACTTTTTTTTTTTCTGTTCACAAAATATGTTGCTCCATAAATCTTTAATTTTTTCAACTTCAAGTACACACTGTGTGAGTAGTGTGAAAAGCACATTTTCCTTAATGTGGGCATTTATTCCCATTTTACCCTACTTTTCACAGTCCAGATTGTCTCCAAGTAAACCTTTTCCTAACATGCTTCATGAATGGAGTTTCAAACACACGTAGCCACTGTAAGTTGACATTTTCTCCCATTCTTCCTCAAAGTAGTACATGCTTAACCTGTACTTAACCTTGCCTGAGCATACAACTGTGTGGGCCACAGGTGCAGAAATTGAAAGACGTCAAAGAATTGCCAAGGGTAAGGAGGTCATCTCCCGTAAATAGCTATAGCAGCTCTGTGTAATACCACAAACTCACAATTCTCGTTTTTCTTCTCATCATATCCAAAGTGCAGATTTGCAGAAACCACCTCTTATCTACAATTTTCCAGGAACCCATGATTATGTTCCACAAGCACTGTGCTGGGATCAGAAGGAATGTGACTGAGGATAGGAAAAAGAATGTGAGGAGGATGGCTTTCTAAAATCAAAATGCAGGTCAAAGGTTCAAAATGAGTGGAAGTAAGTGATTTTAGAGTTTATATATATATATATATATATATATATATATATATATATATATATATATATATATATATATATATATATATAATGATTGTTGAACAAATTACACTAAAAAGTGATTTTTTATTTTTTTTTTTATTTAGTGTCTTGACAGTGAGACTATTATGAACATCAGGGGAATGTTGAAATAACATTACAAATTATAAATTGACAGGATATCAGCATTACAGCTCACAATTATGGGAATGAAATAAAAAAAATGTAATTTTCTTAAGCTGTGTTTTGGGGGCTTTTCTCCATTTAAAAACATTGCTTGATAACATTGGTTTAGGAACCAAATTTTGATATTATTTCTTTTGATAATATATGAATATGTCTTGCAACATGTTTTTTCCCCCTTGTTCTGCATGCACATACTATGCACTATTAATTAGAGTAATTGGCTAAGGTACTAACTTTGAACCTACTCCTAAACCTAACCTTAACCCATGTACAATGAGTACATGTATATACTGTAAACTTATGTAAAATAAATAAAACAAACAAACAAACAAACAAACAAACAAATAAATAAATAAATAAATAAAATAATTATAATAATAATAATAATAAAAAGTACACTTTTTGTGACAGACAAAATCCTTGTGACAAAAAAACCTTTGTTCTGGCCTTTACCTTATGATTTTACTGTCTATATTTCTTTTATTTATAGCACTGTTTAATAAACCACTGTTTTATTGTACACTTACTTTGTAATTTCTCTCTTGACTACCCACCATTTAAAGGGGTCATCGGATGCCCATTTTCCACAAGTTGATATGATTCTTTAGGGTCTTAATGAAAAGTCTTTAATATACTTTGGTTAAAAATTCTCAATGGTAGTGTAAAACAACACCCTTTTTACCTTGCCAAAATCAGCTCTGGAAAAATCATCTCATTCTGGTCGAGGCTGCTTTAAATGCAGATGAGCTCTGCTCACCCCACCCCTCTCTTCTCTCTGCTGCTCTGAGAGATTGTTTACTTTAGCCACATTTAGCGCGTTTAGCCGCTAAACCTGCTAACTAGCACATTATCCTTGCTAACTAGCACATAATCCACTGCATCTTCAGCGGCTCAGATGTTGGGAGTGAATGATGACCACTACGTTCATTATTACATCCAGCAACACAACACCTCGATCGCTCAGTGGGAGATAATCTTGTCTAACTTACATCCCTGCTCCAGCATTGAAACAAAGAGGGCGGACTGTTACAACTGATCTAAGGTAAGACGCTCATGTCAATCAACTATGGTGGGAGCGGCCTCTGTCGGTGTGATGCCACAACAGGCATCTGGGAATGGCTCGATTTGAAAAAGGATAATATTTTTACAGATTAATTAAAAATCACTGCGTGGATTTTCATCATTATAGGGTAGATTTGAACATACACTGCCAACACACATTAATGTTCAAACAACATGTAAAAGTGAACTTAGCATCCGATGACCCCTTTAAAATAGTAAATAAAAAGCATGAGCACATTAATGAACAAATAAATTAATGCATATTTATTATTAAACATTTTCAGAAACACAACTGTTGCCAGTTATGGATTTAAAAACAACAACAAAAAAATAAATAAATAAATAAAGTGTCAGACAGCTGCACAGATGGTTGAGTTACTGTCAGCTTAGGATGAAGCACCTAACTAAAATTTATGAGAAATTTATGCTTGCAACATTCCCCTGACATTCATAATAGTCTTATTGTCAAAGCATAATAAAAATAAAAATACACTCTTCTGTTTGTAATAATGCACTCAAAAATTGAAACACTTAAAGGGCCTTACTCAAAGGGCACTTTTTAAAATATTTTTAATATATTTTATATATTAATATATTTATAAATATTTTAATATATTTGATTTAAATGAATGAATGAATAAATGAAGAAGTAAATAAATATCAGTTTTGTTATATGTACAGTGATATGATTATTTCTCAAAAATTACTTTTTTATGGCATCATCTTTACCTGATCAACTGTTGTTTTCTGACTGCTCTACCCTGCTGATAAGTTTATACACATCATGACCTTAAATGTATTCATATAATCTTAAAGGGGTCGTATTATGCTCTTTTACAAAGTCTTGATTTTGTTTTGGGGGTGTACTAGAACATGCTCTTGTGCTTGGTGGTTGGTGGTTTACATTATTACAATACCTTTCTCCCCAGCCTGGCACAAATGACTCGATTAGTTCCGAAAGTAGCTCGTGGGCGTGATCAAATTAAAAATAATTAGGTCTGACGAGAAAGACTGGACATGGGGTTGGTTTCATACAGATTACATTAACACATGATATTTGTTTTCGATAAGACTTACTCCATTTAAAAGTAGACATATCAGGCTTTCTATAGATATATCTCTCATGTCTTTGTGTTGAGTATTTGCTGAATTCCTTGCAGATTCCATTGATGTATTGCTCTTATCTGTACGATCAAAAATGACGGCGTAATTGAAGTTCTTTTTGGCGTTATCAGAAAAACGGCCACAAACCGCGCTGGCGCATTTTTCGACCCCAGAGGGTTAATAAAGACCCGCCTTCCGAAAAACGAAGCTGTCCCAGTACATTGTGATTGGCAAACAGCTTAGATGGTGTTTCAGTACTGCCACGCCCCTTGCCAAAGCAGCAAGTTCCATCTGCTCCAGTATAGTTAAGGAAATATTAAGATATAGTTGATGCTACAGTAGTGTTGGGTCCTATCGTCAGCCTGTGAGATCACGATACATGATATTATTGTGATAACTTAGTTTCATTACAGACACTGGCTCCAGCATAAGGCTAAAAGCAGCCTGATGTTTTTAATATGACTGAATTTGTATTTAACACGACAACAATTGAATAAAAACATCGTAAGTTACTAATTAAAATGCTTACATTTCCTTAGTTATTCAAAAAGGAGCTACAGAAAATGAGCAAAGAACATCATCACTGATTAGCCTACCCTAGCCATTACATTCTTGCATATTCAACTGTTCATTATCATACTTTCAGTCAATGATATTTGGAAAAATGGCACAATTTCTTATGTAATGTCGCTTAATTATATATAACACTTCCACTGTGAGCACCCATGAAGTATATAATTGTGGAAATATGTGTACCTCTCCCTCATACTCCCCCTTATACTGATACTGATTGGAAACACTTTTCAGTAAAGCTGACAAGACACTTTTCTTCAATTAAATAATTTAAAAGTGCACTGTGAAATTCCGAGCTTTCTTTGTGAAAACTACTGTAACCACATGGTTGTTTGAGGGTGGCCTGGATGGTGTTAAATACTCCCCCCCTACTTTCCTTAAAAAAAAAAAAAAAAAAACTATAAATATTTCATCATTCATAAGGGACAGCTGTGTAGCATCGCCACAATGAGCCATACAATGCTGGCCATGCACCAAAAGGTCATGCATGAGGTCATTTCCAATCCAAAATAGGAAAGAAAATCTCCCAGTGATTCCGGATGAGTTAAACATTAAATAGAAATCTTTCTACCCTGCTAACAAGGCCTCTTTATATTCAAGTGTCATGAGCTAATGATTGCAACCAGTTTCTCCACAGTGCAGACTATTAATAGGACAGAAACAGTATGACCACTAATGTGGACATGGCTTGGTTGAAGATCCGGTCTGGGAAAACACACCCACGCACACACATGGCACTTATGCTCTAGAGTATATACAGGATAAGTGCAACAACACAGGATGATTACACATAAACACTCTCTCATCTGTGCACACCTAAGCACAGATCCTTTGCTTCAGGTAAATAAGAGCTAAAATCTAAATGCCCATTTGGAGAGGGGGCTTTCAAGATCTCAAGAGGTTATATGCGTCATCCAGAGAGTTTACCAGGAAACAAAATGGGGAAAAAAACAAGAACATCTAAATTAATGCACAGGGATAGCTATTAGTAGCAGCATGAAAACCCTCTCTGTCTCTCTCTTCATGACATTCTCTTATATACACATACAACAGATGTACACTGTACGTGAACTTGTACTTATGGTATAATACTGCACATCAAACCTCATTTGTCCAAGCTAGGACAAATAGTCCTGATTTACTTCCACGGCAACATTTGCAACCAGCCAGCACTTCATTTAATGCTTTCTACAGTCACTTACACAAACAAATATAAGCCTTGTCTTCAGCATTAGACAGTAATCTTCAAGCATAAAAGACTAGCACTGCTGATGTCACACAAAAGTATTAAGGTGCTTGTTGCGGCTTATTGGCCAGGGCCCAAGCTAAATTATACTCGTGTATATTTACAAGTCGTCGGATTAAGCATGATCAAAGAATGATCATCAACATGCAAAGCATTATTGCTCCAGCCAAAAAAAGAAAAAAATCATGCAGACAGTATTTCCTCAGCTTGTCAAGAAGAATGGGTCATTTAACACTGTATACATGAAAAAATAAGACTGCATGACAGTTACTTTGAATGAAATGTTGGTAGCACACACACTTAAATCACAGACATTTCTTGAAATCAAAGCAAATAAATGACAGAGTTTGCAGATTTGATTGCAGATTTGATTTTATCCAGATTGCTGGAACACGGACACATGCACAAACAAGTCTGAATGATTAATTGATTGATTTATTTGTGTTTGGAATTTTAATTATTATTATTATTATTTATTTTTTATTATTTAACTTTTGTTCAGTAAGAATACATTGAATAAATGAAATGTGGTAGTAAAGGCATTTACAGAAGGTTCTTTTTTTTTTTTTCTTCTTTTAATAAATGTTGTCAAATCATGGTTTCCAGAAAATTATTAAAGTCCACTTCCAGAACAAAAATTTACAAATAATGTGCTCACCCCCTTGTTATCCAAGATGTTCATGTCTTTTTTTACTTTAGCCATAAAGTAATTATGTTTTTTTTTAATTAAACATTTTAGGATTTTTCTCTATATAATGGACTGCTATGGTGCCCTGATTTTGAACTTCCAAAATGCTGTTTAAATGCGGCTTCAAACGATCCCAAATTTAGTTGTAAACGATCCCAGCCGAGGAAGAAGGGTCTTATCTAGCGAAACGATCAATTATTTTCATTTTAAAAAATACAATTTAAATACTTTTTAATCTCAAATGCTCGTCTTGTCTTGCTCTCCCTGAACTCTGTGTATTCTGCCTCAAGACAGTTAGGGTATGTTGAAAAACTCCAATAGTATTTTCTCCCTCAACTTCAAAAATCATTTCAAAATCATCCTACATCACTGCAGAAGCACCGACCCAGTCTTTGCAAAGTGAACATGCATAGAAGATCAAACACCCTCAACAAAAAAGGTAAAACAGTGATATAAGATGATTTTGAAGTTGAGGGAGAACATGAGATGGGAATTTTTCAGCATACCCTAACTGTCTTGAACTGTAAAAAAACAGTCCAGGCAGAGTAAGACAAGACGAGCGTTTGACATTAAAACGTATATAAATTGTATTATTTTTATGTTTTGCTAGATAAGACCCTTCTTCCTCCACTGGGATCGTTTACAACCGCATTTGGGATTGTTTGAAGCCGCATTTAAACTGCATTTTGGAAGTTCAAAATCAGGGCACCGTAGCAGTCCATTATATGGAGAAAAATCCTGAATGTTTTCCTCAAAAAACATAATTTCTTTATGGGTGAAGAAAGAAAGACATGAACATCTTGGATGACAAGGGGTGAGTACATTATCTGTCAATTTTTGTTCCTTTAAGTAGCATTGTAGCATTGTTTTAAACATTAGTTTTAAACGTAAACAATATTACACAACAGTTCTTTCTGGATGTCAAATCTGATTGGCTAATACGAGTGCGATATTAGAGTCAAACAGAACTCCAAGAGCCGGTTTCACCGTTTGTAATTGTATCACTCCACTTGTGGTACTTCTCAAAGTGTATTGCATTGAAAATTCATAATTTTTGTTACAAATTTTAATATTACAAAAAATACTAGCCTAAGCAAAAACAAGTTTACTGAAGACAAGTAAACAGTCATGTCTTAAAATAGGGGGGAAAAAAAATGAAATTCAGTGATTCAGTCAAGGACAGTGAGTGATTTCTTTCTAATGTTTGACACAAATGGCAACAGCAGCTATAGTAGGCTGCTTTAGAGGAATAATGCACAAAAAAAAATAAATAAAGTAAATTCTGTTGTTGTCCTAAACCTGTATGAGTTTCCTTCTGCTGTTGAATGCAAAATAATGTAGTTGGAACAATACTGGTAAACACACAGTTGCTGGGGCCCCTGACTTCCATAGTATTAAAAAAAAAAAATAACATTGTGGTCACGAACATTCCTAAAAACATCTTCTTTTATGTTGAAGAGATCAAAGAAATTCATGCAGGTTTAGAACAACTTGAGGATGAGTAAATGATGACAGTATTTTTTTATTTTTGGGTGAACTATCGCTTTAAAATCTCATCATATAATGTCAGGATCTCATATAGCCTGCTCCTATACATATTTCATACCGGGTTATCTCTCAACCCATAAGCGAATATACTTTGTTCAAACACAAAAAGCAATATACATCCAACAAGTTAATAATCAGACTGACATCAAATCTGTGGGAAAGATGATGCAGTGTTTTTATATGCTCCATGTGCCTCGTCCACTGTGTTTCCACAACTTCCACTCCATCATCAGCTTTGTTAGAATAACCTAGCTGGGGATTTGACTAACTAACTCACCCCCCGTTGACAATGGTGTTTTTCTTTTGTTTATTTTTAAGTTAAAAAATTTACATTTTTACTTATCGAAGATTGTTCTATTGCGTAGGCTACCATTTCCAGATTATGCCAGAATGAAGTAAAAAGAGGTGAATGCGGACATTAGGCGCAGCGATCACCTGATAGATTCGTGCATGGTCCTTCAGAAGTAAAATATAGAATAAATGCATTTGATTGGTAAATCAAATTCAAACGTGACGTTTTAATCTCTAATAGTAATGTATGGAATTTACGGAAAAGCCGCTAATATTTTGGGGGCGTGGTGAGGCTTTGCCGATCGGTGCTACCCATGGCCTGTAAATCTATTCCTTCAGCCTTGCCTAGCCCAATGGTTAATACGACCCTGAGTGCCATGGTGGACGCCCAAATCCACTATAATTTAAAAAATATTATTGTTTTTGTGTCATGGAATGTAGTTTTAAGAGATTTCAGGCGAGAATGTACTTGTTTATAGTTCAAATGCAGTTTGCTAAAGATATCGTCTATTTCAAAATTTGCATCAACGTTTTCGGACATGTGAGCTCCAGGGTGTCAGCGGCCGTTCAGCACTCATGAACCCGCAGAGAGAAGCCTCAGCTCAGCCAGATCTTCTGGGATTTGCTGCTGGCTCTGATGTCTCTATAGTGGTTAAACATGAGATCTAATTTGTTTTTGTCTTTGGTCTCATTAATCTATTATTTTTTCCAGAGCAATTTGTTTTGGCAAAATCCCATCATGTTTATGTAAATTCAATGCTGTATATTACAGAGCTGCCTGTGTACTTTTGACTGAATTGCCTAGCAACTTTTATGATGTCTGTTGTTGTTTATTAAATATTATTATTCAATAAATAATATTTATATAAATAATAGAGATATTTAATATTGTATTTGTGCGTGTTCGGGATGGTGATTTTAGTTACATTGTTCCGCCTTTTTAGACAGTCAGCAGTAAAGACTTTTACATTGAAAAAACGCTATCATAAACGGAAGCTATTTTTATTTTCAACATCAGCTTAACACTTTTCACAAATGCACTGAGCAGCGCTGTCATCAGAAATCACCCTTAACAGATGAAAGGATATTAACATAATGACAAAGATAACATATTCCTCAGCGGACATTCAAGCTAATGTTTTATCGTGAATATGGGATTGATCTGAAGAATGAATGCTGTATCAGATGCAGATAATCACACTCGTCCAGTCCATCTCTCTCTCATAATACTCTACTACACATAATACACTGAGCTTTTACTGGTAATACAATAAGCTATCAATGAAGTAACTCAATGTTCATTCATTACTAGTTCTAAAGTGACGTTTTCAAATTAGTAACGGAGGCTTGGGCTTACCGACTTAAATGTGCGGCGGAAGGAAGAAGTTCTACACAAAAGAAGGCTTTTAAAGACATGTCGTTGTTATTTTATGTATTTACACACTTGTGCCGTCAAACTGTTGTATAAACACAATATCACACTCGTAGACGTGAGATATGGCTGTATATCGTCTACGAGTGTGATATTGCTCATTTAATAAGAAATATTTCTTGAGCACCAAATGAACATAATAGAATGACTTCTGAAAGAACAGTGAAGAAAGGAAATAATAATAATAATGGCTACTGAAAAATTAGCTTTGCCATTATAAGAATAATTTACATTTTAAAATATATTAAAGTGGAAAATAGATGTCTTAAATAGTAATAATATTTCACAATTTTACTGTTTTTTTTTTACAGACTAATACGACTTTAAATACTGCTTTAATGGTGAATATAGGAGACACTTACTGTCCTGATACCTTTGAACAATAGTATATTAAAGCAATAGGTCCCAAGAAGCTGTTGTTTACAATGAATTTAGAACAGCTAAGGGGTATTGTTAGGTATGACATTAGCATAATATACTGTATATCACTTGGCTGTCTGGGACATACAATATTTTGTTTTTTGTAAGGCTGATTTAATTATTAAAAAATAATAATAATACTAATTTTATTAGGTCCCAATAAATCCCTAAAAGGTGGTTTTGTCAGATTTAGCTCATTTCTAGGGGCAGCTTTGTCTGCTAACTTTAGCAGAAGTAAACACAAGCACACACACATTCCCTGTCAATCCAACCAACAGCATAATGTCATTTCATTCTTGTATGCAATTCACATGGGAGAAGGGCAGACTGACTTGTCCGGGCATTATCCGTAAGACTGGTTGCATTACTCGTATCCGCTTCTGTTCTTTCCCGCTATTTCTTTACTCCGGCGTACATTTTAGTTACAAACACATTTGTCTCATCCCTGTGGATTTCACTGCCACCCATATCTAGCTCCTCCAAAAGCAACAGCTTCAGAGAAGGATTATTCCGACACCTTATTTAGTGCCTATTCTCTCCCTCCTGTTAATTCATAATGCTGCTCAAATCTCCCAGGCAAACTTCCCTGTCAGTTTGGTTCCTATTCGTATTCCTCTTAAACTCCCCACTGACAAACCTCTCTGCCGTATCCGAGCAGCGTAATTAGCGCTTCGATTCGATCGTGGTTGTTCGGAGACCAGAGACGTGTATATATATATTGTGTTTTGAACAAAGGATGGTAGAGAGGCTGTGTACATTTCTAACAAGTAATAATGTCTTGCAATTACCAGGCTTGCGGTAATGCCGTAATGCCACCTGTTGACACGGCTGCATAATCAGTGGCTCTCTCTGGTCTTTGGCAAATGGACATCACAGGGAGCACTTAGAGTATACTTAATGGAGCATGCCTGACCCTGGAAACACAATTACAAATGTGTACTGATTTCCATAGCTCTGTGTATGACAGCCAACGGTGCTAGCATTAATCCTAATGGCCTTCCCCGCATAGGAAATCATCTAGAGTTTTCATAACCCTTCTCCTGCCATGCAAATGCATGTTAGGAAACATTACGCTAGCCAAAAAGGTTAGTTGGAAGCCCATGCGAAATAGATAAGAGCCTGAAAAGCTGTTTAATCATATTGGATGTTCGTACTACAAAGCTAATGGCTTTTTGCGCTAGCTTCAGGAGGGAGAAAGAGCCCTGCAAGTTTTTCTAGTTTTAATCTACCAAATTATTAATCTGTGATCATAACTGGCCATTAATAATTGAGCTGGCACACATCAGAGTTCTTTGCCTCTTGATGGAAGTGTGTAATGTATCCTCTGTGAGAGGAAAAAGGCCTTTTTGTTCCCATGGAGATTCGAACGGAACACATTAAAAACAAAGTGGAAGGTGGAACACGCAGAGAATAAGCAAGAAGAAAGAAGCATTACAAACTCGCTATATGCTCATTCGGGATCAATCAATCTTGTCTCCCTCCCACTCCCTCCGAACCTCGGCGTGCGGCGTGAAAGGAAGCATATTTTGGTAAGTAATAATGTTGTGGTAAGATAGCGGAAATGAAAAAGAAGGACAAATAAATTTCATCAAAAAGCAATAAACTGGTAGTTAAATGGCATCTGAGAGGACTGCCAAATGAAAACACACATATCAAATATCAGAAACTATATCGATGACAGGGAACAAATTAATAGCATACAAATAATATCTGCCTGTGTATTAACTCGTTCACTGCCAAATCAGTCCCCCCTTTTCAAAAAAAAAGCATTTAGGCTTTGGAGGGAGACATGGGGGCCGTTTTACATATTCAAAATACGTTAGAGGGTAAATACAGACTCAAATGCTTGGTACAGAACATGAAAAGTGACAAGGGTAATGAACTAGCGGATCATTTTAATAAAGGAACAAACTCATCCTGACGTTACAAGACAACAAGTTACCACATGTGAAAACAAAATCAACAACAACTGTTTAAATAAACCTGCCAAATGCTCAAACAAATCAGGTGTAATTATTCAGGCCCCAGTGCATGCTAGGTTGAGGGCAATTGATTCTAAACCACAAAGTGTTACTTTTGTCAGCATTATTTATTGTATTAATTTTTGGTATGTAATCGTGCAGTATATGAAGTTCAGCTCACCATGATTGCCTGATCTGCAAAACAAAACTAGCCCAATGATATTTGATCTTAAATATCAAAACATAAAATATTCCACTCCACTCCCATGCATAAAACACATACTTTAGTCATTGTTATATGTCATACAAAATCTCAGCTTGAAAAACACTGTTTTCATAAAGAAGCTGACAGGTGGTAAAATATTCCCTATTAGTACCCTTCATTCACAGAAGTCACTCATCATATATATATATATATATATATATATATATATATATATATATATATATATATATATATATATGGTTCTTTCTGGTTCTCGAATTTGATTGGCTGAGAGGAGTGTGATATTCTAGTGATATCAGAACTAGAATATTTCACCGATTGTATCACTCCGCTTGCAGTATTTCTCACAGCGAGTGTCATGGTGGACAAATTCCACTATAATTTAACAAATAATTATGTTTTTGTGTCACAGAATGTAATTTTAAGATTTTTATTTATTTATTTTGTATGTACTTGTTCATACTTCAAATGTGCAGTTTGCTTCAGTGTTTTCAGAGATGTGAGCTCTTGGGCGTCAGCGGCCAATAATGGCTAATGGCTAATGAACCTGCCGAGAGCAGCCTCACCTCAGCCAAGTCTTCTGGAATTTGCCACTGGCTCTAATGTCTCTATAGTGGTTAAAATAAGATATAACTCACTTTGGGTAAATCTAACGGGCAGTCTTTGGTCTCATTAATCTATTATTTGTTCCAGAGCAAATAGTTTGGGCTATGGGCAAAATCTTATCACGTTATATATTATGTAACTTTAATGCTGTATATCAGAATGCTGCCTTTGTACTTTTGACTGAATTGCCTAGCAACTTTTATGATTGCTATTATAGTATTCAATAAATAATATTTTATATAAATAATAGTAGTATTAAATAATAGTATAACGGTGTGTGTGTTCGTTATGGTGATTTTATTTACAATATTCCGCCACTAGATGGCAACAAGAGACTGTTTTTACAGCAGTAAAGACTTTTACGTTGAAAGAGACTGAAACAGGGTTGTAAACACGGAACTTTTTAGTTGCACTTTATTTTACAGTACATGTACTTACATGCACTTACAGTGTACTTTACAGTGTACCTACCTAAGAAAGTTGTGGTAATATAAGGTATACATGGGGTAGGGTTTGGTTTAGGGGTATGTTCAGGGTTAGTACCTCGTTATTACACAGTTTTAATAATCAGTACATACATGAGGAACAGGACTGTAAAATAAAATGCTACAACAACACCGTGTAGCAAATGCACTCAGCAGCGCTGTCATCGGAAATCACCCTTAACAGATGAAAGGATAGTACAACAAAGATATCGCTTTTCTTACCGGACATTCAAACTACTGTTTTATTGTAAATATGAGATTGAGCTGAAGAATGAATGCTGTGTCAGATGCAGGTAATCACACTCACTCAGTCCATCACTCTACATAATATAGTGAGCTTTAAATACAGTAATACAATAAACTTTTAATGAAACAACCCGACATTTCTTCCTTACTAGTTCTAAAGTGACGTCTTTGAATTAGTAATGGAGGTTTGGGCTCAGCTGTTAAACTGTCAAACTGAGATCTGAATCCATGGCAGATGGAAGTAGGTCACACAAAAGAGACAACACTGTTGAATAAACACAATATCACACTCATAGCTATGTAATATGGCTGTATAACGGCATGCTGTGATTACCTATGGCCGAATCACAGCCGTGTCATATTGCACGGCTACTTGTGATATTGCTCATATATATTGATGGAATATGAAATGGGTTTAACATTAACAAGCATTTTAGTCAAATACAACTTATGCAGTATGAAACCTTTAACCAGCGGATGCAAAAAATCAAACCACTGCAACTAAAGTAGTCTACTTGCAGCTCATGCAGAAGTCATTTTCAAATCAAACAGTTTTCTGTTGGTCAACACTTTCCAACTTGTACCCGTTGTGAAATCTGCTTGGGGAAATCTTTGTCCTCACACTAAATTCCCGCTTGGCTGGATTCCTACTGAAATTACTAGATATTGCTATGAAAAATTTGCTGGCAAATGTAACCTCACCTTGAAAGGCAACACATACATGCGTTATTCTGTGGCTGAGATTGAATTGTGCACATATAGGTTTGCAGGTGCATTATGAGGTGAGTAGGAAAGAAACTAGGGGAGGAAAATGTTAGGCGAAACAGCAGACATACTAGCATGTCCTTGGGATTAGAGAGCATACTGTGGTCTCAGAGGAGACGTCTAATGTTGTGCATCATCAAGGCGCTGTGGAGTAGAGGAGAGCAGAGAGCCCATGGGGCCCAGTGTTTAATACCCCTTAACCGCTTCACTAGCAGCAGCTACAGAACCCTTAGGACCAGCACACACACACACACACACACACACACAGCACAGCACAGCCAGGCATGTCAATGAGCCACACACAGCCATATTCTCACACACACAATCAGAGAAAGTCATACACACATTCTCAGGGAGGGCTATACGCACACATACACATGAGTGTGAGTGGGTGAAGGGGTAAATGAGTGAATGATGAATCACTGAATGAATCAGAGTGTGTAATTTAGACTTTCATGATTATTTTCCACTGTCTTTGGCCCTTAGGCTGGTTACCACTGCACACTCATGTATAACAGCAGCCTCATGTTGTACTTTCACATGGTGTTTTTGCTGCATAAACAAACTATACAGAAAATACAATTATTTCTGGCCTATTTTTAATACAGTTATTTCCCATATTTTCTTTTATAATGACTATATATTATACAAGTATAGTCAGAGATGGGAAGTAACGAAATAAAAATACTTTGTTACTGTACTTAAGTAGATTTTTCTGATATCAGTACTTTACTTCACTATTTTTGATTTTCTCACTACTTTTACTCTTTACATTTTTACACACATTTCTGTAGTTCCTACTTACATTTTCAAACCAGGCTTTAGTTTTAATCAGGAATTGGTGGATCACCATTCGACAACAAATCTCTAATAAATCGGTTAGCAGTGTTGCCAACTTGGCGACTTTGTCGCTAGATTTAGCGACTTTTCAGACCCCCCTGGCGACTTTTTTTCGAAAAAGCGCCTAGCGACAAATCTAGCGACTTCTTGGACAAACCTTATTTAGTTTATGAGACTCTCTGGTACTGCCGCGCGAGCGCAAAGTCCTGCTTTCCCAGCGCGCGCGCTCTCCCTCTCTCTCTATCTGCGTCTGCTCTGTTCAGTGAGCGGCAGAGAAGCAGCACTTTCAGATAAAAAAAGATATTCTGATGCTTCTAACTCTATTTTACATGCAAGTATAGCCGAAATCACAGCACAGCCATTGTCTTAATCGTATGTGTATTTTATTTCATTAGACAATGTCGTGATTATGAATCACGATTTTAGTGTAGATAAATATCTTCGAGAGCTGGTTATGTAGTCCTAATGGGCCGCGTTTCAGTCACTATTTCATATTTACCCCGTTGTCTGACAAAAGAAACCGTAAAATATATCAATATATCTATGAAATATATAAATGAAAACAGTTTTATTGAATTTGGCTGCATTAAATAGCAGTATGTGAGCACAGAGACGCAAGACAACAGGACCTACTGACGTACGCTAAAGAGCTAATATGCTAATGAGCGTATGACGTCATTTAGCGACATTTGACGACTTTCCAAGTGGGGTTTAGCTACTTTCCATCGAAAAAAGTTGGCAACACTGTCGGTTAGTCTTGACTGGCAATGCGATTCGGCTCGCGCGCGCACCGCGTCCCCGCCAAACGGTTTTTATCAGAGTAATCAGTGCAAGCGACTCGAGAATGGAGTGGAAGCGCCCGGGTGGATCATAGAGGCAAAACTACTGACCTGTTCAGGACTTAAAGTGCAGGTCAGTTTCATTTGTTAACAGGCTGCTAAGAGTTGCTAGCAGTTTAATGCTTAACTAAGTAAACAAAGACAAAACTACAGCAATAGTACTATAAACGAAACTAAACTTCATTACTATCATCACTCAAAATACTCTATGCTAAAGGACATCATTATTATCTACTGTAAAGTAGTAATTTAGCAAACAAATGTTATAAAACATCGTTTTGTAATACATCCAGAGGGAGCTAGGGCTGATAACAACACAAACCTTACGAAAATTCTTACGAAACTATAGTTAAACCATGGAAAGCACAAATGAACCATGGTTTTGCTACACTAACCATAGTCTAACCATGAGATGTGTAGTAAAACTATGTAGTAGTTAAATTAATACAGATTGTAATTAATCTGGAAAAAAAAAAAAAAAAAAAAAAAAAAAAACATGGTTACCATACTTTTACTGTAATAAACCATGGTTAATTTTGGTAACAGAAAAATATGACTCATGATAATGCAATAATGTGTTCAGTATTTTCTTCTGTAAAGATATTGTCATGCTGTAATCATTATTTTACTAATTTTGACATTTAGGCAATTTAGAAAATAAAGTTTTCTTGCATCTATAGTATTTAAGCCATTTTAAGATGAAACAACAACACCTGGTCATAATGTGATACTTTAAATTGAACTTAAATACAATTGTTACTGCAAATTGTTATTGCAAATAGAATATAATGATGGTTGTTTTGCAACAAGATGGAGACAGTTCTGTTCATAATAGTAAATGGTGACAGTGACAGGTACAAGAAAATTAGTAAAAAAAAAACCAAACATCGAAAATGAAGACACTGAAAGGAAAATTGAAGTGAAGGTGCAGTTCAAAAGATAAACTTTTTCTTATTCTGCACGGCCCCAGCCTAAGGTTTTAAACATTTATTTAAGTGTGATGGCCATACAAAAAAATAAAATAAAAAATAAATAAATTAATAAATAAAATAGGGTTGTCCATGGTTTCAGAATTTGTTATTTTGTATTAATGTGTCAGTATGAGGTTGAGTTACCAGCATGACACCAAAACAGTTAGTAGTAACGGGTACTTTTTACTGAAGTACATGTCTGAGAACATATCTTTACTTTAACTTAAGTAAAAAAGTGTAGCCAGTACTTCTACTTTTACCAGAGTTTTTTTAAACATGAGTATCTGTACTTCTACTTGAGTGAAGGATGTGTGTACTTTTGCCGTCTCTGATTGTAGTTCAGTAGTTTGAGTGGGATCACATTTACATCCAGATGGTAATGAATCACATGGAACAGCATAAAACCCCAAACTGGAGCCATAAACTGCTTAAATAAGCTGGATTCAGACAAATTTGATGAATGGAAAGTGCCGTCACTATGCATGCATCACACCCAACAAATATCTTTTTTCAAACAACATGAGAGTATTGCACTGCTATCTTCTTCTTTTTCTTCTTCTACTTTTTTAATCTAACAATTTAAAATAACTGTTTTTGTTTGAATATATTTGAAAATGTAATGTATTCCTTTTACGGCAAAGTTGAATTTTCAGCAGCTATTACTCCAGTCTTCAATGTCACATAATTCTTCATAAATCATGCTGATTTGGTTTTAACTTATCAGGCCCCACCCCCAACCGTTGATTAACTCTCCTGTAATAGCATATTTCAGCCTTCAGCCAGTTGCTGGCCACCATTTTCTCTGCGCTCGAGCAGCTGTAGTGACAAGAATGTCTCGGAGGCAATGCAGGTGTTTTGTAGTTGGATGTAAAAGTAAACATAAGAGTCTTCCTTTTCTCCTGAAATGAGAGCCGCTGAGGACACAGTGGATTAGTTTTGTTTTTAACGGCAATGTGCCACCAAATACACACACAAAAAAAGAGAGGTGTGGAGTGAGCAGTAGCTCATTATCATTTAAAGAGACATGCACTAAAATGGGTCAATTTTGAAATCAGAGCTGAATTTGACGAGGTGAAAAAGCTTGTTTTACATGACCATTGAGGAATTTTAACCAAAGTATTTTGCAGACATTTCTTGAAGTCCCTAAAGAATCATACTAACTTGGGCATCCCTTTAAACTTTAATTCTGAAAAAAAAAAAATAAATAAATAAAAACTCTTTAAATAAATAAATTTAGAATATTAAGTATAATTAAACTATTATAATTGTTTTATCCCATAAACGTTCACATCGTGCAACACTGATACACTGATTCACTGATCTGCGAATACAGACAGACCGGATCAGGAAGCAGCAGGCCGTGGATTGTGTGAGATAATGTGTGTGTGTTTGTGTGTTAGCAACTAAGAGTGCTCTTACATCCGTTTGAGGATGCTTAGCACCTCAAGCACCCCTGTACAACTGTGCTTGGCTGCAGCCTGTAATTTCAGCACCACAAGCACCAAACACAATTGCAGAAACAATGACAGTTTCAAACAGGTTTCCCAAACACTCCCATCATCTGTTCAAGACAGACAGGTAATCATCAGAATGAGCCAGAGGTGCTTTATCAGATGGATCAAACAGGGAGCATTTTTTTTTAATTTTTGACAACTTTGCAAATGACTTACTTTTAGCTGTCTATGCACATTTAGCTGGCAAAAAATAAAGTATTTTAATATTGAAAAAATTATACACACAAGAGCTTTAATACAGTTCCCAGAGATAAGTTATAATCTTTTGGTACAGATCATTATGTGTGAGAAATCTGTCATCTGCAGCAAAGCATAAGGAACTATGATAAATTGTGTTCAGCAGTTTTAATGTAACTGTCACCACCATCCAGAGCAGACAGAAAGCCTTTCTTCCATACCTTTACTCATAGACTGTATTTAAATATGTATGAAAGTACTCACAGTGCTCTTCTCATTAGTTCTTATAATGCAGAGCCTGTGCCAGAATCGACTGCCTGCTTGACATCTGACCAATACTTCAAGTTATCTATTCAAATTTGTCTTTTTTGGTAATACACTCATATTCTTGTAATGTTACATGTACAATTATGCATTACATTCCAGTAGTGTCTATTTACACCATTTCAGTTTTTCCTTTAATACATATGACACATTACTTTTATTTATGGCACCCTCTGTTTGAATAGCATCTATCGCTGTTTGCACTTAGTGTAAACAAGATGCTATTACTTGCGATTTCTGACAGTATGGGCCATTCTACAGAATTGGTGCAAACTGCTGTTCCACAACAACAAAAAATATTTAAAAAGCATTTAAGTACTAATCTTAGATGTAAAATCTAAGATCCTTCTATTATCTATTGAAACCCACAATAATATTTAAATTATTGGTAAGCTTTATATATATATAAAATCATCATGTGTTGGGTGCTTTCAATTAGGAGGTGGCTGTCCTGAACCATAACCCCTAAATTTCAGCTTATAAAAATGTTTCTTTTTTTTTTTTTTTTCCATTGCTGTTTTTAAAAATATCTTTTTGATGTATAATTGATATATTTAAATTTTGTATTTATTATTATTATTATTATTATTTTTAGATTTTCTTTGTAATTTATGAAACTTTATGTTAAAAAAAAGTGTCCTGCATTTTCATGTCACTACCGAAACAGAGTATGTTTTAAGTCCATTAACCGAGACTCATGTTAGCTACACCCCCACATTTATGATCAAGAAATATTCATGTATCCCTCACTGTCATTGCTACATGGTGAGTAGATATGCCCCATCATTTTGAGGTAAAAAGTCTGAAAAATCTATTTGTAACTTTGAGAAACATTACTACCGAACACTTTTTTTCTGCAATTAAGCATACTTTTTGGGAGTTATTCCATTTATTTAACATTTAGTTTTTATATGTGTACCACTGTTCAGAATTGTGCTAGCTAACCATGTGCTGATTAGCATCTTTGAGCTATGTTCAAAAGTATCTATAATTGTCACTACCAAAACATCTGGTGAAGTTTCAGAAGTGACATTGATGTTTTGGATGTTATTCCATGAATTTGTCACTACTGAATCAGTCACGACCAAAACATGTCATCGTTATTTCAGTAGTGACAAAAGGGAACACATAATCCTCATATTTGGGGAAAATTAAATTTTAGTACAGTTATGCATTTTTTTTAAGTATGTTTTAGTAGTGTTTTATTATGTAAGTTAAAATTCTGTAATGTAATGTGGTCGCTACCAAAGCATTACTGTCACTACCAAAAATGTGCTGTCACTACCAAAACATGGGATGTTGTTATGATAGTTTTTGAATCAATGTATATTCAAACGAATCAATCCTTAAATTTGTATAATCAATTTTTTGCCTTTTAAAGAAAAATTGGATTCCTAATATTCAGCTTCATAATTACACTTGAAATATTGTTAAAATGTAATTGTTATTGATTTACCTCCGGCAATAAGTAAAATAAAATAGCAAAAATATATATTTACAATATAGATGTAAACAAAATCCTGATAGGTCATTATAACCCTTCTGTTATTGTTACTGTGTTTCAGCAAATTTGGAGAGAGAACAAATATTCCAAAACTGTCTGAAAATATAATAAGAGAATTAACTGCACAATTGCAAGAATTGTGTACCTTGGATGTTATGCAATTTGCATGGATATTTTATTTTATTTTTTATTTTTTCAAGATGTTTTTCAACTCTGACTTTGGACCAGTTCTGTAGAATGGCCCATATACATAGGCCTCTGCCTTACATTTACTAGACACTAGGATTTTCTCTCTTTTTTCTTTCCTTCTGTATTATTCTGGAGAGCATTTCAGTTGCACTTATTTTTATGTAACTATATAAATATAATTATTTAACATATTTTAAATAGACCACCTAGGACAGTCTGATTGCACATGCATTTTAGTCATCTTGTGTTATCTATTTTTACTCTAATTTAGAAAATTGCAACAGCAGAAAGCAGAATAGAGAGATAGGGAGAGGAAGAGAGATGTGCTTTCACTGTAAAAAGCTCTTAATTGTTGGCTTCCTGTTTTTCTGCCTGTTGGACAGTTCACCTCAGGGCAGACATCTCTCACGATCTGATTCACTGGCAATATCCTTATAATTGCTATAACTGCATGTCCGGTTCTTGGAAAATAAACAACATTTTGATGACCTGCTGAACTCATTAAATTGTCAGTTAATAAAGCCAGAGCCACATCTTGGACATGTCTATTATTATATATATATATATATATATATATATATATATATATATATATATATATATATATATATATATATATATATATCATTTACAACCAGGAAATCAGTTTGTTGACCCATTTAAGTGTATAATATAACGTGTCGGTGATATACAGTAGAAATTGCTTGTTTTAATTATAATTTAAAGGTAAAAAATGTGTAGCTCATCACATTAGCATTAAACTGCAAACCCCATATGGTGGGACTGAGCAGCGCTATGTAAATCAAGGTGTTCAGGGCTGAACGCTGAGAGCAGTTTGTCAGTGTGATTTTTGATCTCATATTCCAGACCTCCCTGACAGATGTTGAGGATAATGAATTAGCTAAATATTCTGCCTGCTCTCTCAAATTGAGCCTGTTTGTTCACAAGCATCATTTGGTGGCGTAACTCATTTTCGTCAAATATTTATTTAGAACTCTCGCTGTTTGTTATGATTGAAACAGAGATTATCTGGAGAAATTGGCTAGATTGAAGTAAACCTTTAATGGTCCTTCTCTGTTATTTAATTTGGGCCTCTCCACAGCAGAAAACGCTCTCGAATTCAAATTCCTCTGGAGCGCCGTGAATGCAAATACATCATTGGCTCCTCACCGGGTGTTATAGTCCTCAGCCTCTTTGCGTGAACGTGCTAATATGCTCTGATTCTTCCCCTTTCGTTTCTTCACACGTGTAACTGTAAGAGACGGTCCTTCACACAAAACAGCTCTAGAACTGTGATTACTGATGATGTGCGTATTCAGACAGCTTGTCTTAAAAGGTCAATACAGCATTGTGATTCATTTAAAAGGATATTTCAGCAAGCACATGTCCACTTTACGGGGCCCGCTTGGTAATGTCTTCGGTATTTGCGCCGATGTGTCTTCTTGGTCACATTTTGACATGCTTTCAGCACTCACTCAGCTCCTCATTAGCAGGTATGCAAGTTGGTTCTTCACTCCATCTTTCTCGTAGTCTTTCTCTCTTTTTTCATACCAGTTAATGGATAGCATGGAAGGACTGGGGCACCTGGAACACAATAATGAGCATGTGACATATCTACAGAAGAGGTGTCATAAAATCCCTCACACACAGCACAATTTATCATGGAAATGTCGTCCTCCACGACTCTTGTTCTGGCTGTCTCTGGCCCTTACGGTACCTCCACTCTCCCTCTCTATCATTGTTCTCTCTTCCATTTTACAGTTGATATCTTTTCCCAGTTGCAACTTAAAGTCTTTTTGTTTCCTTTTGCACCCCCCCCCTCCACTTTTTTTTTGTCACACTACGCTTTGCTTCTCACCTTAAAGCAAAGAATTCTTTATAGCACTTACCTTTCTGCAAATAGCGGCAAGAATATTTAACTAATATGAAAAACCTCATAATCAGTATAATTTCCAGTGCGGTGTCTATTTCAGTCTGTTTTTAACATCCCCTTAGTCATAGAAGGATATGTTATTCTAACTTTAAATTAGAAGATCTTAGCAGCTGTATTCAGTTTTTTGGCTTGTAGTCAGTTTAAGGCAATCTATTTGCTGGTGTAGTTACAAATTGTTAGCAGATATATAGTCTCAGACGTCACGCCCACGGACTGCTGGCTGAATGTCTGATGCATACGGCATCACTTAGCTGGAAAGAATTCAGGAGTTTCAAAGTCATCATTGGATTGGTTAGATTATACAGGATTTCCGGGAGACGAGTGTGTCACAGTCTTTAATGTTCCCCCTGTAAACAAAAATGCTGTGGCGGCAAACTCCCTCACAAAAGAAGAAAGTCGTCACTTTTTCAGCTGTGATGCACGCACTTATTAGGATCAACTAAACGCTGGATTTTCAAAAGTATGTGAAAAATGTAAAGTTTGCGGCATAAAATCTTTAAAAATATGTCAGAGTTTTGCACACCAGGTGTTACTGTGGCGACATTTCCATGCCCCTAAAAATGACATGGCACAAAATGAAACGTGATTGGTTTATTTAGCTGTCAGTCATATGGCCTCTTGGACGGGCCTTGGCCATTCAAAGCGGCCAAGGTTCCCAGACCCTCTGCCATCAGTCTGAAGGTCTGGCTATACAAGACTAGCAGGTATATGCATTTAAAGGATTAGTTCATTCAAAATTGACTATTCTGTCATCATTTACGCACCCTCATCCTTCATGTCATCCCAAGTAAGTATGCTTTTCTTTCTTCTGTTTAGACATTTAGAAGATATTTAGAAAAAAAAAAATAAAAAATTGGTACTGTGGCCATAGCTAATTCACCCCAAAATGAAATTTCTGTCATCATTTACATGTATTATTATTTTTTTCCCCTCCTTGGAACACTTTTGAAGAACATTGGGATCCAAACAACACTGACCCCACCAGGGTCAGAAATTAACTTTTCCATTTCTAGGTTTTTTTTTTTTTTTTTAACTTCATGAGAGTAATTTCTTATAACAACCTTTTATTATTATAATCACCATACTATGTTGTCTATGTTGTAATGTCAAATACTTACCCAATTACTTTAATCAGTATTTGAAACTGTTGTCAATAACAGTAGATTGTATTTTGTAAATGAGTGTGTAAATTGTTACATGTAAAATTCAAATTATATAAATTATACATGTAAAAAAACAGAAGCTTTACAAGGCTGCAACATTATGACAAAAATCATACTAATCGTACTAATGACTAGCATATTAATATCGATATAGAAAACAATTTAAAATATTTAGGTTTTGTTTTGGGCACTCACATTCTGGCTTTACAGACAAACATGTCGGACGTTTGCTTAGTCTAGCACAAGTTACGCACAAACTTACATTCTGCAGTGTTGTATATGATGAGGGAATTCACGAGCATACACAGCTCCAGCATTTTTAGGGCTGACTAATCTAAAGAGCCTCCGATTGGTGCGTTTTCTGAGCTGACTAATCTAAATGCCTCTGATTGGCCAAAGCACCCCTAAGTTCAACAGAAATGCTTTTGATTGGTTATAACGGTGCATTTCCAACGGACACTTAGCGAGTGCAGCGAAGGTAGCGTTTTCAATTCATTCGTATGGAAGTTGCGCGGAGAAAGTGTTGAGAGTGGCCAAGAGCATCAAACATTTTGGACATTCCTTGACTTTATGCAAATATCGAGTGAAAAATGCCGGCCGACCATCAGACGCTGTGAAAAGTTGTCAATTCATGATTTTGATGTATGTTTCAGAGTGTTTGCTGAACTGGTGGATTACTGAACTGAAAAAGTTATATGTTATATTTAGGGCTGTCTCAGGCTATGTTTCATCATTTTGAATTTTAGGTTGTACCTATGGATGGTGCCAATAAAGTGCAAAACGCAAACAAGGCGTAAACATTGTTTTCAGAGGCGTGCTCTGCCCTAAATTTGACACGCCCCAAAGCAGTGGTGTTGTAGCGTTGCTGAATGCAGATTTGACGCTGTAGTGAAAACGCACTGTAAGGCTCAACCCTGCACAAAACAGTGAGTAAAGTAATATAATGCAATGTGAACGAATCTAAATGTAATTCCTAAAATGTACACTTTTTTTTTTTTTTTAATTCATTTTCACATTTCATTTTACTTGCAACAGCAGTAATGCATTGCTTAATTGTTCAGGGTCATTTTTTTTTCACAAGCCACTGCCTTTTACAGTAGATAGATAGATAGATAGATAGATAGATAGATAGATTTGAATTAGTAGACTTTGTATTAGTCTGGTTTAAAACAGACAAAATTTGATTTCACAGAAAATACAGAGTACAGTACAATGTAAAGAAATAATTTAATGAATAAATAACTTGCACAACACCTGATGGCTGAAACAGCTTTTTAAAAGTGTGGCAATTAAAATGTTAATTTACATGGTAAGCACATTAAAGAAACACTTTTTTTCCCCACCATGCAGACAGATGACACCTTTGTTCCACTGGGGTAGAAAAGCTATTCTTCTGGAAAGTACATGTTGTTTTTTTTCCCCAATCTTTCGGCACTTTTGATTTGCAAACCTCTCAGGGACTTTTTCTGTTCTCTCTCAGTGTCTTCTACAGGTCCCTGTAGCTGATTAATCCTCCCTTTCTTTCTTCATATTTTGCCTTTTGTTTTACTCACTGCATGTCAAGTTTGAGAAACTTTTTTTTTTCCTTCTCCCCGATGGCAATCAGGGGGAAAATGTGCACCGCTGATTGACAGTGCTATGCTTGTCACTCACATCCCCAGAAAGGTGTCTGTGTATGTGTGAGAGCGTCTGTGTCTCTGTGAGTGTAGCTCTCTGTGACAGATTGAATCGGAGTGCAGGTGGGGGTTGCTCTCTGAATTTTAGGGAGACTTCTAGTTGGCATCTGGACAGCAAGATGCGCTTTTGGAAGCACAGGCATGAGATAACCTAATTAACCATATTTCTTTATGGAAATGGTAAACTGATGAATTACTGAGACAGAACATTCAGAATAACATTCAAGTTTTTTTTTTTTTTTTTTTCCTGGCTGACATGGTACTCATCTACCAAAGACTGTATATATGCCAAGATTTTTTCACTTATATTACTATGAATGAGAGAAAATACAACACACAATAGCACAATGCATCCAAAAACTGGAAATGCATTTCAAGGTAGGAAGGCATCAAGGCACCAGTGTTGGCAAATTTTTTGTGTGCCACATCCAACAATTTTAGCATACATCCCGATATGATTTATCCCAGTATATAATTTAAAATAATAATTCTTATTAAAATATTAATAATAATTTAAAATGGGTGCAAAATTTACCCTGCAAAATGCCCAAGTGAATGCCATTTAAATGTAAAGCTGCAAGCCCATTGGTTGCGTACATGGACCAATCAGCTTGTGCCAAGTCGTATAACTCTGTGAATATCATCAGTTGCATTAACAACCTGCCAGCCTGCACCATCTAGAGTTCCATGGTGGAACTAGGCAATTTCTGTACATATATAAATAACTATAAAAGTCAAGCTGCAATACCAAGCAGGACCACACGGAGAGACCAACAGACCACTATCCCAGTCGCCTTAAAGTTACATAAATATATACGGATCTGAATTCAGAATTATTAAACAGAGCAAAACACAAATTAAAAACAAAAAGTTAATAAAAACTTAATGTTTTTTTCAAATGTGGTGATCTGAAGGAAGCTCAACATGACTGACCAGTGAACAGTTCCTCTGTCAAAGTGAGTGTTGATACCGATATGAATGCCACTGTCCATAGCAAAAAAAAAGTTTATGAGAAGACTCGGGGCGATTCTCAGTCTGAGAGAAATCGCCCAAAAAGGGGCGGTACTATATGGAGCGTGACTTAATGGTTGGACTATATTACCAGAGGTAGGTCAGACAGTCTAGAACAGTGAAAGCTAGCATAGCACTGTGATTGAATGTGATAGAAAAAAAAAAAAAAATCCCTCCCTTTCGCGGTTTTGTGGTGTGCCGCCCTATGGCCCCAATGAAGAAGTTGCTCCTGCAAGGCACATTCACATCCAATGTTAGCTTTACTACCTGCCTTCTAAGATACCTTCATCTGGTCGATTTCTGAAGGCAGCGTGGATGTATCCTTCACTGCCTTTGATATCCCACAATCCTGTTTGTTTCATTCCTTGAATAAACATCTGGAAGTTACGTTTGGTGGTCAGCTTGTGTGAAAATGTATGTTTCTGACCAACTTTTTGCAATTTTGATGTTATTTCTAGCCAGAAATCAGTATTATAGAAACTAGATATTCGCTTGGTTATCATCAAAGCTCATTTTATTTTGTTGTTTTGTTGTTTATTTTGTTCTAGATCATTAAACCATTACGCTGCCTTCGAATGCAGCCAATATGGTGCAGAAAGTCCCACCTTCTACATAAAAGAACCAATCGTCAGTTAGTTAAAGGGGAACTTCCCTTACAGAACAAAAATTTACAGATAGTTTACCTACCCCCTTGTCATCCAAGATGTTCATGTCTTTCTTTCTTCAGTCGTAAAGAAATTATGTTTTTTGAGGAAAACATTTCAGGATTTCTCTCCATATAATGGACTTCTATGGTGCCCCCGAGTTTGAACTTCCAAAATGCAGTTTAAATGCAGCTTCAAAGGGCTCTAAATAATCCCAGCTGAGGAAGAAGTGTCGAAGCGAAATGATTGATTATTGTCTAAAATAAAATTACAATTTATATACTTTTTAACCTCAAATGCTTGTCTTGTCTAGCTCTGCGTGAACTTTGTGTATTCTGGTTCATGACAGTTAGGGTAGGGGAGCGCAGGGCACAACCTAACACTTTTTGAATTTCTCAGTTTATGTAAATCCACGTGGTGCTCAGAGGATAATTTTTTATACACGTTAATTTCACACTTGTCTTCTACAAATATGTCGTTTTGTTTCATAATTACAGTGTATACGTTTTTCGTTATTTACCTCAAATAAAGGAAGTGAAAAGTGACAACATGCCCCGTATGTGGGGTACATTGTAACATGCGAGGGACACGTTGTAACATGACCATATGACAGTTACAATTTACTTATTGACTTGCAAAAACATTTTTTTCCCTAATTTTTAAAAATTTAATGAGGGAACAATTGCTTACACCTTTAGGTTCACCTTTATAAAAACAATTAAAGCCAACATTTAAGCCAACATTGTAGTGTTTATTATGCAGGGATGTACACCCACACCAGCATACTGATTGTTATATGCATATGACGTCTAGATTGGCAGCTGTGGCAGCTGTAATTTATCTTTGAACTTTCATCAACATCCATTGTTCTTATCACTGAAATAAAGTGATAGTTTAGTTTTTGTAATTTCAATAAATTGAAGCAATGATCAAAGGTGCTTTAACATCAAAAGCTCATGTTCCAATTCAGAACTTACTGGAATGTTACAAAAATAAGAGTGCTGAACACACATGCAAATGGAGCAATTTAATGTTTGATGAAGCGCATGAGTAAAGTTCTCGGTTTCATTATTTTTTTTTTTTTTTTTTTTTAACTTCTTCCAGTTTTAACTTCTTGCAAATATGACTCTGATGTTTTTCTTGTAACTTTATACCTTCATTACGTCCCAGCGCTTCATGAGAACCGATAATAGTCTTCAATTTGCAGCCAGCAAGTGTGTATTGATTCTCCTCACACTGCCTTGTTGCTGTGTTATTGAGCAAATCAAAGCTGTAATTTAAGTGTTACCTCTGGAAAACATGGATTGCATTTGAAGAGCATTTGAATCAGAGTGGAATAAATTACAGTAAATTGCCTGGCCTGGAAATCAGATGAATTGCCAGCTTGAATTGTAAAATAACGCGCGATTCAAAGCCTGTCAAGGTGGGACACAATTAAATGAGCTCTTATTTACCTGTTCATGTGAATAGCGGGAAGAGCAATGCTGGGCTGATCTGCAGTGTCTACACATTAAGTTCACACCCTTTAATTGAGGGTGATAACTGATGTTTAGAAAACATTTAAAAAGACAAAACATGCAGCAGACTAAATATTTGCAGAAACAAACACTTTTTTTAGGATTTCCAAATGCTTGTGGGAGAAAGGAAAAGACAAGAAAAAGTCAGAATAGACAGAGGTGTTGCTCCAGGCTTTGTCAAGGGACTCAATGTCTTGTCTTGCCTAAGATCCCTCCTACATGCACCTTAGGGAGCATATTACTGTTTGAATCAGTCTGTGGAACATCTTAGCTGCTCAGTGGATGTTCTGATTCAGTGCCTGTTCTCACATGTTCTCAAACCAGAACATGTTCACCCTTCTCTGTCCCTCAGTTAGGATCACTGCAGGAGGGTTGCATTTGAAGATTCAGCTTCACATGGGCGTACTTGTCCAAAAAGTCACTGTATGTGTGCTTGTTGTTTTCTTTTTCTCTCTTCATCTTTTTCACTCCACCAGCGGTGTGTGAGAGAATTGTTGGTGAGGCGTATTCGTAAATCGAACAAATAAAAGAAATGCTTTTATTCAGCAAGAACAGTAAAGACTTTCCCATCGTTACAAAGAAAACAAACAAACAAACAAAAACGACAACACTGAATAATATATCTTATTGTATACACTGCCGTTCAAAAGTTTCAGATCAGTAAGAATTGTAATGTTTTTAAAGTATTTTCTGCTCATCATGGCTGATTTAAAAAAAAAATAGTGGTTTTCTATTTCAATATACTTTAGAATACAATTTATTTCTGTGATACAAAGCTGAATTTCCTATATCTTTACACCAGTCTGTGTAACATGATCCTTCAGTAATTGCTCTAATATTATTAGGAAGGTGGGAAACAGTTGTGTTGCTTCATTTTATTATTATTTTTTCAGGATTCTTTGATAAATAAAATATTAAAAATAACAGTATTTATTTAAAATAGAAATCTTTTGTAACAATATGCACTACTGTTCGAAAGTTGCTTTAAAAGTCACTTCAAAGTTTGGGGTCAGTGTTTTCTTTCTTTTTCTTTCTTTCTTTCTTGAAGACAATATTTGACTGAGATACAACTATTTGAAAATCTGGAATCTAAGGGTGAAATAAATAAATAAATAAACTGAGAAAATTCCAAAGGAACTGAGAAGTTGACCAAAGGAACTTCAGCTTAAAATTCAGCTTTGCATCACAGAAATAAATTATATTTTAAAGTATATTAAAATAGAAAACTGCTATTTTAAATTGCAATAATATTTCATAATATTACTTTTTTTTCTGTATTTTTGATCAAATAAAAGGAACTTCGATGAGCATAAGAGACCTCTTTAAAAAACGTTTAAAATGTTGCTGATTCCAAACTTTTGAACAGCAGTGTACATATTGGAATGATTTCTGAAGTTCACAGGAACAAATTGCATTTAATCGTTACTGATTATGCCCATTTTTACAAGACATAAAATAAGTCTCGGATGTCCCAATAGTGTGTATACAAAGTTTTAGCTCAAAATATCTTACAGATAATTTTTATAGCTTGTTAAAATTGCCACTTTTAGGATATGAGCCAAAATGCACCATTTTTGTTTTTGTCCCTTTAAATACAAATGAGCTGGTGCTGCCGGAGAAGAGGGCGGACCTTCAAGAGCTTATGCTTTGGCAATACCAATGCTGCCCTTGGCAAATAAACATTCCACTATTAGTACAAGCCTGTTATCTTTACAGAAAACATACTCATTTCAAAAGTCCGTCATCTGACTTTTGTACTGTGCATAATAAATACATGTATGAATTACACAGACGAGGAGCACGGCGTGATAAAAATAACTCATGGTGCCATCGCATGCTATCACTTGTGATTATGAGCTCGACTAATTCCAGCAGTCGACTTCACATTGCTTTCATATGCAATTTTTAACTACCACATTCCTATTTACGATTATTCTGGTAGCATATGAAGGCAGCATCAGTGAAAACAGGCAGAGACAATGGTAGCTTTAACAACATTAGCATTACAGAGTGCCAAGAAGCTCTTTCAGAAATTTGGAAAACATGTGATACTTACTTTGTCTGGAACTGCTCAAACCATTGGTATGAATGAGAGGTTAGACTTCCTGTTCATTATCTGCTATAGGGAAATAACGAGAAGAATGACAACGGTAAAACTGTTTGCACTATAAACCAGTGTGCTCTGAATTAAGATAATACATTAAAATAATATGGTAAGACTTACTAATTTGCAATATCAAGCAGCAAAATAAGTTGTTTTGTACAGCTAAAAATAGCTGCACAAATGAGACCGGAAGCCAGATCCATAAAATTTACAAATGGCCCCGCCCAGTCATATGGGAAGAAAAAGGTGGATAGAAAGCACTGAATAAAATCCAACACATCGTAGTTTTTCTTTCTTTGTGTTTTGTGCTCTTTTTTTTTTTTTTTTCCCCATCTCTTGCCCCACCGCTCAGACAATCATAGCCATGCAGCACTTCTTTGTTTGTACACTTCACACTTCTCCAGACTGTGATCTTGACAGAGAGGAGCCCCTCCTCTCCCTCACACTGAACCACTGGAGCTTACAGTGTACAACACATGGCCTGCTGCAGGGGGTAAAGTAGGTTAAGAACTTCCACTCACCTCACAGGGGAAAACAGTCTCCCTTATGGCCAAGATACGAAATACCTTTCTGATATTTGTATTCTCAGCACAAGCCATTCATCTCCATGCTATGGTAGCTATCTGTATTTCCGCGATTTCACTTATTTAGGAGTTTTTTTCATTCTCAGCAGTTTAAAAATATACCCACAATAGCATTAACTTAGATAAACGTAGATGTAAAATGTAATTGCTTTTGAAGGGGATTCACCAGTAATGCATCTCAGAGGACCATTCACAGTTTCACCAGTGGCACTGGCGCGCTCTGAGATAATATAAAATGAATGGCAATTAATAGGGATGTGCACTTCAGAGCAGAGGCCCATGACTGCACATGCCTGCATACTCTCTCAGGGACATTTAGCGTTCAGCACTAGGAAACACACTGCATCGAGCTCTTAATGTAGTCTTTGAGCTTTTCATGTCTTATGTGCTGCGGTTTTTCAATCAGGGAGAATGAGGAGGGGGATGTAGAAGTAGATTACCACCGACAACTGTGACTGCAGAAAGAGAGAGAGGGAAGAGAGAGAGCAAATCATTCTTTCGTCTGACCGGCATTTAGAATAACTGATGTGATGTGGGGATTTGAGAATGAAAGAAAGAAAATGTGACAGCACTCTTCACAGAGATAGGAACGGATTGAAATGGGAGAGGGAAAAAGACAGGAGAGACAGAGGGAGAAAAAAAAAAATACAAAATACAAAATACCTCTGCGCAACAAAGCCGGTTTGTCACTTAGTCACACTCGCTGCCCGTGAGGTACTGCTGAAAGAGACCTGGCCAGGCATCTCTTCTGAGTACATGAACAATTGAAAATGTTACACACACCATCCTTGTATTTCAAGGCCGAAAGCAGACGCATGCGAGTCTCACTGGTGTTACAATATATTACAGCTATTTTAAATACGGTTTCCGTCAAAACCCTTGCTGGCACATATTTGATGACGATTACACTTTCAGTACGAATGTGGGTGTGTTGTGAAAGATAATGTCACATTTCTGTGTTAAATTTGAGAGCTGTAAGCCGTGAACATGAAACAGTCAGCAGGGCTCTATGTTGGGTCCCCTGCGTTTGCCGTGTACAGATTGTTGCATTCATCAGCATGGTTATTTCACAGACAGATGAGTCTTATGGTATCACTTCACTGCATGCTTTCTCCATTTCCAAAGGAAAAATCATATTAGTTTTGTCACACTACTGCCATTTCACCCCTACTAGTCTCTTGTTGTACAATCTGGATTTTGCTTTGTCTTTGATATAACCTGAAAGAGACAGCCCAGAGAAGCGTAACATTTCTCCTTTTTGTCTTCTTAAGGTTGTTTTCCTTGGAGAGGAACCATCCAACAGATTTTTACTAAACTCTGACAACTACACTACAATACATGCTTTGAAAGGTGGCTCAAACAGTGATTCTGGTGTATGGTTAAAAGTCTTGCGCTCCTGTATCTCAACAGAGCATCTAGCAACAACAAGGTCATGGGTTTGATTCCCAGAGAATGCATGATGAAGAGATGAAATGTATACCTTGAATACAGTGTAAGCTGTTTTGGATAAAAATGTCTGCCAAATAAATAGGGATGGATAAATGGCCACTTTTTTTTTTTTTTTTTTTTTTTTTTGTAGTAGCAGTAGTAAGTGTTTTTTGAAGGTCAAATGTGTAATGAAAAAGGCCAAGTGGTTGTAAGGTTTGAATAGCAAATGATAAGATAAGGTCCTGATATCAATCTTGACTAATGTGTTGTAGGTTAGCATGAGTGGGGCACTAACCTGGGAGGGAAATGCAGAGGACGATTGTGTCATTTTTTCAAACACACACTGTAAGTATGTGTTATGTCATAATGACACGAATCACACAATCAAATTTCCATGTTATGATTGAACCTACTGTAACGTTGCATCTACACTGGATGCGAGCGATGTGATCATGCAAGGCGACAAAAGACAACCAGCTAAGAACCACGTCACACTGTGCCGGATCCAGTACTCTTCTACTTGTAAGCTATCATTTGCCACTGAAAATTGCCACTAGGGTGCTCTAAAATGCCAAGTGGTATTCTATTTAGAATTTATTATATGAACATGAGTGTACTTACTTTGTACATAATTTGTTTGCCTTTGAGGGTCACATCACCTGACAGCTCCCCACTTTAAAAATGGCTGCTACGCCCCTGGTCCCAATCCTGTTACTGCCTGCTTGGACAGTTTTTTTTTTTTTTTTTTTTTTTTTTTTGTGCAGTGCATGCAGTTTATTTTATTGTTTATTTTAATTTTATTCTTATTCTTATTCTTATTCTTATTATTAAATATTATTATATATATATTTTTTTTTTTTGAAAAATCCAATTTACCTCTGCTTTCTTGAATCCTCCTCCTTCCCTTGCCTCACCTGACAACAAGGAACTGTAACATATACAGTATGTGCACACCATGTTTTCAGTATGTCACTTTTATATATCCCATATATAAAAAAAATTGGGTATGGTTCGACTCATGATGCACCGAATCTAAAGACACCAGTTTTGTGATTTTTGGCCAAACCATTCAGAAGTTATGAGCAAAAATATTTTTCATATCTCCTGACCACTTTGTGGTACTGCGCCGAAACACTGCAAGGAGCCTCAAGTCATGCTTGTTATAACACACACGAAGTTTGGTCTCAATACACCAAACTGTTGCAGAGATATAGCCTCACATCCATTTTTGCATGCTTTTCATGGAATTCGTTCATGCATTATTCGAGAACGGTTGGACTAATCAACTTAAATTCCCTAACTTTTTGCCAGCATGGTCTGAAGATGATCTGAGCCAATTTTGGTGAAAATCAGGCAAACCGTCTAGGATGATTTCGAAAAAGTTCAGAGATTTTTCAAATTTTGGTGTTCATTTGACTTGGCATGAGCCAAGGATTCAGAAGAAAAAAATAGTTTTCCTTCTGAGCCTTATGGTTATTAGCATAAACATGAGTGAAAATTGTGGTGGCGCTAGAGAGTTTGAGTTAAAGACTCCAAATTTGCTATGGTTAATGTTGAGACTGTCCTCTATCAGTGTGCCAAATTTCACAACTTTCCCGTAAGTGGTTCTATGGGCTGCCATAGACTCGATCGAAAGAGACGGAAGAAGAAGAAGAAGAAGAATAGGACTGCCAACGGATACAGTGGCCCCTAATAACATGAACAACCTATGCTAATATAGATCTAGCTAGCTAGTATACACGATTTTGTCATGGCTGCCACATCAGGGCCAATTGTAACATTGTGTTGCAATTGCTCCTGAGACACATGGCCCTATGTAAGCACCTTCCATTGCCTCCACTATGCCTGCTGCTGGAGCATCTTCCATAGTCATTGAAGTCTTTTGTCTGTGTTGGTGAGGCCATTCCCAAAAGCAGGGCCCCGAATGACACTTAAGACCAGGAAAAGGAGAACCACTGAAATTCTTGCAAATACACCTGTCAGGAATTCCCTTGAGGAACTTGGTTTACTGTTCTTAACTCATCAGCTAATTAATGTATTGAGTAAAATATATTTAAATAATTAAAATGTAGTTACCACTAGAATAGTTGCCTAATCTTCTGCAAAAATAGAAATAGGCTTTTGCTTTTTTGAATGCATATGATGCCTGGCATCTAAAAAAAAAAAAAAAAAAATGAACCACATACAAGAAAAAAAAAAAAAAAGTGTACATATATCAGTTGTTTTATTAATGAGTGCACCTAAATGCACCTGAATATTTGTTTCCTGTATCAAAAGATGACTAGTTATTTCAAGTAGCCTGCTAGTTAAGAAAATGCAAAAAAAAAAAAAAAATTACCATCTCCCCCGGTCTCCCCTACACATATATTGCTGTATAGGAGCATATATTTCATGTACTGATATTATATATGTACATATACTACATTTGGGTACGGGGTCTACTAAGTGTGCACATGTGAATGTAAATAAATGCAGCCTTGGTGAGCTTAAAATAAATCTTTTAAAAATATGAACAAATCTTAAACCTTTGGGAAATGAAATGGATACTGTAAATAAACGATTAGAATCACTCTGAATGGATTATACAGTGTAATAGACATGCAGCTTGAGTGGAGAGAAGATGAGGCTGCTTTCTTCTTATTTTCTAGTGTTCCTGTGTTAACAGGTATAGAGTTGAACCAAGAATACCATTAATTATGGATATTGAAATATTCAAAACTTTCAGTGCTTTCTGCATATGACCAGCTATTTCTATTGATCTGAGGACCTTGCCAGAAAATTCAAGGCCTAAAAAAGGCATTCAGTCAATGAGTAAATGCATAACACTCACACACTTAGAGTATGCGTGTATCCAAGTTGTTCTTTGCCCCCTGCAATGTCACTTATCATGGACAAAGTATTTCTTTTTTCTTTTTTCCCTCGACACTATGTGGGCAAGTTTATCTCCATTCCTGTCCTCGGGTCAGGGGCTGTGCGTGGAATGTGAAGCGTTGTGGTCTTTTCGACTATATCAATCTGTCTCTTTCCCTCTCTCTCTTTTTATAGGATTTTGAACACCTCAATCAAACCTTGCCGAAGGTTGCCTTTGTAGCACATTGCCACATTAAGTCGCAGTGAGTGTGTGTAGTGCCTGCTTTAAACCACAGATCACAATAAGAGAAGAAAAAAAAAAATGCTGCTAGTCATCACCACAAACTCTGTGGTTAGACCTTCAGATTCTTTGAAAGTCACCAGCTAGTATTTGGATGAACTAACCACACTGAAACATACTACGCAGAGCGTAGACTAGTTTGAGGTTGAGGAAACCACCTGTGATAGCGCTCCTTGTAACAAACCAACAGGTCGATAAGCTTCCACGCAAGAGAATAAAGTGTTTCTGGACACCATTTTGTCCTAAAGCAGATAAATCATCACATCAGGGGTTCAGCTGATTGATTCTCAGAGTACACTGTTCAAAGTTCTGTGGCAGCGCAAAACCATTAGACGTCCACACGTCTGCGTGATCTATGAAAACACAGGCAAGCATCTATCACACGTGTGCAGCCTCAGCCTATTGTTATGCTTCAGCTACTTTACAGGTTCGCCTTTAATAAGTTTACTTTCTCACATGAAGAATGACCAAACAGTTTCATATAGCCAAAGTGATTATTCATCAGCGATATCTCCAAGTTAGGGAATCAGGGGCTTATTGAATTAAGACGATGATGACTTTTGAGACATCTCGGCATGGTCCGGGCCAGCAAACTTGATATGTCTCCCGAACAGATGAAGTGAAAGTGGCACGGTCTGGATTTTAATATGATCTGCAAGGGTAACTCCAAGGCGCAGAATCAGGCATTGAATATATAAATGGATTTCAACCAACCCCCTAGTATGCTCAAATAAATCTTAATTTAGCCCGTTCGGGTCGCGTTTTTCTCTCTATTTCGCTTTCTTTCCACCTGTCTGACATACATCATATGCACAGCCGGAGATCAGGATATTAAATGCAAGAGTCATACAAGTCTCCCTCTCCCTGTCTAATTACATGCACCGTGGATTGCACGGCTGCAGGAAAGGTTGCCTTAAGCCATGACACCCCAGAGGTTACTCCTTTATTCTTTTGCTTTTTCCCCCTCTCTCCATTTCCTCCTAATTTCTTTCCTGCCCAACAGCTTTCTCGCCTTTATAACGACATATTAATGTCATTAAATTAATTAGCAGGTGGGCCGTTCTGAGATTTAAGGGATAATGAATTGCTAAAGTGGCTAGCCTTAACATCTTAACTTTTTTTTGGTCCTAGAGGGCTTAATGTGTAAACTTTTTTTCTTTTTTCTTTTTCTTTTTTTTTTTTTTTTCCTGAGAAAGGACTTGCTATTTTCTCACCTCTCCCAGGCTGAGCTTACATATGGCTGTACGCTAAATGCACTAAAAGCCAGGAAGGTCTGAAAAGTAAAAAATATAAATCCTCTCACTCCTCTGTCCTTGGAGAACACTGTGAAAACATAACAAGCTTTATGAGGCCAGTGGAGGTTTAAGCTAAAAATGTTCCAAATACAGGGACATAAGAAAACACCCCCTCCTCACACTATTTGTCTTTCTTTCTTTCTGTATTTTCTTCCTACTTATTCTTCTTCTTTTTCACATAAGAGGTTAGCCTCCATTTGAGATTTGTGTTGTGAACTGACGTTTGGTGTAAAAGTGTAGAACTTTTGTTCAGATTCACCAGTTCACCTTCACATCAACAAACAATGCTTGATAGTAATCCAGAAATTTCAGTGAATCCAATGTGTGTGTATTCATATTTAAATTCAGAGCTGAGTAGTAACTGGTTACATGTAATCTGGATTACATGATCAGGTTCCAAACATTAAGTACTTGTAATTAGAGTAAGTTCCATTTTTAAATACTCATAATCAGACTACAGTTACTTTTTTATTGATTTACATTATTACATTTAATTCATACAATAGCAATAAATTATTTGTCATTTATTCTCTCTCTTTTAACTTTTAAAATTTCCTTTCTAAAATAGTCTACTGCTTATATACACTCAGAAAGTGCAGTTTTGTGGACACATTGTTCACATGTAGACTAGTCAGATGGCGACACAGCATTTGAACAATGGATTTACAAAAATCATTTGAGGTTTAATAAGTGTTTCAACATTGCATCAACTACTGGTGAACACATTCATTTTTATTTGAATTATCACTCAGTAGGTTATTTAACCATGTATTATTGAAAGGCTTTTTTTCTTTTAAACTCATTAAAGTGCACAAATTCTTGTTATTTCTTATTTGCAGACATTCTCAAACTTTTTGTCATCTGAACTGCTTTCACCTAATATATTTATTTTAAAGGAATGGTAAAAGACAATATATCCCTTTGCATTGAACTTTGAGTGTCGTAACTTTGCAGATGTTGTTTATGCTCAAACAGCATATATATATATATATATATATATAAACTGGCCATTGTAAATGACTGAGGATCATACACTACCAGACTTTAAAGTCATTCCAATCACAATAAACATAAACTCACGCAGAAATGTGCATCTTGTTGCTAGGAGATCCATGACAAATAAAAACAATATGTCTTCAAAAATCGGCTAAAATATCAAACATGTTTGATCCCCTCCAACTGGATGGAATCATAGTCTGATGCCAAAAAAAATTTGTGACCATCTGTGATCATCATACACTACGTGGTTTTCTGTGAAATCTGTCAACTCAAATCTGCACTGATCTGCACAAGATTGGCTCTGATTTTTCAGCAACACTTCTCCAGACAGTCAGTCGGGGCAAAAATCATGTAATGTATTGCAGCCTTAAGAATAATAAAAAAAAAAAAAGACCATCACTTCTAGATAACTCAACCCTTTCATAACAGCTGTGACCAGAAGTGATCATTTATAGAGGTAAAAATGTGTTTTGTGAAGGTGTTTTTCCTAGTCTATATTTATCATTGGTCATAAGTCTATGAAATGTGTATACGTGTGTGTGTGCGTGCATGCTCACACATTAGCACATTTGTTTGCACATGTGCAGTATTTCCAAGGTAGGTTTGAGATTTGATGAATAAAAGGAGAGACAGGAAGTGGAATCTATTTAGGGTAACACTAGGGAATATTGTCTGTGCACATTTCATAAAATATCTTTATATTCTTGAACAGGGCGCTGCCAACCCACCAGAGCCATACTAGATCTAAAATGAATGTGTGAATACAGGTGACATTGTGTCCCTGAAGATAACGAATGACTGTGATTGCTTACATATACAGCAAATGTTATTTCAGTTATTCCCACTTTAGTTTAGATTCCAGTTCTCACTATTAATTAATTATTAACTATGACTTTTGTCTCAATAATATCCTAATTTGCTGCTTATTAATAGTTAGTGGGGTAGTTGCTAAGTTTAGATATGGGGTATGATTAAGGGACCTAAAATATGGTCATGCTGAATATGGCATTAATATGTGCTTTATAAGTACTAAGAAACAACCAATGCTAATAAGCAACTTGTCAATAGTGATAATTGGTCCTTAACACTAAAGTGTTACAATTTTTTCATATGTGTTTTATTTTAGTTGTATTTCTTAATATTTTATGTAAGTCCTCATTATTTTTCATAGGACATGTCATACAATGAGTATTAAAATTGCAAAGATGTATTTTATTCCTTGGTGATTACTGGTCGATAAAAGGGAAAAAAGTATCTGAGCCATTTCATGGTCTTTGACTCTAAAATGAAGGTTCAAGGTCATTGTGTGGTGCCGAAGCTATTAGCTTGTAAAATGAAGCAAGCACTGCACTGAGATCATCTACACGTACACACACAAACAGATGGCTGAGTTTCCCATTAAACAGACATGAGATAATCTTCTCAGCTTGACCATGGAGCAATCATATGGGACTCCACCAAATGGAGCCATTGTACAAACTGTGCCTGGTGGAGGGAAATTAAACAATTAAAGCAAGCGAGGAAGCCCTGATGTGTGATTTGTTGTTTATGTGTGTGTGTATGTGTAAGCATGACTCTCTGTGTGGTATTGTGCCATAATTACCAACCACATCGGTGCAACGTTCTTGTCACAATGGTGACAAATGACTGTCATGTACTACATTCAAATGTACATCCGGATGACAGAGAAATTACATGAACACACACCCTGCGATGACACACGCACAAACAAAAGGCTAATTCACCAACACCCTCATCTTCCCTCTCACAATCTTAACATCGCTATGCTCAATATTTCACACATAAAATAAAAATAAAAATCCTTCCTTGATTAGACCCATTTCCTAGGATTACATGACCGGTCTGAATGGAAAGGCAGTGGAGGCTGCAATTCGTAATTTTCCAGTCCAGGAGTCCATCTACTGCACAATAATAATCCGTGGTTTGTTATGGGCAAATGAAGAACTCCAGAGTAATATTAAGGAGACCTGGGAAGGGGGTGAGGGGAGGTAATGGACGGTCACAGCGACAGAGATCATAGCTGGAAGACAGAGCATTTTGGTTTCCCACTGTTACAGAAGAGTGAAAATATGGGAATTAGAGAAACCCCCTTGGAAACTACTGGTAAATGACCAGAAAATGCACATATTGGCTTTAGTTAATTTCTTTTTTGAGTGGGTGAGGGTGTTGCATGTTTAATGGTTGATTGGACTAAGATTAATGTGTAGTTCCTCCTTGTGAAAAAGTACACTTTAGCAAACTTTTAGAAATAGTAAATGTATTACAAAAATGAAAGAATATACTTAAGTGCCAAAAGAACGTACAGTTTAATGTATTATTATGTGTTACATATACTAGTCAACCGTACTTATATTTGCATACCGCAGTGTACCTATGTTTGACGGACTGTAAAGTCATAAAAGCCATAAATTAGCCGTCACTTTGTCTCACACACACACAAAGAAAGATACAGAGCGAAAGAGACTTACATACTATGCAGAATTGTAAACGATATACTTTGCTGTATTTTCCTGTCAAAATAACGGAGCTTCTCTGGAATTTTTCAGCTTTTAAGAAGCGAACGCAGACAACATGATTAATATTCATGAACCCAGTAACTCATTAATCCTTTGTACGTTTTATATTGCATTAGTAGTAGATTTCGCAGTAGTTTTGTTATCTAAATTAACATAATGTCATATTATAATGCTTGACTGACTGATGCTAAATGTGCTTTCAGATATTTAAAAAACTGTATATAGTAGTCAGCATTTAAATTGGATCAAAACCTTTCATCAAATTGTCCTAAAACCAAAACAATACCTATTCTTGTCTTAGGACAACTTTTTTGATCTACTTTAAATGTTGACTATTACATAATAGTATATCAGATATTTAATATTAGTCTGGTGAGTAAACTAAAAATTTCATTTGTTTCATTTTTTTTTTTTTTTTTAAGTAACACAATAGTTATTTTCCCTAGTAATTAGTTACTTTTATAATGATGTAATTCGTTTACTAACTCAGTTACTATTTGTGAGAAGTAACTAGTAACTATAACCAATTACTTTTTTAAAGTAACATGTCCAGAACTGTACTTAAGTGTGTTAAGACACATACAGTAGTCATTAAAGTGTACTCTCTGAAGCAATTTAAGTGCTCTTTTTTTCATTGATATTATATACTATCTGCAAGTACCATTTTTTTATGTACTTAAGATTTGAAGTACACTACAAGTGAACATCCAGTACAATTAACACACTTCTATTTCACAAAGGGTGTTACCCAGCCCTCATCATGAAACTGTTTCACTAATCTTCATTGCATCTCATTAAATCGGTTTTAACAGTACCACCTTCGACTGCATATAATGAATTAACACATTCCCACAATCATTTGTTCATGAAGTGTTTTAAAGGAGTTTAAGAATTTAGATTGGAGGAATAACACAACCTCTTCAGTGATAAATGGTTTTATTATCTCTGTATTTGCAACTTTGTGACTCAATTTTTCCTTGCATCCGTGTCAATATTGAAGTCAGCCATGATTTTACCGCTCTCGTTTCCATCGGTGCTCTTACTACATGCTTCGACAGAGACAGCCAATCAGCAGTCACGGATCTCCTTTATTAATTCCAGTAGTCTTGAATGTCATTAGGGGACCATGACACAAGCTAGGTTTTTCATCTGGCTCCATTTTTACATAAAGGTCAAGCTTACCCAAGAATTATGCAGACGACCTTTCCGGATCTTCAATTAAAATGTGCCAACTCGCATAGAGATGGAAGAGTACAATGAACTAAAGGGTAGTTACACCAATTTTTGCAGTGTTTTAGAGGGTTTCCTCTTGGGGTTGAGGTACAAAAAGTGGTTGGGATTTGGGGTTTTCACTTCTAAATCACTTCTAAATCTGAACCGAAGAAGAACCAACAGATCATCAACACACCCAAACTATTTCTAGAGATTTGAATGAAACCCACACTAAATAAAACCTGCTTAAACCTTTTTTTTTTTTTTTTGCCTTAACTGGTTTAGGCTGGTCTTTGATGATACATTGGCCTCTTAGCCTGGCCAAGCTGCCTTCGTTTCAGCTGGAGTCATGGCCATGTCAAACTAGTATTTAGCTGTTTTAGCTGGGTGGCCAGTTGGTCTCCCAGCTTGACCAGCTGAAAAATGGCCAAACCTCTCTAAAATCAGCCAACAGACAAGTCTATGAGACCAAACAAACTGGTTTAATATACATACATAATGTAATATAATGTACAATTCTTAATAGGCAGCGGCTATTTGCACTAAATAGCATTAGAGGCTATTTACACTAAGTGCAAATAGCAACAGATTCTATTTTCACTATGTTAAAATAGCAGGATTTTCTGCTATTTATACTACTTATTCCAAATAGTGGCAATAATCTGTACCTCATCATTGTAGTACATTATAAAACAGTATGAAATAATTGTATAATTGTATAATTGTGTAAATTATAATTTTAATTCAATTTTTTAAATAGTCCCATGCTATTGGGACAATAAAGCCCTCCTTACACCTACCCTAACCCTACCCGATACTTAATTTTCAACTTTTTGACTATTTCCTTTATTTTAAGTGAAAATAAATGCTTTTCCGATGTGATTATGAGTTTTGAAAAGGGAGAAAAAAAAGTTTTGCAAAAGCCGGATTCGAACCCAGGTCAATCGTGTCAAAAAAAAAACTATGACATGAGCTTTACTATCTAGACCACTGGAGCTGTTGATTAACAATTGTCTAGTAGTGTTGACCAGCCCAATCACACGTTGGTGGGTGGAGTTATTGTAAATAGCCTCTGCCAATAAGGAAAAAAAAATCTTAATTTCTTAATATATAATGATAAATCTTATTTAAATATTTTTATATATTTATATATTTGATTGGCTGAGAGGTCTTTTCAACTATAAGATATTCCCTAATATCACCACAAGAACTGTTTCAACATTTGTATCACTCTGCTTGCAGCAATTCTCACAGTGTCATGGTGGATGGCAAAACCCACTATAATTAAAAAAAATAATAATTTTGTTTTGTCACAGAAGGTAGTTTTAAGAGGCTAAGAATGTGGTTGTTTAAACTTCATTATACTATGGGGCTGTTAAATGCTTGAATCTGATTGGCTGATGAATGTTCTGAAGGTATGCATTATTTTCAGGGAAACGCACGGCGAATGTAGTTCCAGGCAGCTCTTGACCACATTACATGTCTATATCACTTCTTATTTAAATATTTAGTAGCACTTTTAGCATAGCTTAGCATAAATCATTGAATCCGATTAGACCATTAGCATCTCACTATAAAATGACTAAAGAGTTCCGATATTTTTCCTATTTGGAACTTGACTCTTCTGTAGTTACATTGTGTACAAAGACGGACGAAAGAAGAAAAGTTGTGATTTTCTAGGTCAATATGGCTAGGAACTATACTCTAATTCTGGCGTAATAATCAAGGAATTTTGCTGCAGTACCAAGGGTGCAGCAGGCGCAATGATATTATGCAGCGCCTGAAAGTGACCGGCATTAAGTTTGTGTAGATGCAGAGTTGCAGCCAGCAGAGTTGACGGCTGCGTAATATCATTGCGCCTGCTGCACCCATGGTACGGCAGCAAGGTTCCTTGATTGTTACGCCGGAATGAGAGTATAGTTCCTAGCCATATTGGCCTATAAAATCGCAACTTTTCATTTTCCGCCAGTCTTAGTACATGATGCAACTACAGAAGAGTCAAGTTTTAAATAGGAAAAATATCGGAACTCTTTAGTCATTTTATAGTGGGATGCTAATGGTCTAATCGGATTCAATGATTTATGCTAAGCTATGCTAAAAGTGATACCGCCAGACCCGGAGATCGGCTGAATGGATTCAAAAACAGTAAAACACATCTGTATAACTCCAGGGGAGTTGGAAAATGAACCTATTTTCAAAAAAAGTGGAGTGTTCCTTTAAAAACTACATGACATTTATCACAAACGAGTTAACAACGATGCTGTTCCTGAAGAAAATGAACTTAAAGTTTCACTATTAGTAGAAACACTGCTGCCAATCACTTTAGATAAAGGTGCTTTAAAAGGTTCTTCACAGCGATGCCATAGAAGAACGATTTTTTGTTCCACAAGGACCAATTAAGTCAAAGGCTCTTTAAGAACCATCTCTTTCTTACCTTCTTTATAATCTAAAGAACCTTGTTTCACCACTAAGAACCTTTTGTGAAACAGAAAGGTTCTTTAGATCTTAAAGGTTCTTTATGGAACCATTTATACAAAAAAGGTTATTCTATGGCATCGTGAAGCACCTTAATTTTTAAGAGTGTATATAAGTAATAGTAATATTTAATTAATAATACTGTTTGGTATTTAGAGGCTGTATGTGTTGATAGTGATCTTTTTATGAGTCGGTAGCAAATTGCATTGAAACGGGTTGTAAACAAGGATATTTTTGATTTAACCAACACCTTGTAAGACGCAACCAACAAATGCATTGACTAGCATTATCGTGGGAAAACCCCTTAACAGTTAAAAAGGATACTATGACAAAGATATCGCTTTCTTCAGCAGACAGCTTTTTATTCTGAAAATGAGACTGAGGTAAAAAATGAATGTTGTATCATATGTAGGTAATATCACACTCTCTCTCAAACGTTTCTTTGCTACTAGTTCTAAAGAGACATTTTCAAATTAAAAACAGACAATTGGGCTTATCTTAAACCTGGGTGGAAAAAAGTGGAGGAAAGAAGTAGTTCCACACACAAAGGATTTTTAAGACACTTGTATAAATGCAATATCATGCTCTTAGCCATGTGACATCACTCTATATCAGCATGGTTGGGATTACCTACAGCCAAATCACAGCCATGCTGATACAGAGCCATATTACATGTAAGTATGATATTGCTCATTTATGTTTGTATTATATACACCTAACCTGGTTTTGCTGGTAAGACTGTCCATTTGTCACAGTTGGACTAGCAGTCATTAAGTCAGTAGAAATGTACAGATGTCTGCTACTAAATCAATGACAGAATCCTCTATAATATCTTCCAATAACTGCAAACCCTATAACTGTAATTTTAAGCTACACATCTTTTCTGTTAATATAATACCAAAATAATAGCATTGTTAGGTGGCTGTCCTTTATTTCACTATCTCTGTCCTCTGCCTGTCTTTTCTGTTCATGTAATCTAATGGAGTGGGGTTTGAACTGTATTGATTTTAAAAGTGAAATGTTGGGATGAAGTGGGACTTGGGGGTTTGGAGCACAGTGAGAAACAGAGACAGGCAGGGAAAGTCAATGGGATAAATCGTATCTATTATGAGTCTCAGTGGTGTCTTAAATGGCGGCAATTATATAGAAACACTTGAATGGCCGATTCAGTCAGCGTGCCTCCCGCGCTGTAGGCCGGGAGGACGCCTGACCCGGAATCACATGGATGTACAGACGTACATATAAAAGCAAAAATATGCATGCATGCACATGCTTGCAAATAATCTCTGCTAATCCTTAGATCTCTGTGTGTTTTTCAAACGCACAGGCTTTTGGCCCCTCTTTATGAGCACGGGGCAGCTGGATATGAGCAGTAGGGGGCGCTAGTCACCTGTGGCAGCATGGCAGAGCAACACTATGGCTCATTTGGTAACGAAATCCTTACAAATGTGTTGTATACTATCTTGTTTTTTCTTCAGTAAAAACAAATATCTCTTTATTTCATTTTTAATCATGCGAGAAAGAAAGCTCTAATCCTACAAATCAAGTAATTCCGTCTTGTGTGTGATTAAGCATACATTTATTTGAAATGAACGTGAAATACATACATCATTATATCTCAAAGGGATCCCACCCTGCTCCCATAACAAGTGTGCATAATTTGTAAGGGTAATTTATGGTAATGTTGGAGAGAGTATGATAGAGGAGAGATTAAACTAATTAGACTTGCATGCTTTGGGAAAATACATTTCACCCACGTTAACAGTGCACTCTGGGAAGAGGAGAGTTATTTTTCCCATGAGTGTCTCTATAGGTAATGCTGCAATACAGGTTTAGGTTATTAAAGTCATTTCAGCTTGGTCTGGGAAATTTGTTTTGGCCTGTGCTTGCTAATACTGACACTCAGATGATTTTATCCAGTTTCAATAAAGTACAGCATGCACATTTTGGAAATTTGCATTGGGAAATATTTTGATTGAATGCACAGCTAGTAAATCAGCATTAGTTTTACCATTGGAAGAACGGGAAATCGTGTCCTCTGCCCTTTCAGTTATGTTCAGTGTAACTTATCTCAGTTCAGGTCGCTTCGATCCATGAAGCTTTAATTAGCTTAACAAATGTAATTGTGTACAAAGCATTTACAGATGACAGCTAAACTATAACTCCCAGCTAAAAGCATGATTATAGGCATATTATAAGTATAAACGGTTCTGCATTATTCATTTAGGCCATTAATTTTATTTCACAATGGCTTGACATTATAAGAAAACCGAAAAAGACTGAAAGTGTGCTTATTTGCTAGCTCTGCAGACCCTTGATCACTCTCATAATGATTTATCCTCGATAAAAAATAATGCGAGTAATAATACAAGGGCACTTGAAATAAAACAGCACTCAGTCCCCCCTTATTAAATTGCATTCACAGTTTTAATAGTCCTATATTAGTGTTAATCTTAATGTTGCACTATGGGCAGTCTGATTAATTAATGTTTTCTTGTTAAATTATAAGCCTGAAAATTGAATATCAAGCCACATGTAATTATGCTTAATGGAAAGAGGGAGTGAAAGAGAATGAGACAAAGAGTGAAAGTGTTAAAAGGTCCCTTTTTCTTTGCTAGCTCTCTCTCTCTTTCTCTCTCTCTCTCTAAAAGTAAAGTTATCAAAATAATGAAATAACATAACTGAAGGTATGAGAATTGTGTGATAGTAATAAAAAACAACTCATTTCAACTTTTCCAAAGTCTAGATTTCTTTTTTGCACTCTCTCAACCACAGGTGCGTTTCCCGAAACATTGCTATATGGCTGTGAGTTCTGTCGTGACCAAATCGTGGTTATGATTTGCCGTTTCCTGCCATTTCCAGCAAACATTTGCAAACAAAACAGTGAACTTGTGTGGATGGAACTACTGCTTTCGACCTACAGTTATATATATGCATTTGGCAAATGTTTTTATCCAAAGCAACTTAAAACTGTATGTACATCATACATACAGTTGAGGTCAAAAGTTTACATACACCTTGCAGAATTTGCAAAATGTTAATTATGTTAATATTAATTTACCTGAATGATCCTCAGCCGTGTTCTTTTTGTTAGGAGATAGTTGTTTGTAAGCCCCTTGTTTGTCCTGAACAGTAAAACTGCCCACTGTTCTTCAGAAAAATCTTTCAGGTCCCACAAATTCTTTGCTTTTTCAGCATTTTTGTGTATTTGAACCCTTTCCAACAATGATTTTGAGATCCATGTTTTCACACTGAGGACGACTGAGGGACTCATATACAACTATTACAGGAGGTTCAAACGCTCAAACGCTCATTCTGTTCAAATGTTTAGACCTCTGGCTCTTAAAGCATTGTTTTTCCTTCTGGAGCATCAGTGACCATTTGAACCTTTTTTAATAGTTGCATATGAGTTTCTCAGTTGTCCTCAGTGTGAAAAGACGGATCTCAAAATCATACAGTCATTACACAAAAATGCTAAAAACAAGGGACAAACAAGGGGCTCATGAAGAACTATCACTAACAAAAAAAAAAAAAAAAAAAACAGCTGTGGATCATTTAGGTAACAATGCAATATTAAAAATCAAGTGCATGTAAACTTTTGAATGGGGTCAAATCTCTTGTGGGCTATATGTAATATGTATTTTATGTGAAATATCTAATTCAGGTCAGTACTACAGTACTACATAAAAATAACATGCTTCTAAGTATGATAATATGATATGATAATATGATAATATGATAATAAGTATGATTTCTCTTATTTTGGTAAAATAACGCACGGCCTTTTGTTATGACGTAAATATAATCATGCTCTTGGGCACAACAATCAAGATAACCTTCAGTACATATATCTTCAATCCAGTTTCAATCTGTATATTTCAGTGTCTCAACAATCAGAGCCATTTTCGAAGTGCGCATGTGCATAAATGCATAAGGGAACCCGCAATGAATCAAACATCAAATAAAACAAAACAAAACAGCAATAAACAAAAACAGTGAAGTAGTCCTCAGATGCCATGTTCATTACAGCAACATCTCAGAGCAATTACGCTAAGGAGAACGCTGCTGACTGAATAAACCACACACAGTATATAGCCTACGGATGTAAAATGTATGCCAATTACATACTGCATGATAATGTGATTTTTTTTTTTTTTTTTTTTTTTTTTTTAAAAGCATTGCTGTTATTTGTTTTGTAAAATAATTATATAATATTATAATATATATTGATTTTGTTTTACAAAGTCACCAGTGTGTGACATCATTCATGACAGTCCTAAGTTGTTAAACCAACATGATTCAAATGACAAAGATGTGACCATGTTATACAGTTTTGGTAAGTAGCCATAAGACAGGGGTCACCAGACCCGGTCCTGGAGGGCCGGTGCAGAGTTTAGCTCCAACCCTAATCAAACACACCTGAACCAGCTAATCAAGGTCTTACTAGGTATACTTGAAACATCCAGGCGGGTGTGTTGAGGAAAGTTGGAGGTAAACTCTGCAGGACACCGGCCCTCCAGGAACAAGTTTGGTGACCCCTGCCATAAGAGAACAAAAGTGAACAGTAGCTCTCTGGACTTTTTTCAACAATCCCAACAAAAAGCAGCTATTCAGCAATGTGGCTGATCTGAAGAAAGCTCTAGTCCTTGAGACCCGAAGCCCTGTTGCTTTTGCCAAGCCTATTATTAGACCAGTGGAGCAAAACATCCATTGGCCCTTCTTAATGTAGAGTTATTTTTCACCAGAGAATCTGAGAACGAGCCTCTTACAAATATGCTTGTTCTACCATAACCCCACTCTACTCTCTGTTGCTTGTCTCTGCAAATGCAGCTCTTTATTTCAATACAAGGTCCACCTTCAATCAGCCTTTCTCTAATGAAAACGTACATTACTTCTCATTCGCTGAAAGGCAGGAACCATTAGTAATGCCTGTCTCATTGATTGAAATGGTTTTAAACTTGCATACATCTCGTAATGCAAATGGAAAGGGGGTGGCTGATGTTTACTTCTTTTTCCGTTCAATTTTCAGCCAAGCCTGGATCATTGTGTGAGTTATTCACTAAGAAAATGAGGAGGAAGACACAATTGACCTGTAGAGTAAGGCACATGAATCAATTTTTCCCCCTTAACTGTAGCTGTAAGGTTATACCTTACAACTAGAGTATAGCTTATAAAAATGTATTTTAAATATCAATAATTCAGGGCTTTTGGGTCTTGATTAATTAACTGACATTAATGCTATTAGCAGTTTTACAATAATAAATACAAAATATATTAATAATTGATATGATTTAAAACAACTATGTGATATAGTAGTTAATAGACTTAAACCTCAACAATGAAATTAGAAAGTGCTTAGTTTAACAAGACAAAGGTAATCTCTCCTATTCATTTTTGGATACTGTCTCTATGGAGATGGTTTCCAAGTGCTTCAGGTTTCCAAGGGTTTCTAGCAGTCAAGTAGGTATGGTGTTGAGAGAGAGCTCCATAATTACAAGATCAAAACAACAGCTTAAGAATCATTTCACTGTGACACAAGTGTTGAAACCACAGTGGTCGAAAGCAGGGATGACGTTCTTGTTTATCTGAGAGAGATGGTCAAAAGTGGAAAATAAAAGACTATATGCCAGTCTTAGCCTTAAACCAGGATGTTTGTTGTAGGGGTGCGTGGGGCACAAACTAACACGGGGTTAATTGTAACACACGTGGTTTAAATATTTCCACACACACTAGCATAACCAAATTTACGGTATTTACTAGTTGCCATAGCAACACTTTACAGAGAAAAAAGTGCACCAAAATTCAAAAGCCTTTTGAAGATATCACTAAATATTTAATTTACCATAGTCAAAATAAATTTCTGTCTGAAGTAAAATTTTCATCTCAGTTTTTAGTATTCATTTAAAACGAGACAAATATACTATTATTTTAATTGCCAATCTGTTATTTATCAGTTTAGATAGTTTATAGTTTATTAATGCTTGACAAGCTAGACACTGACCAGTTTTATATTCCAGTCGCGCTGATGGGGAACATTGTAACACCGCGTTACAATGTGCCCTGCAATATAAAACTATGCTATTCTATGACATTATCCATGTAATTTTAACTATTTACTTTTATGGATTTTAAAAAGAAACCACAAGAAACAGGTGAATAAAGACTCAGAATCGACGTTTAATGTTAAGAAATTATTTTTACAAGAAATGTAAAGCATTTTGGCTCGTTTATGTGTCTCGTGTTCTATGAGCTGTGTTTGGAGGGTATTTTTCTGAATGTGTTTCATCTACACTGTAAACAATAAAAAACACAATTTGTTGAGTCGGCTTAAAATAATTTGTTACCCTGCTGCCTTAAAATTTAAAGTCCAGTCAACTAAAATAAGTTTATTCAACTTGAAATGTTAAGTTGTACTCAGTAACAAATTAGACATTTGTGTTTGCTAAACTTAACAGATGGGCAAGTAACCCAGCTGCCTTAAAATTTTAAGTTGATTCAACTCAAATATCTAAGTTGTCATTTAGTATTAATTAATTAATTAGTATTATTACTTAGTTAATTTAACAGTTAATCATTTTATTTTATTGACAAAACATTTTAGTTTGTGGTGTATATATATTTTTTTTTATTTGATCAGATAACATTTTAAGCTGTCATATGGTCATATTACAACGTGCCCCTCACATGTTACAATGCACCCCACATACGGGGCATGTTGTCACTTTTAAATAACAAAAAACGTATACACTGTAATTCTGAAACAAAGCGACATATTTGTACAAGACAAGTGTGAAATTAACGTGGATAAAAAAAATATACTCTGAACCCCACGTGGGTTTACACAAACGCGCTCCCCTACATCATTCATTCGTTCATTCATTCATTCATTCATACCAAACAAGTTCCACTTGTTTCATTTAATAATGTTGCAGATTTATTTTAGGTCAGTATTTCTCAAACTGTGGTGCACATAACACCAGTGGTACTTTTTCCTTAATAAATGTGTTTTCTGAATTATTTGGTAGTCTATTATTTGAAAGTCTTTGTGCATCTAAAACTGCTGCACAGCATATGCAATTTCTCAATGAGTTGTGTGTTGAAAAATCATTTAAAAATAAAAAAGAAAACAACAGACTTCATTTAGCTCTTAATAGAATATAATGATAATGTCAGCAGTCTGTTTTAAAGTCTTCATGACACACAGAAGTTGCTACATTACTTCATACCAAGAATATATGTATTATTCATGTGTTTGAATTGGATAACAAAATGTGCATATTAAACTAAGCAAATACATTGTAATCCACTATCAATGATGCATGAGTATGTGTTTTTATAGATTCTACTCTGGAAGGATCATTTAATATTTTTCTTAATTACAGGAATATTGTTGATCAAAATATGGTGCTGTGTTGCTCATAGTCCTAATGTTTGTGCTTAACAATTAAATAACCAGAGGCAAAATATGAGCAGTCTAAAAAAAATATAATACATAAATAAATAAATAAATAAAAAATAAAATAAAATAAAAAAACTTTTTTCAACAGCAATAGAACATTCTGTCAATAACTTTACTTTTGGACCAAAAGCAGGCATTCTATATTTTCTCTCTGTCAGTTTTTCCTTATATCATCAGTCTGAGCGCATTCACTTCAAATCAAGCTATATTAATAGATTGGTGTGTGTGCTTACTGATGTGACTGACTGACATTGTCAACGCCTTATTGAAGTGATAAACGTATTGCTGCTTCTGTCAATTTCTTTTATCGGAAAATGGAGGACTCAATATTTCCTAGAAATTTCTTTAAATGAGAAAATATGACCATCAGTGTCTGACTATGGATTATGAAATATGCATGAAATCTTTCAGCAGCACAGGAAACATTTGTGTTTTTAGAAATGTATTTTCATCTACGAAATATCCAACAAGATTCAAGTGGTTATTTCACAAATGGGTTTTGAAAAGAGAGTCATCTGAAAATATAATTGATTGGCCTTTGTATAATGGTGATCTTTCCCATTAGCAGCTTTCAAGTGTTTGTTTCAGTGGCCACTACATGTATATATAAGTTTAATTTCAAAATGTAATTCAATTATGACAGGAAACGGGTTGTGGGAAGCACTCAGATAAATACACTCTTTACTACTACAGGAAACAGTATAAGTTAATTTCACATTTTTAAGAGCTCTTCAAATACTGTCAGACCCTGGCAAAAAAAAAAAAAAATAAAAAGCTACTAATATGATGAAATATTAGCAATACATGCTGCCTTGCAAACGACTTAATCAAAATACATGCTAGTTTTAAATGGTCAGGAAGAAGAAAGATGCTCTTAACATTCAAATGAAGTAGTTATGATATCTACAGTACCAGCAAGGGTCAATATGGCCATGCTAACCAGCCAAATCTTGACATCTTGGTCCATTCAAGCCTATGGAGTAAAATAGTTAAAGGAGAAGTCCACTTCCAGAACAAAAATTGACAGATAATGTACTCACCCCCTTGTCGATGTTCATGTCTTTCTTTCTTCAGCCATAAAGAAATTTTGTTTTTTGAAGGAAACATTTCAGGATTTTCTCCATATAATAGACTGGTATGGTGCCCTGATTTTGAACTTCCAAAATGCAGCTTAAATGCGGCTTTAAACGATTCAAATATGCGGCTGTAAACGATCTAGTGAAACGATCGGTTATTTTCATAAAAATAATACAATTTATATACTTTTTTATGTCAAATGCTCATCTTGTCTCACTCTGCCTGAAGAGTTTTTTTCCGATTCATGACAGTTAGGGTATGTCGATAAATTTCATGTTCTCCCTCAAAATCGTCTTATAATGCTGTTTTACCTTTTTTGTTAAGGGTGTTTGATCTTCTTTGCATGTTCACTTTGCAAAGACTGGATTGGTAATTTTGCAGCGATGTAGGATGATTTTGAAATGATTTTTGAAGTTGAGGGAGAAAATATGATTGGAGTTTTTCGACATACCCTAACTGTGTTGAGGCAGAATACACACAGTTCAGGGAGAGCAAGACAAGACAAGCATTTGAGATTAAAAAGTATTTAAATTATATGTATTTTTTAATGAAAATAACCGATCTTCCTCGGCTGGGATCATTTACAACCGTATTTGGGATCGTTTGAAGCTGCATTTAAACTGCATTTTGGAAGTTCAAAATCAGGGCACCATAGCAGTCCATTATATGGAGAAATATCCTGAAATGTTTAACTAAAAAAAGACATAAACATCTTCAATGACAAGAGGGTGAGTACATTATCTGTAAATTTTTTGTTCTGGAAGTGGACTTCTCCTTTAATGCCTACCTGGTCTCATGACGAAAACGTATCTGTGGGAACTTTTTCACAAGATGCGAAATACATACCAATAAGTACATTTCACTGCAGTTTCCAATATAAATGAACACTAGAGGCGGTAAAACAGCAAGCATTTTGTAATCGTTTTTGTACACAGTTATGATTATAGCTCCTTATGTTACATTTTCCATTGTTGACCCCCACCAGATTACTACCCTCCAGTATTGGTAGGTTTAGGGTTAGGTATGGAGAAGGGTTTAGGATTAGGCAATCATGTTGCGATTTCAACAAGAGGGGGTAGGGACAAGCTTGCTCTGTAGCTCAGATGGTACAGAATTGCACTTGCGGAATCTTTGGGTGCGAATCCCGTAAAAAACAGGACTCACGATGAAAGAGCTGAAAGATGAGAGGTGAAAAAGCAAGCTAAAACGCCATGCTTGTCATGGCATTTTTCTGTCACATTGCTTTTGTTCATACAATCAGGTAGGTTTAGGTGTAGTGGAGATGGTATGTTTTTTTTAAAGCATCATGGAGCATTAGAGATACAGCGCTACTCAACGGACATTTCAATTCAGAACTGCAGTGACACGTACAAAACCACTGTCAACCAAAAACGTACCATATGTACGTTCATCTGTTCTGGAAAGAAAAAAAACAAAACTTTTTTTAGTGCCACTCAGTGGACATTTCACATCAAATATGTCACGAAACGTACATGGCGCTACGTATTTTGTGTCTTGCGAAAAAGTTCAGGTAAGTTCTCGTCATGAGATCAGGTTGGTTAATGCAGAAAACCAACCAATTCTAATGGGTTCACATACAGTAGTTTTCTTGCCACTATATTATACTGTCAAATATATTATAGGCTACAAAGATATTTTAAAGATACCAGATACTATGTAGTAATTGTTTGTTCATAAGCGCATTTTGCTTTTTGAAAACATACTAAGTATGCTATGCTTAGCTGGTATCAACAGCGACTATGTTTTATGCTGAATTAATTCAGACTTCTAGAAAAATAAAAACAACAACAAAATCTCCCAATGGTTTACTTTCAGAGGAGATCCGGATTATGCAAGTAGTACAAAGGGTTCATGAAGTGCAACTTTTTTTTTTTTTTTATTTGAGTCTGTCATTTTTGAGCTTGAACTCAAATATAAGGAAGATGTTGATGGTTATACTGCATTTTTTCGAGCTTATACAGACCCTCAAAAATGCTAATCCTAATGTTCCTTCCCTGTGTACATGACCTGCTTTAATCAACTACCTCAGGGCTGCTGTGAAAGCTGAGGTTAGCTTGAGAGGGCAGATATCACAGCAGGTACAAATAATCCTGCATGTAGAGACTACACATGCTCGCCTGAGTGTGTATGGCATCGAGATCCGATAAGACGATATCCATTTGAACTCTGAACTAAAATAAGAAATGACTCTCTGCTGTCAGTCTGAACTCTAAAGAGTCTATTCCTCCTAACCACTCAGCAGAAACCCCTTTTCATCGATTTGTTTTTCCAAACGGTGGATCCATGTCCGTTTTGCTGCATTAATATTGAAGTGTTCTTATTTATTAATGCTGTGTTATCTAGATCTTCCATCTCTGCTAGTAAAGCAACTCAACTAATGGGGACTGCTAACTGTCCATCTCTCTCAGCACAGACTCAGGATGTGTGCGTGCCTACTAGAGATCATGTTGGATGGCACTGATAAATCTTATGAGCATGCTTTACTGAGCACTTGTCAAGGAATTATACAGTGCTGGTAATAATCCCAGCTAGGGAGCATTCTCAAAAAAAAAAAAAAAAAAAAAAAAAAAGAAGAAAGTATGTTTAGAACATTCACTGTCAGAGGTTGAAGGGATAGTTCACCCAAAAATTAAAATTATGTCATTAATTACTCACCCTCATGTCGTTCCAAACCCGTAAGACCTTTGTTCATCTTTGGAACACAAATTAAGATATTTTTGATGAAATCTGACCCTACTTTCTGACCCTGCATAGACAGCCACGCAACTACCATATTCAGGGCCCAAAAAGGTAGTAAGCACATCATTAAAATAGTCCATGTTACATCAGTGGTTAATGTTATGAATCTATAAGAATATTTTTTGTGCGCAAAGAAAACTAAACTAACAGCTTTATTTAACAATTTCTTCTCTTTTGTGTTAGTCTTCAATGCACATATTCTCGTAGCTTCATACAAATTTCAGTGATGTCTTCGCTACCTTTCTGGGCCTTGAACGTGGTAGTTGCATTGCTGTTTATGCAGGATCAGAAAGCTTTCGGATTTCATCAAAAATATCTTAATTTGTGTTTCGAAGATGAAAGGTCTTACGGGTTTGGAACAACATGAGGTTGAGTAATTAATGACACAATTCACATTTTTGTGCAAAATAACCATTTAATAGAAACAGTAGCAAAATTTGTTGTTGTTGTTGTTAGTTGGGATGATAATTTGCAAATTTGCCACAGTTTTTTTTTTTTTTTGTTTGTTTGTTTTATAATTGCATATTATACTAAATATCTCCTGTGGTCCACATTCTTGCAACCTGCAAGAGATTTCTAATAATGTCTACACAGCCGAAAACGTTCAAATTCCCCAAATAAATGCTCCTGGTTGTTAATATTGTAAACATTTGATAGTATTCCAAATTTGATAATGTTGATCCAATGATACAAGGATACAGATGGTAAAGATGAGAATGCTCTCATTACCTTAAATGCACTCTTGATGTATTTTTACAGTTGCTTGGTCTTAGCCTACAATGTTTTGATTGATGATCCAACTCCAGATGCCCTACCTGACCACTGATGGCCTTATTAAACGTTCATACGGTTCAGTAGGGCATCCCTTGCAATTTCTGTGCTGTGAGGCTGGAATGTTGCAGTATTCAGATTCTGTCTCGAAACTCCTAAATCAGGGTCTCAGCGGCAAACTGTGTGAGTCAAAAAGGAAAATCTCTCATCAGTGGGGATTAAGGCAGAGGAGTTTAGACATTTTCCATAAGGTAGCATTATAATCGGACTCAGGGCCTCATAATACCCCAGATCTGAGTGGATTTGCGGGGAGGAAATGTTATTAAAGTCGCCACATGAGAAAAACAAATTAGAGCCAGCGGTGTGTTCTCCGGAGCGGACATAGAGAGAGGGAAAGGGGTAGTGCTTAATCATGATGCACTTCTGTTATTTGTTACAGTTTGCCAACAATGATTTTCTGCCTTTGCTCTGTAGGGGGGGTTAGTGGGGGGCCAATATGCACTTCTAAACTTTCTGAAAGAGGAAAAAATGTGATAAGCAGCTCTTAATGCAAAGCAGTTTTGAATGGAAAACTTTTAATGCTGACTATGATATCAGCTTAATGTTCTCTGCGGGCAAAGCACCTTTGGCTCGCAGAGAACATCTGTTTGACCTAGCAAACAGTTTTCTATCCATCCATCTTGTGCAATTGCTCATGTACATTCCTCCATCCATTTCTTGCAGCTTTTGTTTATATCCATCTGTCCATATCATGTGCTTGTTTACATTCATCCATTCATTTTATGCAGTGTTTATTCACATCCATCCATCTCATCCAGTGATTGTTCACATTCATTCATTCATTCATTCATTCATTCATTCATTCATTCAGTCTTCCATCCGATGCAGTGTTTATTCGCATTCATCAATCCATCCATCTTATGTAGTTCTTGTTCATATCCATTCATCTATATCATGCAGTGTTTATTCACATCCATCCATCCATCCAATCATTCATCCATCCATCATGCAGTGCTTGTTCACATTCATTCATTCATTCATTCATCCATCCCATGCAGTGTTTATTCACATCTATCCATCCATCTCATCTAGTGCTTGTTCACATCCATTCATCCATATCATGCAGTTTATTCACATCCATCTATCCATCCATCCCATCCAGTGCTTGTTCACATTCATTCATTCATTCATCCATCCATCCCATGCAGTGTTTATTCACATCCATCCATCCATCTCAGTGCTTGTTTTCATTCATTCATTCATTCATTCATTCATATTGTGCAGTGTTTATTTACATCCACCCATCCATCCATCCATCGAATGCAGGGCTTGTTCACATTCATTCATTCATTCATTCATTCTTCCCATGCATTGTTTATTCACATCCATCCATCCATCCATCCATCCATCCATCCATCTCATGTAGTGCTTGTTTTCATTCATTCATTCATTCATTCATTCATTCATTCATATTGTGCAGTGTTTATTTACATCCACCAACCAACCCATCCATCTATCCATCCATCCAATGCAGGGCTTGTTCACGTTCATTCATTCATTCATTCATTCATTCATTCATCCCATGCATTGTTTATTCACATCCATCCATCTCATGTAGTGTTTGTTTTCATTCATTTATTCATTCATTATTTTATTCATCCATTCATCCATTCATCCATATCGTGCAGTGCTATTCACATCCATCCACCCAAACATTCATCCATCCATCCATCTCATGCAGTGCTTTTTCACATTCATTCATTCATTTATTCATTCATGTAGTGCTAGTTCATATCCATTCATCCATATTGTGCAGTTTATTCACATCCATCCACCCAATCATTCATCCATCCATCATCCATCTCATGCAGTGCTTGTTCACATTCATTCATTCATTCATCCCATGCATTGTTTATTCAAATCCATCCATCCATCCATCCATCTCACGTAGTGCTTGTTCACACCCATTCATCCATATCTTGCAGTGATTATGCACATCCATCATCCAATCATTCATCCATCCATCCATCTTACACAGTGCTTGTTCAAAACCATTAATTTATTAATTAATTCATCCCATGCAGTGTTTATTCACATCCATCCATCCATCTTGTGCTTGTTCACACCCATTCATCCACGTCTTGCAGTGTTTATTAACAACCATAAACCATATCATTCATCCATCCATCCCATGATGTGCTTGTTCGTTTGTTCATTCATTCATTCATTCATTCATATTGTACAGTGTTTATTTACATCCATCCATCATCCCATGCAGTGCTTGTTCAGATTCATTCATTCATCCCATGCAGTGTTTATTCACGTCCCTCCATCCATCTTATGTAGTGCTTGTTCGCATCCATTCATCCATATTGTGCAGTGTTTATTCACATCCATCCATCCATCCATCCATTTCATATAGTGCTTGTTCATATCCATTCATCAGTGCAACCATTCATTTGTCCAACTCATGCATTTTCTGTTCAAATCTATCCATCTTGTGCAGAGCTTGTTATCATCCATCCATCCGTCTCCTCTGTCCATCCATCTGTCTTTCCATACGTCCATCTAGCTCTTGCAGTTTTTGTTCACATCCATCCATCTCATCCAGTGCTAATTCACATCACCCATCCATCCATTTATCCATCCATCCATCCATTCCTTGTGTACAGTTATTGTTCACATATTGCAGCTCGGATTAATTTCTTTTGGACAGATTCATTTATGCATTATGTTTGTTACTGTCCCTTGGCGGGGAGCAGAGCCCGATGTGTTGAAGCTTCTTCCTCGCTCCCCCTGCCTGACGTTTGGCATTTACATCGCTTGAGAGAAAGAGAGAGGTTAATTACGCTCAACCCTGCAATGCCATTAATTATAGAGCAAACAGTAAATAAGCTGATGATATTTCTCACAGTGATAGGAGAGGTAGCAGAGGGATGGCATTAACACACAAAAGAGAAGGGGAAAAATGTACATGTTCAGACAGAGAGAAAAATCACATACACATAGCCTTTCATGTAGTTTAGAGATAGAACAATGAGACGTAAAACATGCACACTTGATAAATCCAAAAAGATTCTGTCTTGCCTCTTAAATCTAAATTAAAATTCCATTTTAATGGAAAAACAAACAAGAAATTGAGACATTTGTTTATGTGAGCGGGTAGCAGAGGCTGACAGACCATATTCAAAATCATTAGTTTAGCAATTAGCTTCTGCATTCCTTCGGGCCTTCTGCTGCTCAGCATACGTACAACCCCGCCAAGTCATGGGCGTTGACGTATGACGACAAGAAAACGAGATAATTGTTCATTTTATTCCCATAACATGATAACTCCATGAACAAATCAACTTGTTGGCTTCATTTGGCTTCTATATTTTCTTGCAGAGGGGGAAGAAAAGGTTTGGGGGGTTTTGTGAAGTGATTTTTTTTTGTCAAGCGGACGGTGTTAATGACCTCTGGGGCTGTCTGTAAATGATGTTAAATCACCAGCGTGCTGGGGGACTGTCGTATTAATCGTGATAGAGGACACTGGTTATCAGCATGCTTAAGAGTGATTTCAAGGTCCTTTTGAATAGTTAGGGGCTAACATGCTTGTCCATAATGGGTATTTTTTTTTTTTTTTTTCTAAACCTCAATAACATTGTCCTCTGAAAACAATCATACTTTAGTTTCTACATTTAAAGGCCATGAAATACTAAAACAATGTAGTTTTCCATGTTAAAACATATGTCTTGTAAAAACATCTGTTGTACACAATGAAAGATAATGATAGGACTTATTTTTAATTTTCATAGAAAAGCAATTCATATAGGTTTCAATGGATTTGAACACATGCAGGTCAACGGTGCATTTTGTTTTCTTTCATGAGAGGGTGTAGTCATTACTCACTCTGCTGTTGCCATCTATAAGTATGGTTCACAAGTGTGCATTTTCATGGTTTCCAATGCTGACAGAGCAACAGCCTTTCAATCAATGACAGACATATTTGACGTGTTTTTGTGCAACAAGCATTTATTATGTAAGAGTTTCTAGACATACATCATAGGAAGGTGAACTGGAGTTTGTTGAACCTTTAATCTCAGTGTCTCAATAGTTATTTAAAAAATGCAAAAGCACATTTACAGAATTCAAAACTGCATGTGCATTGCATTAAAAATATAAAATGACCCTGTTCATATCCGAGTCATTTATTGTGAGCTTACAAAATGTTATAATATTGTAATGATGGCTGCTCTCAGGCACAATGGAAGGTGGGATCCATGTGCAGATAAACTTCATTCAATAACAATAACAACAACAACACCCAAAATAATGAAAGTAAATGGAGTCCAGGAGGAGGGATGAATAAAAAAACAATAAAAAGAACTAGTTTGCTTAGCTGATTACCTTATAAAAATGTTTAGATATCATTGTCAGTTCCTATTGCTGTTAACACCTTCTCTACCAAGCAGATGCAATAAGACCAGTTTGGTCGTGTGACATTCGAAATATACCATTGAAGTACTGAATGATTATCATATTAAGTACCATAGTACTGAAGATATCGCCCAGACAACATGTCTTTAAAATAGTTAAATACATTACATTAGCAGGTCCAAAATGTGGTGATAGCATGGCATGTTTGTTACTGAAACATACTCAGCTTGATTCAGATGTAATTAGCTTTGTTTAGTTGGTGAGAAGCATTTGTCTGTTAAGTGACTGTGTTAACATTAAAGGCACTTGCCCCTATTTGTGTCCTCTCCACTTCTAACAAACATAGGTCACATTCAGTTGAATTAGCCGAGGGTGTAGCAGGGATTATGTATTCTAAAGTGGCTGTGCTGATACCTCCCTCTCTGCAGTAGTTACTAATGGCCATGTGCCCTCTGTGAGATGTGTAATGACTGTGTGTTAACTGGAAAGTTGCATTGACGGCATGGGTTGGCGCGGCTGGAGGGTGGATCACTTTTGCTTTGAGATCTCCTCACTGCCCCGCCATATGGCACAGGGTACAATGGTGTGCCAAAATCATGAGTCAGATGGCCCAGGCAGCACAGCGGCCACACACTTAGCCATTGTTCATACTCTTACCTGCATTTGTTCCGTTTTGTTCGCTTGTTTGATTTTGCTGAATCAGAGTAACAGTGTTGCATTAAAGGTGAATAAAATACATCCAAGATGTTGATGTTTTTTCTTTCTTCATTTGAAAAGAAATTAAAGTTTTTGAGGAAAACATTCCTTTAATGGGGATCAGTGGGTTGAAGGTCGAAATTGCAGTTTCAATGCAGCTTCAAAAGGCTCTACCCAGCCGAGAAATAATAGTCTTATCTAGCGAAACGATTGGTCATACTCTAAAAAAATATATATATTTTCTATACTTTTTAACTACAAATGCTCGTCTTGCACTAACTCTGTGTCCACGACTTCACACATTGTGTAGTCACGTTGGAAAGGTCACACATGATGTAGGCTGAAGTACCGACCAAGTGTTTACAAAGCAAACGTGCAAAGAAAGTCAAAAGGTAATACATCGATGTCGGACAATTATAAAGTTGGAGGAGAAAATTAAATGGATTTTTTCGCCCATACTCTAACTTTTTAAACCAAAATACACAGACGAAGAACTAACCACCTGTGAATTTTCCAACCTGATTACATGACGTAGACGCACATCAAAGAGCAAGTGCAAGATGAGATTTGTGGTTAAAGAGTATAGCGTACAACAGGGCTAAAGGCGCCCTGGGGTAAAAGGCGCCTTTGATATTATTTTCCTCTAAACCACTAGATGGCAGAAAAACATGGCAATTTCCAAAACATCGGCTTTTCAACATACACGTGCAAAATTGTCTGATCCTTGACCGCTGGCAGCAGCGCAAAGTCGATTCTGTGCTTGCTTGATCTAATATTTAATGTTTTTAAAAGTGCTGTAGATTCAAGTAGCAAATGAGAATTGCTAAAATTATTCAATATATCTTGAGACAAAGGTCTTCTTAATGATTTTCAGTTTTGTTTAAGATCGTTAAAACAGCTGTTTTTAAATAATGAAAGAACATGTAAAATTATGGTATTTGGGGTAAAAACTGCCCCAGCTGTTGGGGCTAAAAGGCACAATAATTAACATGATAATTAATAGAAGGCTGACTTTTTGACATTTGTTGACATGACATTGTTAGATTCAGATAGTAAATATCATATATTATATTGGGTGTCCATCTTAGAGAGAATCACCATGTTTAGAATGAAACCATAATAATTAAAACATGCTATTAATCATACAATATAATACAATTTCATTTGTTGTTACTACTGTAAATATATATTAAATTATTATGGGATCTTCTTCAATGCTTTCAGAATCTTTACATTTTAAAATGATTTTGTTTCTGTATTTTAAAATATATGTTTTATATTAACATTTTAATATAGTATCTGACAGTATTTATTGAACAAAAAATGCCCCCCTTGCCACCTTTAAACAAAATAAACTTGTATGATTTATTTTCACAGAAAATCTGTTGCTCCATAAATGTTCAATACAAACGCATGCATTTTTCATTTTTATTTTCCATCATACACTTTGTGCACAGTTGAAAAGCACATTTTTTTTCTTATGGGATACATTTAGCCCCATTGTACCCTATACATTTTATTTTTATTTATTTATTTATTTATTTTAGAAAATAACTGATTGTTTTGCTAGATAAGACCTTTTATTCGTTGGCTGGGATCACATAGAGCCCTTTGAAGCTGCATTGAAATTGCAGTTTGGTCCTTCAACCCAATGGCTCCCACTGAAGTCCACTATATTTAGAAAAATCCCGGAATATTTCCTCAAAAACCTTAATTTCTTTTTGCCTGAAGAAAGAAAGACATCTTGGATGACATGGGGGTGAGTAAATTATCAGGAAATTTTAATTCAGGAGTAAGATAATCCTTTAATGATGACAGCAGTAATGACAAATGAGGATGTTTTGTGCTTTAACTGTGTTGTGTAAAAATGTATAAGCTGTAATGATTTGAGACCTTTGTGGTCTGCAGTGATTAAAACATTTTATATGTTGCTCTGCAACAGTCTCGGTAGTCGCAAAAGTGTTTTGCCATCTCCGAGGAGGAAAAGGAGGGGAAACTATTTCCACTTATTTTCTTGATGACGGAGGTCATGAATGGATTAAGCGCCGTTGATGCATTTACGGCGTCAGGAAAAATTACCAAATGCATTTCTTTTACAGGGTGAGGCTGCAAGCAAGAAACACATTACATTCAATTACTGGTCTAAGTTTTCTCTTTAATTAAATGCACTGCCTGATTAATCAGACATCTTCAGAGATGGAGAGGTGATGAAATGCACCGGCTGTGTTCCTAAATAGTAAACTGTGATAGCAAGAGGATACAAACACAGGATGTTGTCAGAGGCATTCTAGATTCCATGTGTCAAATGTTCAAAGGGACCATTTAGAAGCTGTTGAGGCCTTCACCTTCTGTTTAGAAAGCAATTATAAACATGTTTAAAAGAAAGGAGTCATAAAGCACCAGTCTCAAACACAGTGGGCCTTCAGAGAGATAACCAAGCGGCTGATGGCCACAGTGAGCCATTATCTGCATCTCTCTTTCTCAGTCTATTTCCCTTTTTCTGTTTTTTATTCCATCACGAAGCCTCTGTGCATTCCTTCCGTAGCAGTGCTGACAAGTCCCTGAGTGATGATAGCCTAAAACGACTGTGAAGCAAATGACATATTGGGAGATGCAGCTTTTTTTTTTCCCCCTCCCCGTCTGATAAACCATCCTCTTAAATAAAGGAAAGCACAGGAGTTTTATGGATAACTGCAGAAACAAATGCTAGGTTTTCTTCAGCATTAATGAATGGGCGATTATGGCACTTAATGAGATGTGTAGATGCACATATCTATACAGTATACACAACGGGATATATACAATAAACATTTCATAAAAAGCACAGAACATCTGGTGGACTGGATCTTAATACTGATGGCTTGTCCTAAAGCTCATCTAAGTCCGATGCTTGCACTAATCTCCTCCCAGAGCCCTCAGATTTTTAGCTTTAATGGCCTTTAAGATTATTTTTTCATACCAACTTTTCACTATTTATTTTTATTATCTTAAAGCTTTTTAGCCATGTAGGGCTTTTTTTTTTTTTTTTTTTTTTTTTTGGATCCAGTCTTCTTGAGTTTCTGCTTTCAAGTTGGGATATTTGTAATATCAAACATTTTTCCTTTATTTTTATCAATGAATGAATATAATATAATATAATATAATATAATATAATATAATATAATATAATATAATATAATATAATATAATATAATATCATTAATAGAATAGATTTTTATTATCTTAAAGCCATGTAGGGCTTTTAGTTTTTTTTTTTTTTTTTTTTTTTTTAAATCCAGTCTTCTTGGGTTTCTGCTTTGAAGTTAGGTATTTCTAATGTAATATAAAAAAATAAACAAAAACCTATGCATATATACAGAAATATAACATAACATAATATAATATAATATATATATTTTAGGTTTAATTGCCTTTAAAATTATTTTCATACTAACTTTTCACTATTTATTTGTATTATCTTAAAGCTTTTCAGCTTTTTTTATTTATTTATTTATTCATTTATTTATTTAATTAATTATCAGGTTTTTTTTTATTCAATTGAATCCAGTCTTCTTGGGTTTCTGCTTCGAAGTTAGGTTATTAGTACTGTAATACTAAACTTTTTCCTTTATTTTTAACAGTACAGAAATATAATATTACACAATATATATTTTTAGCTTTAATGACCTTTAAGATTATTTTCATACCAACTTTTCACTATTTATTTTATGATCTTAAAGCTTTTCGGCCATGTAGGGTTTATTTATTTATTTATTTATTTATTTATTTATCAATTTTTTTATTCATTTGAATCCAGTCTTCTTGGGTGTCTGCTTTGAAGTACATAAATATAATATAATATAATATAATATAATATAATATAATATCATGTAAAATATATTTTTAGCTTTAATGGCCTTTAAGATTATTTTCATACCAACTTTTCACTATTTATTTTATGATCTTAAAGCTTTTCGGCCATGAAGGGCTTTTTTTTTTTTTTGTTTTTTGGATCCAGTCTTCTTGGGTTTCTGCTTTGAAGTTAGGTTATTAGTACTGTAATATTAAACATTTTTCCTTTATTTTTAACAGTACAGAAATGTCATAAAATCTAATCTAATCTAATATAATATAATATAATATAACAACAGTTCTTTCTGCTCCTCGAATCTGATTGGCTGATACGAGTGTTGATATTACAGTCCAACAGTTTCACCACTTATATCACTCTGCTTGCCGAAGTTGCCCTATTTCTCACAGGGAGTGCCATGGCGGACACCCAAATCCACTAAAGTGTTAAAAATAATACTGTTTTGTGTCACGGAATGTAGTTTTAAGAGCTTTTTAGATGAGAGTGTACTTGTTTGAACTTCAAATATGTGGTTTGTTTATAAAGATAACATCTATTTGAAAATTTGCATCAACGTTTTTGGAAATATGCGCTCCAGAGCATTAGTGGTCATTCAGCTCTCATAAACCCGCCCGTGAGCACCTCACCTCGACCAGATCTTCTGAAATTTACCACTGGCTCAGATGACTCTGTAGTGGTTAAACATGAGATAATTTGTTTTGGGTAAACCTTACATTACTAGTTCTAGTAACGTTTTGGAATTAGTAATGGAGGCTTGGGCTCAGCTGTTAAACTGTCAAACTTTAGATTTGAATCTGTGGTGGAAGGAAGTAATTCTGCACAAAAGAGACTTTTTAAAGTTGTTATTTTGTTTATGTATTTACACACTTGTGCTGTCGAACTTTGTATAAATGCAGTATCCACACTCGTAGACATGGCTGTATGTCGGCACACTGTGATTATACGGCTGAATCACAGCCGTGCTGATATACAGCCGTATCTCATGTTAGATATGTATATTATATTATATTATATTATATTATGTGGAGGGTCCATATGGGAAAAAAATAAAAAAAATAAGGGTAACAGATGGATTCTTGGATGGCTGGAAGGATTCACTTCTCCTGCAGGGTTAAAATGCTTTAATCTCTTTATCCAGTAGTCAAGATGGTCGAATACAGAAAGGTTAGACTCCAAATGTGTGCAAACCACCGCTGAGATTGTGCTAAGGTTTTCATATACTACACTTTATTCTGTTTCTGCAATCACATCAAACGCTATTAAACTCACTCTTGGAGATGAGTGAGGATGTATATTTTATAGAGGCCAAATAATCTATCGAATTCAATTACACATTTGTGGTCACGCACTATAAAATCAGAGCAAGGTTTAACTAGACAACTTCTGGCACTTACATACAGCGCTTTTGGAGTCCTGATGCATACTGAGAGCTCAGTTCTTAACTGCTCTAGCATACTGCAGCAAACACTATTAAACAGCAGCTACACCTATTTGCTTCTTTTGAGACTGTGACCTTCTGTTTTTAAATCTGAATTTTATTCCAGGGGTTTAAAATAGCTCTATCCCAGCCAGGGACAGACCCAGGGGGTTTAGCTGTCAGTGCTCCAGGGGTGCTCAGTAGTTGAGAGACGTAGACCATAAAGGGTTCATCTGCAAATTGCAGTTAAAATGCTTCTGCGGTACAAATGTGGCTCCAACATAATTAACCTATTACCAATATAGCACATTAAAGGGATAGTTCAACCAAAATGTAATATTCTGTCATTAATTACTCACCCTCATGTCGTTCCAAACCCATAAGACCTTTGGTCATCTTCAAAACACAAATTAAGATATTTCTTAAAAAAATTTAGACAGCTTCGACCCTGCATAGACAGCAATGCAACTACCACATTCAAGGCCCAGAAAAGTAGTAAGGACCTCATTAAAATAGCCCATATAACATCAACCGTAATGTTATGAAGCTGCGAGAACAGTATTATGTGCGCAAAGAAAACAAAAATAATGACTTCATTAACGACTTATCTTCCGTCTTAGTTTTCGACACACATTCACAACAGTAGCATGACGCATACATGACAGCATGTATGAGACAACATAAAGGTGAATGAATGATGAATGAATAATTTTTTTTTTTTTTTTTTTCATTTTTGGTTGAACTGTCCCTTTAAGACTCATTCACAGCAACATTTCTGATATATATGTTTTGGGATATTTTTGGAATATTTATAATAATAAAAATATATAGTTAAATGGCAAAAAAATAGGCTTTCCAAGTTTTTTTTTTTTTTTTTCTTTTCTAAATGAAAATACAAGTATACAAAATGAGCAAGGAGTGAGTGCAGAGAAAAAGGTCATATTTACTCCTGTGGGTAGCAGCTCGCTGTGTCGCAGTGGAGGTACCACAGCCCTGAGAATAACTCTCTCTTCCTCCCTCCCTCCCTCCCTCCGTTTCTCTCTCTCAGCACTCTCTTTTGCACTCTCTCCGTTTCTTTTCCTCACACTAATAAGCCATGATCACTGTGTTACTGTGGTAATTAAATCAGATATTAAGCTGTGTTATAATCCTCTTGGCTGCCTGCTGCTGACACAAGGCTGTGTGTGTTTCCATGCATGTGTGTGTGTGTGTGTGAGAATCTGACACTTCGGTGAATGCTGATTTGCAGAGTTGCAGATTCACGAGGGATGGATGAGGATGAAGGCTGCTTATTTCATGACACGTTAAACCTGCCAATATTGGCCCATGATGTACAATTGCATGTGACATACTCTCAAACATGTTTATGTTACTGTGAAACCAAACTGTCATTGAGCTCTTCATAGAGTGTTTCCATGCATTAAATCATGATAAATGATGCATGCATACAAAGGGGATAGTCAGATAGTCAGAAAATAATAATAATAATAATAATAATAAAAATAATAATAATAATAATAATAATAATAATAATAATAATAATAATAATAATGCTTTGATGGATTTATTTTTAGCACTAATGCATGTATCAGAGCATCATAGTGGTATAATTCTAACCTCGGTTTTTAATGTTATGAGATGTATAATCTTTGTTTGCCATGAAATAGCCTGTGAAGCTGATGTGGCAATAAACTTAAAATAAGCCAAGTCTAACCTCAGTTTTGACGCTTCAACTATGCATTCAATTTTGACTATGCATTCAATTTTGTGTTTTTTTGTTTTTTTTTTTGTTTGTTCAGTACTGACCTCAGTTTCCCACAGGTACTGTAGGGTTGAGCAGGGATGCAGGATAATAAATGTAACTTTGGTACACTCTCAGGAAAAAAAAAAAAAAAAAAGTACAAAGCTGCCACAGAGGCGATATCCTCAGGTACACAAGTTAAAAGGTACATCTTTTACCTGTATCTGTGCACTTCAGAACATTAACAATACCTATTTTGTATTGTATTTATTTATTTATTTATTATTTTTATTTTTATTTTTTCTGAGAGTGCAGTAATTAAATTCATTCACTGTGGCCAACTCAGTCCTCTCCCTTATCCCAAAATAACCTATACTTTCAGGAAATATCAACATAGATATATAAATTAAATCATGCATCAATCTAAATGTCTATCTCTCCTTCAAAAGTTATATGGTTTAGTTTGTTTTGTTTGTAAAGTTTGTAAAAAAAAAAAAATAAATAATAATAATATACTTTAATAAAGTGCTGTGACAATGAATAATTTTAATATTTGTCAAGAACCATTGTTTTAATTACTGAAGTGTCTTTTGCCCACATTATTAAAAACATTAAATTAATGAAATAAATAAATAAAATATTATCTTTTTTGTTCCCACCTTCATTTTGAGATTTAATGTGAAAATATATATTATATTATATTATATTATATTATATTATATTATATTATATTATATTATATTATATTATATTATATTATATTATATTATTATAAAAGAAGATTTTTTGTATTGATTAGCATATGTATACATAGAGTATTCTTACCATTTTAAAGCTTTTTCATTACTGACCTATTTATTACAGACACTTGCAATTTAAATTTAATGCAAACAAATAAAATAAAGTGATCCCTGCTCTCTTCTACTGTAATTTATTGTGGGCTTTTCATGAATATATTTTTAGGGAAAAAAAAACACTGTGTGCTTATTATTTTGTATGAGGCTGTACGATTTGATTTTTTTTTTTTTTTTTTTTTTGTAAGCCTCACCCAAATCAAGTGGCCCATGCGATATGCTATTTTACTATATGAAGTATTATGATGAAACGGATAAAATGAGACAGACTTTTGTTATGAGGAACATGTATGAACAGAGCTAAGGGTTGCGGACTAGATCTCCCATTAAAAGTTTTGTGAAGTTATAGCTTTACCATGTCTAAACTGCTCGATTTGACATTTTTGTACACCATGTACTGTGCTGTAAATCTTCCATAATACCCAATATTCTTCCTCTAAATCCATCCACAGAAAAAAAATATGCCATACTCAGAGCAGTGGAGCAGAGAGAGAGAGAGAGAGAGAAAGAATGAGAAGGAGGGAATGAAAGAGGTGGTCATACAAACAAGGTCTCCTCCCGCAGGCATAAGGCAACTGGCACACACTGTGCCACCTATCTGTTGACAAATGGAGGGCCATTATCACTCACAGAATCCTAATGCTAAACTCTGTGATCTGGTCATCCTCTTTGCCTCTGAAATGTGAAAAAAAAAAAAATTTCTTCTTCACAATGTCAAGGGCATGACAATGGGTGCACAATGATTTAAGTAGGAAAATATATGGCGGGCAGGAAGATAATGAGACACTTTACATTCCCGCTCTTTTTCAAACCTCGGAGCCAAGTCAGCTCCAAAGTCTAGACAGCTTCTAGACTAGACAGTGTCCTGTTGCCTACATAGTCAGCAATCTGTTAAGTTAATGTTAGCATGTTGGCTACTGGCAAGACACTCTCATGCCACAAAAAAAAAAAAAAAGAAAATGTGCACACACATATATAGGACAATAAATAAATAAATAAATAAATAAAATTACGTGGAATGAACTTCATCACTAATTTTTTGTATTTTTAGTATTGAACATTGTTTTAGTATTTAGAACAACAACAACAACAACAACAACAACAACAACAAAAAACTCTATTTATAATCATTTTAGGGCTGCCAGTCAATTAAATAATAAAAAAAAAAAAATCTAATTTATTACATAATTACACAATGTGACAATTAATTAATCTAATTAATTTCATATTAATCACACTTCAAATTTTGCTAAGAAATTACCCATAAAACATAATTTAAAGCCATTATTGTGCTTCACGAGAGAGGCATGAAATAGATGTTACGAAATAGATGTTAAAAAGCAGCTTTAGAAAGAATTTTCTGGGTGGACTATCCCTTTAATTATTATTATTATTATTATTATTATTATTATTGATTATTATTATTATTATTATTATTATTATTATTATTATTATTATTATTATTATTATTATCATCAGATTTTTTAATTAAATTATATGTAAATATGAAATATATATATTTTTAAATAAAATTATACTCTTAAAAAAACTGCCAGTAGGTGGCAGTAAATGTTCTAATGAATAAGTCATTCATTCATTCATTCATTCGATTCGTTTGATTCATTCAAACATCTGATATATTCAGGACTGAAGTAAATGGCTCTCTTTATGAATGGGCCATTGAATTATTGGTTCACTCAATTTGTTCAAAACTCGGATCCATTCAGAAATTGTGTATTGCTTGGAGACGCACAATAGTTCTGAATGGAAGCCCTTTTCGGCCACTTAAAAAACGTGCAGTTGTGAGTGATACAATTCTGACTTTTTTTCTCTGAATTGCGAGTTTCATATACTGCTTGTATATGTGAGCAGTGTTGGGGTAACGCATTACAAGTTTACTTAACTAACTAGTACTTAAGTAATTAGTAAAGTAATGCATTACTTTTTAATTTACAAGAAAATATCTGAGTTACTTTCAAATAAGTAACGCCAGTTACTTTGTTATCCCATTTATTGACTGACAGCTCTCCTGTCCCAAAGTTGAGAGAAATCAGGAGTAAGTGCAGAGGCGTTTTGTGCTCCGTGTATGGTTACTGTAGTTCTAGACTAAATGTGAACATGCATTTACTCATCTCACATGCACAAAAACAGATTCAGTATTTATCCAAATAAATAAAGAACAATGAAATGCAAACTCAGAATTTGAAGCAAATCTGCAATTAAATGGTAAATAATACAAATATCCTTTATGTTTTTAATCCAATTTTATTAAACAATGTCTTTGCTGCTGAGTTTCAATTATCAAATTCAATCATGCTAATAAGCAAAAATTATTTTAGATGAACTAGCATTTGTTCTTTTTTTTTTTTTTTAATTGCTTAAGAGTGTTGAACTTTCCTCTTCTGCATTCTGCTGTGCAGACGGGAATTTACTTTTTCTTCAGCCTGAGGCTGATTTGATTTCACTTTTTTTGGTATGAAAAGGGTTTTACATTTACCAAATATAGAACTTTTTATATTAAAAACAAACAAGCAAGTCCAGCCCACATTTGAAAAGTAACGCAAAAGTGGCATACCACATTACTTTCCATAAAAAGTAACTAAGTAACACAATTAGTTACTTTTTTATGGAGCAAAGCCATATTGTAATGCATTACTTTTAAAAGTAACTTTCCCCAACACTGATTGTGAGTTTATATCTCGAAACTCAGAATTCCAAGTTTATATTGCAATTCTGAGGATAAAAAGTCAGAAGTTTGAGTTTATATCTCACAGTTCTGACTATATTTCTCACAATTGTGAGTTTATATCACGCAGTTGTTAGAAAAAATCGGAATTGTGAGTTTATATCTCGCAATTCTGACTTTATAACTCAGGATTGTGAGTTTATATTTTGCAATTCTGAGAAAAAAAAGTCAGAAGTTTGAGTTTATATCTCACAGTTCTGATTTATTTAGCCTATTGAACTGTTGTATAAAATCAGTAGGCCTATCACATTTGTGCTTGTGGTTTTCGGGACAAAAACAGCCCTTGTGTGATATTGCACTAGTTGCTTGTGTGAGGTTGCTTAACTATGATATAAATATGAGACAAAGGTACACGTTTGCCCCAATCTATTGAATTTTAGTAGCATGTAACTGCATTCTGTGAGTTGTTGCCCTGCATCATGTTCATCACCAAGCAACTGTATTGATGTGATCGACTTGTAACGGCACTGCGCAGACCGATCGGTGTATGACATCAAAGTAGGCCTACTGCAATAGCTACAAAGAGCAGAGGGCTCTGCGTGCTTTCGTATCATTCTCGCGGTACTTTGAAGTCATTTCAATTGTAATAATTAGAATTCCTACATTTTAAAACAGCCTTTGCCTTGGGAGCGCACCTAAGATTTGTAATGCTGCGTCTATAGGCGGCTCAGTAGGTTTAGACCAGAGCACAGGGGGATGGGGTGACCAACAGACTGATTGAGGTGAAGCCTTCTCCACCCAGTGGATCAATGCAGACTGGTTCTACTCTGCACCTTTATTCACCTATTTAGCCCAACATTCAGGCACTCTGCTCAATACAGGGCCAGCTTATATCTGCCATGGATCTGAAATGTCAAGGCAGGGGCGAAAGCAGCTCCTGGAAACAAGTGAATGTTTGATGTCTGCAATGAAAGAAGGTGACTGTAACTTTATCATGCTGTGCTACTGCTGAATGCAAAAAGATATTTCCAATTCCATGCTGAAACGAATGCAGATCATTTTAGTTACATATGGAACACTTTGACTTTTCATAGAAGCATGTGGGTGGCAATGTTATATTATTGAAACCCTAAATCTAGCCCATTTAAAGATTTTTTTTTTGTAGAAATCACACCTTTGTGCACAACCTCGGTGTTCATAAATGGCCAAGTTTCCCATTTCCGCCACCCACACTAGAAAGGAAAAATAATGGTCATGCTCGGACTAAAGGCTCCGTCCTCCCTCCATCAAAGCGATAGGGCCATAATCCCGCCTAAAGCACTAAATCCTCTGTATACTGACATAATGCCCTTTAAGCTCACTAATTCCTATCTCTCGCTTTCCCTCTTTCCCTCTTTTCTCTCTTTCTCTCCCTCTCTCTTCTCTTTTGCTCTCTCTTTAGTCCTGCATTAAAACAAAAACAATTGCACCACAGTCATCAATCTAAGCGGTTGCTAGGAAACCTCCAGGGCACCCTGATCAGTTTTCATTAAGGCTTTAGTCACTAATGACTTCACCGTGCAGTTTATTGCGCAATATGAAAACAAAAACAAGCGCTTAAAGATCAGAAATTCTGTAAACACTAAGCTGAACCCATGTGGTACATGAATCAAAACAACCATAATATACATAAATGAGAAACAAATCGAAAGGATAAATACAGTCTCATTCATACTCGTTCATACTATCGCTCGTTCATGCACTGAATCATTCATTCTATTTCTATTTCTATCTATCTATCTATCTATCTATCTATCTATCTATCTATCTATCTATCTATCTATCTATCTATCTATCTATTTATCTATCTATCGTTTGTTCGTTCGTACTAGCACTCGTTCGTTCATATTGTCACTTGTTCGTTCATTGAATTGTTCTATCTATCTATCTATCTATCTATCTATCTATCTATCTATCTATCTATCTATCTATCTATCTATCTATCTATCTATTTATCTATCTATCGTTTGTTCGTTCGTACTAGCACTCGTCCGTTCATACTGTTGCTTGTTCATTCATTGAATTATTCTATCTATCTATCTATCTATCTATCTATCTATCTATCTATCTATCTATCGTTTCTTCATTTGTTTGTTAGTTTGTTCGTTCATTCTATCTATCTAATCTATCTAACGTTTGTTTGTTCGTTCGTACTAGCACTCGTCCGTTCATACTGTTGCTTGTTCATTCATTGATTTGTTCTATCTATCTATCTATCTATCTATCTATCTATCTATCTATCTATCTATCTATCTATCTATCTATCGTTTTTTCATTTGTTCATTCGTTCATTCTATCTATCTATCTATCTATCTATCTATCTATCTATCTATCTATCTATCTATCGTTTGTTCATTTGTTTGTTTGTTTGTCTGTTTGTTTGTTCATTCTATCTAACTATCTATCTATCTATCTATCTATCTGTTCATTCGTTTATTCATTTGTTTGTTCGTTCATTCATACTATCACTTGTTCTTTCACTGAATTGTTCTATCTATCTATCTATCTATCTATCTATCGTTCATTCATTCATTTGTTCGTTCGTTCAAACTATCGCTCGCTCATTTACTGAATCGTTCATTCTGTCATCTATCTATCTATCTATCTATCTGTCTATCTGTCTATCATTTGTTCGTTCGTACTAGCACTCATTCGTTCATATTGTCGCTTGTTCATTCATTGAATTGTTCTATCTATCTATCTATCTATCTATCTATCTATCTATCTATCTATCTATCTATCTATCTATCATTTCTTCATTTGTTTGTTCGTTCATTCTATCTATCTATCGATCTATCATCTATTTATTGTTTGTTTATTTGTTTGTTCGTTCGTTCTATCTATCTATCTATCTATCTATCTATCTGTTCGTTCATTTGTTCATTTGTTTGTTTGTTCGTTCGTTCATACTATCACTTGTTTTTTCACTGAATTGTTCATTCTATCTATCTATCTATTTATCTATCTATCTATCTATCTATCTATCGTTCATTTGTTCGTTCATTTGTTTGTTTGTTCGTTCGTTCATACTATCACTTGTTTTTTCACTGAATTGTTCATTCTATCTATCTATCTATCTATCTATCTATCTATCTATTTATGTATCTATCGTTTGTTCGTTCGTACTAGCACTCGTTCGTTCATATTGTCACTTGTTCATTCATTGAATTGTTCTATCTATCTATCTATCTATCTATCTATCTATCTATCTATCTATCTATCTATCTATCGTTTGTTCGTTCGTACTAGCACTCGTCCGTTCATACTGTTGCTTGTTCATTCATTGAATTATTCTATCTATCTATCTATCTATCTATCTATCTATCTATCTATCTATCTATCTGTTCATTCGTTCATTCATTTGTTTGTTCGTTCATTCATACTATCACTTGTTCTTTCACTGAATTGTTCTATCTATCTATCTATCTATCGTTCATTCATTCATTTGTTCGTTCGTTCATACTATCGCTCGCTCATTTACTGAATCGTTCATTCTGTCATCTATCTATCTATCTATCTATCTATCTATCTGTCTATCTGTCTATCATTTGTTCGTTCGTACTAGCACTCATTCGTTCATATTGTCGCTTGTTCATTCATTGAATTGTTCTATCTATCTATCTATCTATCTATCTATCTATCTATCTATCTATCTATCTATCTATCTATCTATCATTTCTTCATTTGTTTGTTCGTTCATTCTATCTATCGATCTATCATCTATTTATTGTTTGTTTATTTGTTTGTTCGTTCGTTCTATCTATCTATCTATCTATCTGTTCGTTCATTTGTTCATTTGTTTGTTCGTTCGTTCATACTATCACTTGTTTTTTCACTGAATTGTTCATTCTATCTATCTATCTATCTATCTAACTATCTATCTATCTATCGTTCATTTGTTCGTTCATTTGTTTGTTTGTTCGTTCGTTCATACTATCACTTGTTTTTTCACTGAATTGTTCATTCTATCTATCTATCTATCTATCTATCTATCTATCTATCTATCTATCTATCTATCGTTCATTTGTTCGTTCATTCATTTGTTCGTTCGTTCATACTATCGCTTGCTCATTTACTGAATCATTCATTCTGTCATCTATCTATCTATCTATCTATCTATCTATCTATCTATCTATCTATCTATCTATCTGTCTATCTATCTATCTATCTATCTATCGTTTGTTTGTTTGTTCATACTAGCACTCGTTCGTTCATATTGTCGCTTGTTCATTCATTGAATTGTTCTTTCTATCTATTTATCTATCTATCTATCTATCTATCTATCTATCTATCTATCTATCTATCTATTTATCTGTCTGTTTCTTCATTTGTACGTTTATTCATTCTATCTGTCTATCTATCTATCTATCTATCTGTTCGTTCGTTCGTTCATTCGTTCATTCATTTGGTTGTTTGTTTGTTCGTTCATACTATCACTTGTTCTTTCACTGAATTGTTCATTCTCTCTATCTATCTATCTATCTATCTATCTATCTATCTATCTATCATCCATCTATCATTTCTTCATTTGTTCATTTGTTCGTTCGTTCATTCTTTCTATCTATCTATCTATCTATCTATCTATCTATCTATCTATCTATCTATCTATCTATCTATCTATCTATCCGTTTGTTTGTTCGTTCATTTGTTTGTTTGTTCGTTCGTTCATACTGTCACTTGTTCTTTCACTGAATTGTTCATTCTATCGTCTATCTATCTATCTATCTATCTATCTATCTATCTATCTATCTATCTATCTATCTATCTATCTATCTATCTATCGTTTGTTCGTTCGTACTAGCACTCGTCCGTTCATACTGTTGCTTGTTCATTCATTGAATTATTCTATCTATCTATCTATCTATCTATCTATCTATCTATCTATCTATCTATCTATCTATCTATCTATCTATCTATCTATCTATCTATCGTTTCTTCATTTGTTTGTTAGTTTGTTCGTTCATTCTATCTATCTATCTAATCTATCTAACGTTTGTTTGTTCGTTCGTACTAGCACTCGTCCGTTCATACTGTTGCTTGTTCATTCATTGAATTATTCTATCTATCTATCTATCTATCTATCTATCTATCTATCTATCTATCTATCTATCTATCTATCTATCTATCTATCGTTTCTTCATTTGTTTGTTAGTTTGTTCGTTCATTCTATCTATCTATCTATCATCTATTTATTGTTTGTTTATTTGTTTGTTCGTTTGTTCTATCTATCTATCTATCTATCTGTTCGTTCATTTGTTCATTTGTTTGTTCGTTCGTTCATACTATCACTTGTTTTTTCACTGTATTGTTCATTCTATCTATCTATCTATCTATCTATCTATCTATCTATCTATCTATCTATCTATCTATCTATCTATCGTTCATTTGTTCGTTCATTTGTTTGTTTGTTCGTTCGTTCATACTATCACTTGTTTTTTCACTGAATTGTTCATTCTATCTATCTATCTATCTATCTATCTATCTATCTATCTATCTATCTATCTATCTATCGTTCATTTGTTCGTTCATTCATTTGTTCGTTCGTTCATACTATCGCTTGCTCATTTACTGAATCGTTCATTCTGTCATCTATCTATCTATCTATCTATCTATCTATCTATCTGTCTATCTATCTATCTATCTATCGTTTGTTTGTTTGTTCATACTAGCACTCGTTCGTTCATATTGTCGCTTGTTCATTCATTGAATTGTTCTTTCTATCTATTTATCTATCTATCTATCTATCTATCTATCTATCTATCTATCTATCTATCTATCTATCTGTCTGTTTCTTCATTTGTACGTTTATTCATTCTATCTGTCTATCTATCTATCTATCTATCTGTTCGTTCGTTCGTTCATTCGTTCGTTCATTTGGTTGTTTGTTTGTTCGTTCATACTATCACTTGTTCTTTCACTGAATTGTTCATTCTCTCTATCTATCTATCTATCTATCTATCTATCTATCTATCTATCTATCATCCATCTATCATTTCTTCATTTGTTCATTTGTTCGTTCGTTCATTCTTTCTATCTATCTATCTATCTATCTATCTATCTATCTATCTACCTATCTATCTATCTATCTATCTATCTATCTATCTATCTGTTTGTTTGTTCGTTCATTTGTTTGTTTGTTCGTTCGTTCATACTGTCACTTGTTCTTTCACTGAATTGTTCATTCTATCGTCTATCTATCTATCTATCTATCTATCTATCTATCTATCTATCTATCTATCTATCTATCTATCATCTATCTATCTATCATCTTTCTGGCGTTCTGTTATTATATCTGTTGTTTTATGTATCATTCTGTCTATCAGTCCTTCTATCATTCTATCTATTATCTACCATTCTATTGATCTGTGATTCTATCTAGTACATATGTATAAATATAGATTCATCACAATAAAAATAATTAGTAAGTAATTTTTTTTTTCTTTATAAGCAAAAGCATTTATTTATTTGTTTGTATGTTTGTTTTGGTGTATGAATTTTTTTGGTCATAAGATGAATAGTCTGTAATGATTTAGCACAATATAAAATAATCAGAAATTAAAAGCTTTTATTTATTAACAATAACATTCAGTTCAATAATTTAGCTAGTGTGAATTGTATGATGGTTAATGTCAAATGCCGGTCACCATAGTGGTCTCCAATCAGTGGTGGTCTCTGACCAGCCGCACACTGTCACAATTAACCTCTCAAGATTGCAGGGTGAGGTTATGGATGGCCAATGACACCATAAAGCAAAGTATGTGATCTGAGACATTCCTAGTCTTCAAATGGACCGAATAGATTATGGAAATGGACATTTACCGCCGTTGTTTTTTTGTTATGCTGTAAATATATTTCAATCTTATGTCTTACGGCAGAGGAGGCAGTAATGCTGTTGGACTCGTCTGTGAATGTGTGTGTCTCTGTGTGCATTACAGCTTCATCCCTCCCCTGCTGTAGGGCAGATGGTTTCTATGCCAATCCGAGGCTTGAGTTATGACTCCCATATGGTCATAGTGCAGGCTGCCATCACTCCATAGCCACTCTGTGAGTGTGTGTGTGTGTACGTGTGTGCTTATGTTGCCACAGACAGTGTTATAAGGCAAAGATACTGTGAGAAAGAGATTTACAGAGAAGGAGAGTCTGTATGTTTGTCAGAAAGTGAGAGGAAACAAAAGATAGAGAGAATGATGACAACGGATGTGTTTGTTTTGTATTTTCGGTTGAGAGAAAACGATAACCTCAGTATAATAGTTTGTGAGCTCTTTAGAAAATAACAACAGCCTAGCAAAAAGGTCTGTTATATGTTTGCATCTCAATGGTAGTTGCTTAACTGGCACTGGAAGTAGCATAATGGTTTATATACAGTATAATATTTAATAAAATTACTACAGTGTAATGTAATTGTGTGTGTAACATACTGTACATGAGCCATAACATTTTGACCTGTCACAGGTGACTTGAATATTGTTGCTCATCTCCTAACAAGACCACGTATTAAAGTCTGAGGAGATTAGATGGTAAGAAAACAAACAGTTCTCATAACGCTGTGTTCGATGTTAAAAAAATGGGCAGGAATAATCTGAGCAACTTTGACAAATGGGTCTGATTATCTCTGAAACAGCAGGGCTTGTTTGTGGTTTTCTCCTGCTCAGCAGTGGTAAGAAATGACCACCAGTGGTCCGAGGAGGGACAAACCACAAGCTGGCTATGGAGTGTTGACCACCCAAGGCTCATTGATGCAGGAGGGCAACAAAAGCTATCCCATCTGGTCTGAAAATGTATTCCTGTGATGCAGCCATTACGCTAGACGCCTATTTCGTTACCTTTTGAAACTTAGAAGGGTTTAATTTGAGCAGATGAGTGTACCATCGCCATCATTGTCAGAGCGCACTTCCACAGTACATTCCGCATTTGGCTCATTTTCGCGATCTCTATTAAAAACTATTGTTTTTACTGACTTTAAAACCAACAGTTTGATCACGTCATTATTGTCTATCAAACAGTGCCACCACAAGGAATAAAGGTGAATAAAAGTGTGGCAGCAGAGCATGGGATACAGAACAAAAACAAAACCGTCACACATTTTTTGTGGCATGTGTTTAATTTTGCACAGGCGAGTACCCAGTTTATCTCGATGCTCGATGCTAACGGTCTAGTCTAATCTGATTCAATGATCTATGCTAAACTATTAGCAAAAAAAGCGGAGTGTTCCTTTAAGCTACAGCGATCTGTCACGCCACATTAAAGAGCGCCAAAACGGTATTTATTGGTTGAATTTTCTAATGAAATGGACAGAATTTGAAATCTGAGACTTTTTCATATCGAAAGTAACAAAGCACAAAGATTGCAATATTAAATGGGAGGCGCACTACGTACTGTTCATTCATCAGCTGAAAACAGCATAGACCAAAATATCAACTGATATTTAACAATCTAATATTGTTTCATAAAAATGAGAATCTATTAAAATTGAGAAATATTTTAGTGTCCTTCATTGTCCCTGCTTGTGTGGCGTTGAACATGAAAAGTGACAACAGAAAACAGTCTCTGTTAATCTGTTCTCTTCAAAATAAATGTATAAGCCTATATCATCCTGTAGGTTCATGATTAAAAGTGAAAATGTAAATGTGTTATTATAATTAAAATATGAATGAATGAATGAATGAATTAATTAATATGATGGGTAATAATAGATCATGACTAAATTTTTACGACCCTGTCCATCAAAATGACGGACAAAGTTAAAGTCTAATGCAACCTCTGATATATATATATATTTCTTGTTTTATTGTTTATAATGAATAGATTGAGGATTACTAAGAAAGCTGATGTCAAGGGAGAGGGTACTAAATGACGTCCTGGGTGGCTAAAGAACCGAGGTATGCGTTTAAGGGTTAACTGAACTGTTATTGTTTAATTTCTGCAAAATGTATATGTAGTGAAAAAATATCTGTATGTTTTATTTACTTATTTATTTATTTTATTTTTTTTGAGGATTTATGCCTCAATGAGCTCTCACAAACTGTCTAGTATGGCAGCTGAGCCCCTCAGAGCCGAAGCCTGTCGCCAAATCCAAAGAATTGCCAGTAAATTCTAATCTCAGAAGTAGTCCTGACTAAAATGTCTTTACTGTCACTTTTGATCAATTTAATGTGTCCTTGGTGAATAAAAGTATTAATTTCTTTCGAAAACAAATATGAAATCTTATTGACCCCAAACACTAATGTATATACAGCTAGTCAAGGGGTCATGCCAACCTACTAAACTTTGACCCCTTTGGTAACATCTGCATAGAAATGTGTAAAAAGGAAGTGTAAAAACTAGTTCATTTGTTTAATTTTTACATTTGTGCTGGTAATTACATCCTTATGTCTTACCATCTGTGATAATGTGTGATGTGTCTGTATAAGGGAGAGCATTAATCATGATTGTGTATATATTTTCATCTACAGTACATTTGATATTTGTGTGACTTTCAGGCTAAATGATAAATAGTACCGAGAATTCACTGATGTTGATAATGATGACGAGCGCTTCAAAACGAAGATGGGCTGAGCGTCATGGCCCAATTAAAAGCGTCAATCACACGCGTCCTCTCAAACTAACGCCTGCGTGAGTGCACTACACGCACCAGCACCATGTCACTCATCTTAACATAAATTAGCTTTATTTAGAGGTGTTTAATATCATAATATCTCCTCTCAGATGGTCACCTCCCACACACATATGCAATAACACACATAATGGAATTCCAGTTCTGTTCTAAGACAAATTGTTCATAACAAGATTTCTGGATAGTTCTGGATGTTTTTAGCCATGTGTATATTCATGTGTATTCCATGTAGTGCCGCTAACCTCTTTGAAGACTAATTTTACGGTTGGTAGTCCTGTCCAACTGGTTGTTCTTTTGTAATGCCATGATTTCCCATTTCTCTCTGACTAGCACCCTGTGCTCTCCTGCTTTCTCTCTCTTTCTTGCACACGCACACTATCTGTCTATCAGGGAGGTAAAACTTTTGACACCTGAGAATGTGTTTGCGAGATAAGAGGACTGCGCTTAATCCCACACATACACACATACTCTTCATCCCTTTGTGCCATCCGATAAGGACATGTCTGTAGGAAATAGCAGATGAGAGTCAGGAATGAAAGAAATATGAACAAATAAGAAAGTGATGAGAAGGACGTGAGTAGTTTGGTCCTTTAGACTGTGATGCTTATTTAAAAACTATCTGTGGCGACATTTCTACAAAATGCTATTACACTTCTTTTAAAATGAAATGTCCAGTAAATGGTGATGAAAGCACATTCAGTTTTATCCAAATCAGATGAACATGAATCTGGGAACATTTTATTACAGTGATTGTTGTACATAACTTGGCAGTCTGGAAAATAGTGCCGCTAAAATGATGATGCTCTATCGCATCTGAAAATAATGTACCACTTACACTAAACAAAAGCAAACATAATAAGATTTTAGCTGCTTCTGCAAATCATTGAGCTATTTTTTGTGACTTTTAAGTCACAAGTGCAGTGCTGTACCAGGTGAGCTACCAAGCAAGTTTACTATATCAGATAAGCCATATATACAGAGCTGGTTATGTGACGCAAACATCAAAACAGTTCACTGTTGCCTAGCTACTTATTAGCATGCATATAATTAGCATATTGGCTGTTTATTAGTACTTATAAAGCACATATTCTACATCCCTAATCCTACCCAATACCTAAACTTAAAGGAACACTCCACTTTTTTTTTGAAATAGGCTCATTTTCCAACTCCCCTAGAGTTATACAGATGTGTTTTACCGTTTTTGAATCCATTCAGCCGATCGCCGGGTCTGGCGGTAGCACTTTTAGCATAACTTAGCATAAATCTTTGAATCCATTTAGACCATTAGCATCTCACTATAAAATGACTAAAGAGTTTCGATATTTTTCCTATTTAAAACTTGACTCTTCTGTAGTTGCGTGTACTAAGACTGGCGGAAAATGAAAAGTTGCGATTTTATATATGGCTAGGAACTATACTCTCATTCCGGCGTAATAATCAAGGAATTTTGCTGTCGTACCATGGGTGCAGCAGGCGCAATGATATTACGCAGCGTCTGAAAGTGACTGGCACTACACAAGTTTGTGTAGATGCAGAGTTGCAGCCGGCAGAGTTGACGGCTGCGTAATATCATTGCGCCCATGGTACGCCAGCAAGGTTCCTTCATTATTACTCCGGAATTAGAGTATAGTTCCTAGCCATATCGGCCTATAAAATTGCAACTTTTCATTTTCCGCCAGTCTTAGTACACGATGCAACTACATAAGAGTCAAGTTTTAAATAGAAAAAAATATCAAAAATTTTATAGTGAGATGCTAATGGTCTAATCGGTTTCAATGATTTATGCTAAGCTATGCTAAAAGGGCTACCGCCAGACCCGGCGATCGGCTGAATGGATTCAAAAACGATAAAACACATCTGTATAACTCTAGGGGAGTTGGAAAATGAGCCTATTTTTAAAAAAAGTGGAGTGTTCCTTTAACAGCTACCTTACTAACTATTAACAAGCAGCAAATTAGGAATTTACTGAAGCAAAAGTCATAGGAGAAGTTCACTTCCAGAACAAAAATATACAGATAATTTACTCACCACTCATGTTCATGTCTTTCTTTCTTCAGTTGATAAAAAAATTATGTATCTTCAGAAAAACATTTCAGGTATCATCTCCGTATAGTTGACAAAAGTGGACTTCAATGGTGCCCCCAAGTTTGAACTTCCAAAATGCAGTATAGATGCAGCTTCAAATGACTCTAAATGATCCCATTCGAGGAAGAAGGGTCTTATCTAGCGAAACGAGCTGTCATTTTCAAAACAAATTGACAATTTATATAGTTTTTAACCTTAAACTCTCATTTTGTCTATGTCTGCATAAACCTTTCCAAGTCAATACAATTAGGGTATGTCGAAAAACTCCCATCTTATTTTCTTCCCCAACTTCAAAATTGTCCTACATCGCTGCAGAAGTAGTGACCCAGTGTTTACAAAGTGAACATGCAAAGAAGATCAAACTCCCTTTACAAAAAAAAAGGTAAAACAGTGATGTAGGACAGTTTTGAAGAGCCATTTGAAGCTGCATTTAAACTAGTTTTTGGACGTTCAAACTTGGGGGCACCATGGAGATTATTCTCAAAAAATATGATTTTTTATTGACTGAAGAAAGAAAGACATGAACATCTTGAATGACAAGGGGGTGAGTAAACTATCTGTAAATTTATGTTCTGGAAGTAAACTTCCAGAGAGAGAATTGGACCTTAAAATAAAGTGTGACCAAAATAATTTTCCATCATGATTTATGTGGTTGTTTTATCATCACTAGTGACAGTTTCAATTGGAAACTGTGGTGAATTGTACGTATAGGTACATATTCAGGTTTTCCCAGTGAGTCTATGTTGTATTTATATGTTGTTGCCTCGATATGTTTTAATGATCGCGTAAGGGACTCAGTCATTTTGAACAGATGTCTGCACACATGAATGTATAAGTAAACATCTGCTCATAATGTCTTTGGTTACCATGGTTTTCTTAAGAAGTGTGAACCTTGTTTAACCATCATCAGTGGCTTCCTATGTAGTTTAGCTTCCTGTGGTAGTAAACAGTACTGTATTGTACTGTTGAAAATACTTCACAACATGGAAGTGCTTCTGAAGTGCACTGATTTACATAATGTATGATAATTTTACAGTAACCCTCGGTGTATCATGCAACTATCTATTATTCATCTAGTTCATTCATCTGTCAAGCTCTCTACCTCTGTATCTATTTATCCACATGTCTGTCTGTCACCCCCACCGTTCATCCATCACTTCACTTCAGCCTGCTGAAGAGTGAAAGCAAAGTAAAGCAAATTCTTTGAAGGATGAGTCCATCTTCCAAGCCAAGGCCTCCTGGTGTTGTAATATAAGCATCTCCTGTGGGGCACCGTTTGTGGATAGATGGGGAAAAGCATGTAATTCTGGAATGGTTGTGGTGTGTGGATGTGTATATGTGAAATTTGAATTTTAAAGAGTCCTTTTTGTTGACATGTATTTGTTTGATTAGAGGGGTGTGTCCAGAATTGTAAAAAGTAGGGCTGATGTTTCGATTAATTAATCGCAAAATAAATTTGACTGTGAAAATACCCACAAAAGGTTATTTAAAGCTATTTTGTGTTAAATGAGAATATATCAAGTAGACATTACAAATTGTAGCTTTAGAAATAAGTATTTTCATTGATTCAACATAGAATTTATTACACATAAACATTCAGGTTGCAACGTAAACTATGGAACATAAAATAATAATAATAAAAAAAAAAAAAAAGATAATTTGAGAAACATCTCAGTATTTTTTGTTCATATGATGAAAATCATTAGTAACCAAAACTGCTTTGTTACCAACAGTCTTCAAAATACCTTCTTTTATGCTCCACAAAAGAGAGTAAATGATGACAGATTTTTTTTTTTTTTTTTTTTTTGGTGAACTAGCACTTTAATGTTTGTTTTTATTTATTTATTTATTATGAAATTATACTCCAAATAAGAAACTAAATCTGACAGCAGGTGGCGGTAAATGTCTTTATGAGTCATTTGATTTGTTCAAATGGCTGATTCATTCAGGAATTAAGTAAATGGCACTCTTTATGAATGGGCTTTTGAATCATTGATTCACACGATTCGTTCAAAACACGGATGCTTTCAGAAACTAAACACTCCTGTGTTGCTTGGAGACGCGCAACAATTGACTGTCCACAAAAACCCACCCATCTTAGTTACTGTTGCTATGTCCGACAAACAATGCTGCTCTCACACCACGCATAATGTTCTCACGCAGTGAAAAATACATTGTGGAGCAAAGAAGAAACAGACAACAAGGCAACAGATAAGACAGAGCAGGTTACTTCTGGTATGAAACAAGGTCTCTGCTTTAAAATGTTGTCAGTTTTTTAAGACATAAAAATAAAAAAATAAAAAAATTAATAAATACATACATACCGTTTTGTGGCTCTTTAATGTGTCATGACAGATCACTGTATTGGTTTATTAGATCAATGACAAGTGAACCGATCGCCCTTTCTTCTTTACTTAAAGCAAGAAAAAAAAAAACATTAATAAATATCGGAACGCATTTTAATCCAACCACGGAAAGACATCAATACACACCATTTTTCAGTCCACCAAAGTTAATCTTCTCTCCTGTCTGATTTGTTTGTCGGACAGAATGGCGGATTCGGCGTTATGATTGGTCAGATCACCTGTCAATCAAGCTGTTTGCGAAGGGTCAATTCTGCTGTGGCTTCATAGGTAATATGTTCTCTGCAAAATTGAGCAAAGACATAATATTGTTAATATCAACTTCTTATTTACTGACCTGTTGGATAAAATCACATTTAAGAAAATTACAAAATTAAATTACAAAATCAGCACTCGTGTCATATTGCTCTTGCTGCCTGTGTAATATCGTGTGATATAAATATGAGACAAAACACATACATTTTTTTTTTTTTTTTTGCACCAATATCTTGAATTTTAGGGCATAACTGCATTTTTGAAGTTGTTGCCCTGCATCAAATTTTTTAAAAGTCAACTATATGAAGTGTAAGATGACGTACAGGTCTGGGGGTGTGGCCAGTGCGTTAACTGAATTAAAATATTTTAATTGCGTTATTTTTTCATACCTAATTAATTAATGTGTTAAACTGACATCCCTTGGAAATAAATAAATAAATAAATAAATGAATAAATAAATACTGTCAAGAAATAACAGTTAATCATGTTGACTTTGGGTAGCACTGTGCACAGCCATCCTAAATGAAGCTTGACTAGAGTGAACTATAGATCAGCCTGCATGTCACATATAGCATGAACACTGTTCAGTCCTGTATATGAAGCAGGCTTAATGAAATCAGATGTGGGAGCATTAGACTGTAAATAATGTTTACATTGACTGCAAGCACCATGATAGTGTGTTACAGTACAACACATGTTAGCAGGGAGAGCACAACAGATACAACAACTGAAATCTCATTATAACAGCATTCTGTGCTGTGAGCATATGTATGAATATAGCAAATATATGCAAATAGCAAATATAACAGAAGAAATGGTTGAATAACGTTATTTTGGTTTTCTTTGTGCACAAAAAGTATTCTCGTTGCTTCATAAAATTAAGGTGTCACATGGACTATTTTAACAAAGTGCTTCCCAGATAGCAAGAGAGCAGGTGAAAACCATTGAATAAATGTTAAAATAGTTGATTTGTCAATGTTAATGGCATTTAATTAATATCACTTTTGCACCTGCAATTAATGTTAAAAAAAGAAAAATGTTGAAATTTCAACAAACCACTATTATTGTGCAGTGATTGTTTTAGTTGTGTGACTCTTGGTTTTTATTAAGCTTATTCTCTTTCTGTGCTTACACGTGTTTCAATATATACACTTATGCGTTAAAAAAAAGCAAGATGTTTTAAAATTAAGTTGGAGTAGATTACTTTTTGTGATGGGTGTCAAGCTGTAATAAAGTTGAAAAATAATACTAAATAATATTGAAGTTGAGCTTTTATTACTGATATAAGTGTTCTGTCTCACAAATGCTGCGGCAAAATACACAGCAATATAAACCTCCACAATGGTGACAATCATCAAACTAATTCAGATAAACAGATCAACTGCAGTGCATGCTGGGAATCATGAATGTGTTTTGTACTCTGTTGATACCAAGCATGCATTTCTGCATAAAACTCATCATTTAATGAATCGACAGCCTATCTGCTAATCTTCAACATGTTTTACATTAAACAATACTTCTGGATTGAACATTTTTAGAGTTAACCACAAAAAATCAGTTTTATAAGAGAAGTCACTGACTTTTTGCAACAGGTGGGATTCAGCTTACGGCATTTCTCATTCATTCCTATGGTATCGGTAAACGGCGTATTGGTAAAGTGTCGCACAACTCTAACTGAAATTCAATGACGTCAATGCCGTAATGTGATTGGTTATTAAGGGACACGTGATCCAAGTTAGCCGTTACGCTTTCTCCAATAGTAAGTAATACAGACCCTCTTATCTCCCTATAGTAAGAAAATCTCTGCTGCAAGACCTGAATTGGGTGTGTCTGATCAGGGAGACCTACAAAATGTGCAGGGCAGGGGGGCCTCCAGGACAGGTTTGAAAACCCCTGAAATAACCACACAATGATTACAGACTCGTGATCCCAATAGATTAACATTAAACATTAAAATACAAAGAGTCAAGAGCCCAACCAAAGCAATCACTGATCAGAATAATGGTGGTTTGTTGAAATTTCAACATTTTTTTAACATTAATTGTGGGTGCAAACATTATCTTGATTCAGTGCAATTACCACTGACAAATCAACAATTTCTAACATTGATTCAATGGTTGCTTGCCATCAGGGTTACTACCTTTCTGGGCCTTGAACATGGTAGTTGCGTTGCAGTATATGCAGGGTCAGAAAGTTCTTGGATTTCATCAAAAATATCTTAATTTGTATTCTGAAGATGAACAAAGGTTTGGAACAACATGAGGGTGAGTAATTAATGACAGGATTTTCATTTTGGGTGAATTAATTAGTAAAGGTGAAGGTAAGGGTGAAGTAATTATTTTGGAGTAGTTCATCTCAGTTGTAATAATATTTCACAATATTACAGTTTGCTGTATTTTTAATCCAATAAATGCAGCCTTGGTAAAAAAAAAAAAAAAAAAAAAAAATGCCATATTTTACATTTTATTTTCTATTTTCAGGAAATTCTACAGTCCACCATCATTTAAATTAACGATTTGTTAAAAGATGTGTTATGCTTCATGCCACCCTTAAATGGGTCTATTCACACCGCTGTTGACAGAACAAATAGAAGAATTAAACAGCAGGGTTTTATGCATATTTAGGTGGTTTGCTTTGGCTGAGTTTCATGAAATGTGCCTGAGCCTCGTGCGTGCATTCAATTAAAGCCATTTGCTGAAATCGGCAGTGCTAAAGCTAATGACTTGTTGGCCAGTCTCTGTTAAATGATAAGGAAAATGTGCATATCACTACATTTTTCCATTGAGGGTTTCTAGTTATTTAAGCTTTTCATTTGACATTTCTTAGCTACATTATCACTTCAATAGTCCATTCTTTAAAGGTTTTCAGTACCATTCTCAGTCAGAGGTCATATTTAAATATGTCTTTTAAGAGACAAAACAGAAGTCTAAAATTGCTGTCTGAGTCTCTGTGTTCAAAGGTGCACTGACCTGGACAATGTCAAGTCGTGAGTGGCAAGACTTTGGACTTTGAAAAAAAAAAAAAAAACTTCAAATGAATAGCATGTGATCGAAATTCCATGCATGCAGTTTATTACATTTGAAAGGTGACTCGTCCCCTGAATCGTGGCTCGCGGCTTGTTCTGACTGTGTCATTTCAAACTCAAGGCCTCACTGAATAGCCCCTTGTAATCTGGTCGATTTAATAAAAGCCAGGAAGTGAGTGACGGGATTAAAATATTGTTCAAAAGCCATTCTTTACAGTATATATTGAACTCTAAAAGTCACAACTCTAATTGCCTGCAGGGTTGAAGAGGGCAAAAATATCATGCTGATTGGCTTTCTGCTTCACACTGGGACAAAAGGAGAAAAGTTAACTGAGGTAAAACACTGATTGAATTGCCATTTCCCATCTCTACATCAAGATTATCCTTTTGTTTAGCAGCAGCAGGCTATTCCCTGGCTCAGTTTAAGAATACATTACACATGAAAGAGTGTAAGAGGACTGAGGGAAGGCTGTTTGGGTGGGAGACGAGTGACAAGGCTATTGCCTTTCGCCAACACTTCATCCCTTTCTCATTCTCTCTCCTCCTTTCACTCTTGCGTATTCATGTTATTCCCACATCTGCTTCCAAACAACACTCCTCACTTCCTCTTTGGCCTCTGGCGACGGTATTTCTGACAACCAAAATCCTCAGTAACAAAAACAGACTTTATGTCCCCTCATTTCGAATCATTTTAATCATTTTTCACTAAGTGCTGTATTGACTCCCTTCACTCTACAGGATAAGTGCTTCACAGCTCCCAGCATGCTTTGCAAGCCCAACTCAGATAATTAGGCCCGGCTGTGCCGATCAATAATGCCAGCTGGAAATAGGGTGGACAACAGATCACACCCCGGGCTGAGAGTGGTAGCACCAGAGGGAAGGATAGAGAGAGCAGAGGGGGAAAGAAGAGAGATCAGCAGGTGAGGCGCTTGGGAAGTGCTGAGTGATTTGTTCAGATATACTGTGAGGTACCGAGGACATGAGGAGAGGGCTGGGGGAGACAGAAGGCCTGCGGAGAGACTGTGGAGAGACATACACTGCCTACATCCGTCACACACAAGTTTTTTCCAGCATGATGGGACTTTCCATTGACTTCTGCTGTTGTTATTCAGAGCTAATGAGACTTTCTGTTCTCTAACTCGAAAACTCTTACAAATAAAAACGTATAATTTTAGACGTTCATTAAAATGTTATTTAGGATGTTTAAACTGTTTTCCGTAAGGGAGCCGTTTTGGATTAGTGTTGGTTACTGTTAACTAAAACTAAATCTAAAACTATTAAAAAAAAAGTTTTGTTTATTTGAATTAAAACTAAATTAAAATAAATTTCAACTGGGTAACACTTTAGAATAGGGAACACTTATTTACTAACTACGACTTTGCCCTTAATAAATCCTTAATTTGCTGCTTATTAATAGTTAGTAAGGTAGTTGTTAAGTTTAGGTATTGGGTAGGATTAGGGGTGTAGAATAAAGTCATATAGAATAAGGCATTAATATGTGCTTAATTACTACTAATAAATGGCTAATATTCTAGCAATATGCATGCTAATAAGCAACTAGTTAAGAAACCGTAAAATAAAGTGTTACCTTAAACAGTTTTGAATGGAAAACCTTATTACAAAGGCTGGCAACTAACTGAAAATAAGTAGACATTAAAATAACAACAACAACAAAGCTAAAGTAAACATTTAAACAATTTACAGTTACTTTGACACACTCATCTCGGACTGATAATGGAATATTTACTGTCTGTAACACTGAAACATGCATTTTCTGAGAAACGAAAGAAAAATATGTATGGTATATTAAACAATATTTTACTGAACTGAAATGAACAGCATATATACAAAGTATGATTCACACATTCTTAATCAGAGCGCTCATGAGAAGTGTAAAGAGACACAAACACACAGACAGACACTAACTAACTCAATGATTCTAGGTTGGCAGACTACTAATGTTCCAGCACGGGTGGCTCTGTGTTCCCTGTTTACTGAGCGATTAGAGTGAATCCCTGCAAATGAGTGTGTGAATCAAGTGCGTTACTGTTGCAGTGGGCTGAAGTCAAAACATGAGCCGCATCACATGTACAAAAGATTCAGATACAGTAGGGCTGGGCGATAATTCGATAACGATAATTATCGCAATATAGTTTTCCTCGATAAAACGATATGAAGAGTTCGATAAATGTTCGATATAATTTTTATGTGCCAAAAGCGGAATGAAACAGCGTGACTGACTTGAATTGCGCCACACGGACCATTTATCCGCTCAAACTGTTCAAACTGCCGCGATGCGCGAGCTCACTAGAGAAGATGCCTTTATTATCTCTATGCGGCGCGGACGCGCCTGGAAAAACTGAGCGCGTCGCTTCCGTTATGAGCGCAGCTGCTGCGCGCCTACACTTGAAATAACGAACTTGAGCGTGCAAAAGACGCGATCTGTGAACGGCTCCGTCACGCGAGCACTAAACAGCGCTGTGAGATCTAGTGTGAAACACCTGAATCCAGCGATTAAACACAAATGACTCTGTGATTCAAACTAGTTTAAAGCTGTGTGCAACGAGACCGTCAGAAGGCTTTTCAATACACATCGCCATCATTTACCATGGATTTACTGTAGTAACACTCACTGCACCATGGTGTTGTGGCAGCAATGTGGGATATTCACACTGAATTTTATTACAGAAGTAATAAGGGTATATAAGGGTATATAATTTTAGTATGTATGTATTTGTGATTAAGCTATAGCATGTATGCATTTATACTGAATGTTTTTACACTACCGTTTTTCATACAAATAGGCTACCTATAAAACCATGTAATTACATTTTTACTATGGTATTGAGGTACCATTATGTGTGGTTTTAACTGTTTATCATAGTTTAAAATGTATGCTTGCTACTATGGGAAACCAATGCTTCATTTAAAAAAAAAAAAGGGTCAGAATAAATTTAACCATATAAAACTGAGGTTGCTATAATTTTTACAGATGTTAGAGCCAAAAAAAAAAAAAAAAGTGATATTATTATTATTATCATTATCAGACAACCCAGACCTGTTTCTTGATTTGGAAAAATTAATTAAATTAAAAAATAAATAAATAAATAAATAAATAAAATAATTCATTAATTCTAAATCTGACTTTAAACTTGAAAGAAATAAAGATTTGACATTTATTGTGATAATTATCGATATCGACTGATATGAAAAAAAAAGTATTGTGATAATTTTTTTGCCCATATCGCCCAGCCCTAAGATACAGAAAGATTCATGTAACTCCATATAGTGGTTAGTGTTTCCTCAGCACTGAACATGTAGCCTAATAATGAGTATGGACGATTTAATTAGAGATTTTCATAATATGAAGGAGTAGAGTAGGGTTAGGATTAGGTAAGGTAGTCATTCAACTAACTGTGTGCTGGTTTCCAAGCCTTCTGATGCTATATAATTTTGTCATGAACACTGTTTAAGAAAGTGCAAGATGGAAGTCATTGTCCACTGATTATCTGCTTTGCTTTGCTTTTCATTCATTCATTTATTCATTCCATGTAGTTCTTTGAAATATTTTTGTGATCAATTCTGTCAGTGAATATGGTCCCACTTTATATTATGTGGCCTTAACTACTATGTACTTACATCAAAAAAAAAAAAAAAAAAAAAAAAAAAATAATACATTTTACTTACTGTGTTCATATTGTATTGCAAAACATTTTTGCTGCTATTGAGGTGGGATACGGGTAAGGTTAAGGACAGGTTTGGTGTTATGGGTAGGTTTAAGGATGGGTTAAGGTGTAAAGGATGGGTCAGCAGTTGACTTATAAATGCAATTACAGAAATTACTTACAGTTGTAATTGCATGCAAGTATTTTTTTAAAATGTAAGTACAATATAAAATCATGTATGTACACAGTAAGTGCACTGTATCAAATAATTTATTTAAACATAAGTACATAGTATAAAGTGGGACCATGAATATTTTATAGCGGGCTGATATTATGTCTCCACAGCACCACACTTTTACAACAAATGCCATTTTAAAAAGCAAACTGAATCACACAGTAAAATGCAAGTGCAACTTTGGCCCTGAAAAACCTATACACCTTAGTAAGCGTGTCCACCGTGACTGACAGAAATGTGCAAGCCACTTTGACAACACACAGTTCTGGCAGACACAACCTAGCAAAACAAATAGGCAGATACAGAAAACATGGCTGCCACAAGAAAAATAAGTTATGCCAACTTTGCAAACGCAGCAAAATTGAGACAGAGTTGCATTTCCTCACTGACTGTATACTGTGAAATACAAAGAACTAGGTGAAAGGTTCTTTAACACACACACACACACACACACACACACACAAAAAGTTCAACCCCAAATTTCTATCTATCTATCTATCTATCTATCTATCTATGATTAATTAAGCACTCAGAAATTCTGAAACAGAACAAAAACACATTTGATTATTACAACACATATCAAAAGATTGGAAACATAATTGATCAGGGTCAGTTCAAGCGTAATACTACAGTATGTTATATAATGTAGTAATAAATAAATAAATAAATAAACATCAGAATTTGGACAAGGATTTTTAATAGAGACAGAGTTACTTATATGGAATTGAGATCTGGGGCCCAATGAATACTATAGGAACATCCTTTAGAAGGTCTACTTAGAGTTTTGTTAAAGCATCCTACAAAAGTGTCTATTGCATGTAGGGGGGAACTAGGCTGTCTTTCTCTAAATATAATAATAATAATAATAATAATAATAATAATGAGAGTTTTAAAGGTCTGGTTTCACTTAAACTCTAGTTCTAAAGACTCTCTTCATTTTAAAGCACTAAAAACATTAAAAAAAAAAAAAAAAATAAATATATATATATATATATATATATATATAATATATATATATATATATATATATATATATATATATATATATATATACATATAAAATAAAAAAATAAAAAAATTGAGTGCTCAAAAAAGTCATCTTTGTGTAATGGTGTCAGAACTGACTAAAAAGCGTTCAATATCACTGACCCTGAAAAACTTGGAAGAATGAAATAAATTGTAAAAAGAGACATACATACAGCATTGGGGGAAAAAAAAAACAAAAAACAAACCAAAGACCAAAGTTGTCTCCAATGTTATTTGAGACTAAACAGAAAGTACAGTCTGGCTGACTGTCTCGTCTCAGTGAGGAAGATAACACACAGACATTTACTGACTAAGTACAGACTTTGTGACCACCAGCTGGCCATAGAAAAAGGATAACATAAAAAAGACGTGATTGCCTAAAGAAGAGCGAATCTGTAATGGATGTAGATTAGGAGCAGTTGAGACAGAGGAACACTTTCTCCCCGACTGTGACAAATAAACATCCTTAAGAGACTCACTGTACAATCAAATACAGCAGACTATTCCTGAGTTCCAGTCACTCCATGAAAACAACAAATGAATAATATTACTGCATAAAGAACTGACTTCCTCTTTAGTAGCACATCATATTTATAAATCGTACAAACTAAGAGGTAATGAGTAAACATAACCCCCTTTTTTTCAATGACCTGTATAATTTTATAATATATTTATTGCTTTGGTAACATTGTGATATGTCACACAGTCATGCCAGTACAGCTTATTTCAGCTGAATTGAACTGAATTGAATTGAACTGAATTGAGAGAGAGAGAGAAAGTAAGAAGGAGAATAGGAAGAGACAGATCCATAGAAAAATCGGTAACACTTTAGAATACTGTTCCAATGTTAATAAATAACTACACAGGGACAAATGACTAATGCACTATTAACATTCTAGCAACAACTATTAACTAACAAGAAACTCTAATTAATGAAACAGCAAGTAATAACGCTCAGTTCACTTTTACATCTCACAGAGAACTACTAAGGGCTACTAAATGCATGTTCATAATTAATGTGAATAATGCAAAATGTATAATTAATTCTAAAATGAATATTATGGTAACCCACTAGTAATGACTCAAGTATTACCAAATCCATCAGAACTAATTATTAATTATTTGGATTTGGATTCAGTATTCTAAAGGGAAGAGCATGAATTCCCTAGTAATGACTAAAGGTATTGTAAACTTTTGAGGTTTTTGTAAGGTTAGTAATACTTCCCATGGATTTGGTAACACTTGAGTCATTGCTAGTGGGTTACCTTGATCTTCACCTTTAGAATATTGATCCAAATAATTAGTAATTCCTTTAGAATGATGTAGTAACACTTGAGTCACTTGAGTACTTCACTTGAGTACTATCCAAAACCTTACATATACCTCACAAGCTTACAGTGATTTCAGTCATTACTACATGTTAGCTCATGTTATTTGGTAATGCTAGTGGGTTACCATGATCTTCACTTTAGAATTAATTATACATTTTGCATAATTCACATTAATTATGAACCTGTATATAGTAGTTCTTAGTAGTTCTCTGGGAGATATGAAGAAATAGTAGTTACTGATTAGCTAATAGTGAAGTACTACTTTCAACTGAGCACTATTACTTGCTGATTTGTTAATCAGAGTTTCTTGTTAGTTAATAGTCGTTACTAAAATGTTAACAGTGCATTTGTTCCTATGTAGCTATTAATTAATGATGGAACAGTATTCTAAAGTGTTGCCGAAAAATCCTCAGAATTTAGGGATCAATCCCCAAGATTGACCTAATCTAGACTAACTGGTTGCCCTGGAAAGGATTTTGTCTGTAAAGCATGCAATTTTGGAGAATTAAACAACAACAACAACAACTAAACATGTATTTCTTTGGACAGACAAGCAGCTCAGCCTCTGATCTGGAATTCATCTTTGTAAACATTTCATGTCAAGGATAAAAATATTGACATGCCACAACAAATATTACTAAATATATTGTACAAAGTAAACCATTTACAAAATGACAAAACACTAGAGCTTTGAACATAGAGTGTAATGTTTCTGTAATTGAAGACATTCTGAGAATTACTGTGCAAATAAACAACCAGTATAAAGTATAAAGAGTATGAGTATTCAAATGTTGACAATAATAATAATAAATAAAAAATACTCACCCTCATGTCATTCCTGTGTTCATGTCTTTCTTTTGCTGGACATATTGTCAATACAATGAAGGTCCAGTGTTCCTCAAAATATCTTCTTTTGTGTTTTGTAGTACAAAAAAAAAAAAACAAAACACACATTTGGAATGACATGATGGTAAATAAATGATGACAGAATTCCTTTTTTTTTTTTTTTTTTTGTGAACAATCCCTAATCAAAAACAAAGCCTGCACAAATCAAGTCTATACATTTTTTGTTGTTCTGACTTTTAGTTTAAGTTAATGTACCCATATATGACTGATCAGTTAATTGTTTCTACCAATTATTGAGTTCTTCATAATGCATAATGCATGTCTTTGAAAATATACAAGCATTGTACGGATGGCTTTCTATTTATAAAAGCTGATATTTACAAATGGAAATGGCTCTTGATTATGAAAACCATTGTGAGTTGGAAGTATCATTATCTTCTCACAGCTCCTTGTTTCTACATGGAGGCAAGCTGGTGTCATAACTGGTAACAATAGCCACAATGGGAGTCTCACATATAGTGCCATTTTAGATCTTTATTTAGTTTGTTTTTCTTAAATGAAAAACATATTAAAAGAGGATCTTTTATGTATTTGTTTAGTTAGTTACGGTCTGGCATGAGAATTATCCTACATGAACAGGTGACACCTGTGTGACACTACTGTATGTTTCACATCTGTTGACCTCTGGTAACAATTCACATGTCAAAAAATAGACTGCAAGGCTGCATTTACATTACATGGTTCAAGTAACCCAGTTCCAATTTTTCCTTCCATGTGGCACAAATCAAATATGACCCCTGATCATGTAAGCAAGAAAAAAACACATGGGGCCCTATCATACACCTGGCGCAATTGATTTTTGCTAATTTAAGCCAGACTCACGCAGTTCTCATTTTTATGTCCTGCGCCACATTGTTTAAAAACCAATACATTTGCGCCCATTTGTGCGCCCGTGGGCGTGCTGGTCTGAAAAAGAGGTGTGTTCAGACGCATTGTTGGTGCGTTGCTATTTTGAGGCAACTGAAATAGACTGCCCCCTTTGACCAACTAAAACATGGTCTAAAGTCAATGGCGCAATATTTTTCTTGTTATTTAAAGAGCGCGTTAGTAATAAGCACCTATATAATGCACATACACTCTGCTTATTACACACAGGGACACACATCAGCACACAAACATGCGAAATATTAAAAATGAAAGGATTACAATGTAAAAGATTATTATTGTGTACATAAATATAAAAATGCCTACATGTCATTAAGGATAGTCAATGGCTTTCTTATGCAAGCTGTTTTTGGTTTCACTTTCGCTGTAGAAAATGATCACGTTCAGCAAGGAACGGAGAGTTTTGAAAGGGGGTGCACAGTAACTCATTTGAGTGGGCTCAGCACGTGAATGCCCCCCTTTGTGTGTTCAGCCTTTGTTCTCGCAAATTCCACCATTTAAATAGCGAATCCACCATGTCGCAAGCGCAACTAGCTCTTAAAGGGAATGGGGCATGAGACTCTGATTGGTTTAATGCACGTTACGCCCAAAACACACCCACCACTCTGAGTCGTTGACTCATTAAGAGAATAGGGACAACCCCGTTGTTTCACCAAGTGTAAAGGGGAAATGCAGACATCAGATATGGGTAGCTTTTAAAAGATGACATAAGATGGCAGGAAAAAAAAAAAAAGGATGCAGTCAAGAAATCAGAGTTGGGCATCAGGACCTGCAAAGTAAATGCAGTCTACAGCATGGACTGAATAAATAAAGGATCATGAAAAAGATTTTAAAAAATCATGTTTCAAGATTCGTGAGAAATCAGAAATGTATTTCAATTATTTCAGCCTGACCATCTGTTTCCATTGATGTTTCAAAGAAACTAAAGTTTGCTGATCTAAGATCTTTCCATAATGACAAAAGTTGTCCATCCACTGCAACCTTAACAGATGGTCTAAAAGTCAGATTTGCGGGAACAAATAAAACTTAACGACAGCACAAAATGAGAATGCTTGATGGTAAAGAATGGCATATTTATTTATTTAGTTGTGTATTTAACAGGGACAATGCAGAATAACATTACAGATGCTCTACATACAGGCTTCTAGCCAATGGCTAATTTGCAGCCCCAGTCCCTGGTTAGGCTTTTAAAATACAATTTTAAAAGCCTTTACACAAAAAAAAAAAAAAAAAAAAAACAAGTACAAATTCAGTAAACATAACGGAAATCTAAGACCGCCATCAATGTTTTTGTTTGAACCATTTTTTTATATTTTTCAGAAAAAATGTTTAACTCTGTTTGCATTTTCAGTTCAAGTGGCAAACTGTTCCAGAGCAGTGTCCCTTTAACTGAAATGTGTATAATAACAGCCCCCATGTAGCTCAGCACAAACACCCCACAGCCCCTTGACAGAAATGGTGTAGCTATAGCAGAATACGCTTCATTAGTGTTTGGATCACAGCAGTGAAGGAACAAATGAGGTGTCCATTCCTAAAATGTCAAGATAACCAATTATGATACATGAAGGCCTAGCAGAGTAGAGGTTTTATACACAGGTTATGGAATACATTATGAAACAGTTCCTAGTTGTTATCGGATTGGCTAAATAACTTTGTGAAAACTTACTAGATTTTATCAGAAACTCAAAGCTTTGTGTGCTTCTACCTGAGGAATATGGAATCGGAGTTAGATTAATATAAACTCAGCATGAACAAACCATTAACAATTTTTGCACATGCACATGTGGAACAGTCCTTAAGACACTTATAGTTTACAGACGTAATACACAGTTATAATAACTTAAAAAAAACACAGAAGAAAGATGCCCAGGGTTTCTGCTCACCTGCGTGAACATGCTATAGTCCTGCTGCAGGGAGGCAGAAGGTGTGCAGATGTCTGTAATGTAAGATGCCTAAGACAGTGAGTGCTACAGGAAGACAGGAAATACAGCTGATCGACCCCTTAGTGGCAAACCATATGTGTACCCCCAGATGTGCTCTTCAACTTGCAAGTGCCTTGGTAGAACAGTGGGAAAACATCTCACAGCAAGACAGAGTAAATCTGGTCCATGAGGATGAGATGCACTGTAGTAATTGGTGGGCACACAAGATATTGACTACAACTTCTGATATCCACCCCCTTTTGTTCAGGGACTCATTATTCCATTTCTGTTCAGTTTATGTCTGTTGTTTAAACGTTTATGTTCAAATAAATATTTACACATTAAGAAATTAGCTGGAAATAAAGGAAGTTAATGTGAGAGGACACTTCTTTATATTTACATATATTTAACAGTGCTAATTCTTAATTTTATTTTATAGTCCAAAATAATTTAAACTTTTTTTTTCATTAGATTAATAACTCATAAACAAATTTTACATAAACTGTATGCATTCATTTTTATACAAGCATATACAGTAGTCAACATTTTAAGTGGATCAAAAAAAGTTAAAGTTGTCCTAAGACAAGAACAGGTATTGTTTTAGTTTAAGGACAACCTTGATAAAAAGTTTTGATCCACTTCAAATGTTGACTGTATATATATGCAAATTTGTCTGATCCTTAACGCGATCACGGGCAGCAGCACAAAGTCAATTCTGTGCTTACTGGATTGAACACTGATTATTTTTTTTTTTTTTATTTTATTATTATTTTTTTTTTAATGTTGTAGATTTAAGTAGCAAATGAGAATCGCTAAAATTGTTGAATATATCTTGAGGCAAAGGTCTTCTTAATGATTTTCAATTTTGTTTAAGATAATTAAAACAGCAGTTATATATATTTATATATATGGCTTTTAACCCATGCTGGTGAGCCTTTTATCTTATTGTAATCTAAAAATAAACAGCAAATTCATTATTACACATAACACTTACAAGTAAGCAGTATTTAAACAGTACATGAACATGTATATACATGGATTTTAGTATATTTACTACATAAAATATTCTTTAAAAATATACTTGAACTTTACTTATGTATTGTACATGTATATTGTTTCTGTCTGAAATCTTGTTTGTGGCAAATATTTGCATTTGCAAATTTGAGCAATTTAAATTGCACATGACTTGGATTTATACAAAAAAAGTGGTTTGTGAGTTTAATTTCTTTTGCCATCCATTGTCTCAGACAAATGATTTTAAACCTCCAAACTGCCAGTGATTTCAAATGTATCTACCAAGAATGTTCTACTTCATTATATTAAATGAAATATATAATTAATGTTTGAAACATTACATGCATCGCAGTTTAATATAATGAGATACTTCGATGGTTATAGTACAGAACATCACCAACATTATTTCAAATGCTAGAGCCTTGCTAGAGTTGTCAATCAGCAGATGGTTGTATGTATAAGTGACTGACAGGGAGTGAAAAAAGAAGACATGAGAGGGTCAGTGAGAAGTTCTGTAATCTCAGTCCTCTCAGGCAGCATGTGTTTGTGTGTGCGAGTGTGAATTCGAGAAGGAGAGAGACAAAGAGAAGGCTAGCATAAGGAGGTGTGTGCCTGTGTGTGCCCTTGCACTCTTGTGTGCTAAAGGGGTTAGAAAGTGTCTTCCCCCATGCCATGTTAGAACGTGTGTGGAAGAGAGGGGAAGGGAAAGATTTGAGGTAGTATTTTACACCTTAAGACATTTTGACAGGGCGAGTGCTCACTCTGTAGAGTGGGTTGTGAGGAGTGGGGCCTTTTTTTGAAGTTTCACACCTGTGAGAGAGAGAGAAAGAGAGAGAGAGAGGAGGCGGGGGGAATAGAATCATCTCCAGGCCCTTCTCAACATCTTTGCACATTCTCCTCGCTCTCTCTCCTTCGATTTCTGACAGTTGACTCAGACTGAGAGAGAGAAATCTCCCCCCTGTGGTTCTCCACAAAAATACAAAGATATGTACTGTCACACACCACATACTTTTTTTTTTTTTTTTTTTTTTCTCACACTCAGACTTTTTTATGCACAGATACCTTCTTTTCAATGTAATGTGCTTTCTTTTCTCTTTCTTTCTCTCAAACTCCCTTTCTCTCCTTGTTTCTCATCTTCACACAAATATTTACTCTCCAACACACACAAACAACAGTTTTTCACTGTCACTAGAAGTTGGAGGTGACAGTCTGATGCCACACTACTGCACAGGGGTGAAGTGAGAAGTGAGAAAATGTCCAAACAGAGAGATACAGGGAACAAGTGATGTAGGTATTTACTCAGTTGTTATGTTCCAGCCGCACAATAGTGTGCTGTGAAATATTACAAGAATAGCACAATGCAAATAGTCAAATTTTGTTTTTGCTTTTTGATACATCAGGATTTTATGGTTCATATCAAATGTGTGAATATGGAGTTCATATACTAGAGGAGGAAAAACGCCTCATGTTTCTTCAGAGGCCCAAATTGAGCAAAAATATGCAGTTTGGTGTAGCTGCTGATATATGGCCAAAAAGTAGGTATAAGCTTGTAATATAAATCAGTACGATCTTAGTATAGAAGACTACACTCTAAAAATGCTGGGTTAAATACAACCCAGCGCTGGGTGAAATATGGACAAACCCAGCAAGTCCTGACCCACCCCCTTCTAGGTAGTTTTATTTATTTATGTGGCTGGCTTAAAATAAAACCGAAATACTGTAGGTTGTAAATTAAATCAGACACATTACTAGAAGCATCACCGATAATCAAAGTTGAACAGTTTTTTTTTTTTTTTTTTAATTGATGTATGGTTTGTTAGGGTGGGACAATATTTGGCTGAAATATAAATATTTTGAAAATCTGGAATCTGAGGGTGCAAAAACATCTAAATATTGAGAAAATTGCCTTTAAAGTTGTCCAAATGAAGTTCCTAGCAATGCATATTACTAATTAGAAATTAAGTTTGATATATTTACGGTAGGAAATTTACAAAATATTTTCATGGAACATGATCTTTACTTAATTTCCTAATGAATTTTTGGCATAAAAGAAAAATGGATCAATTTGACCCATACAATGTATTGTTAGCAATTGCTACAAATATACCCATGCTACTCAAGACTGCTTTTGTGGTCCAGGGTCACATTTATTAATAAGCATTAAAAAAAAAAAAATAAAAAAAATAAAAAAAGGTTTTAATTATTTCATTATAGTTAAAATTAATATTTATTGAACTTATGAATGAAAGTTCATTTTTTAACATAATAATAAATGTTAATTTCCAACTTAATTTTGGGTTCATTGAAAGCAAGAAGTATAGTGATACGTATGCAGTAAGCAAATTTGTCCATATTTCACCCAGCATTTGTTGTATTTAGCCCATAATTTTTTGGAGTGTACCTAAATAAAATGCATTTAGTTGTCTCCCAATAATTTGTCTTGATAAGATGATATTTAAATGTTTTTATTATCAAAGTGGTTATTAGTTGTGACCAGATACATAAATGAATGAATGAATGAGTTTAATTAAATAAATACATAAATAAATAAATGCCAAAGTGGAAAAAAAATAAATAAATAAATATATATATATATATATATATATATATATATATATATATATATATATATATATATATATATATATATAGAGAGAGAGAGAGAGAGAGAGAGAGAGAGAGAGAGAGAGATAATAATATAATATAATATAATATAATTATAATATAATTATAATCATATATTAAAGGATTAGTTCACCCAAAAATGAAAATTCTGTTATTAATTATTTACCCTCATGTTGTTCTAAATCCGTAAGACCTTCATTCATCTTCAGAACACAAATTAAGATATTTTTGATGATATCCGAGAGCTTTCTGTCCCTGCATAAACAGCAACGCAACTGACACCTTCAAGGCCCAGAAAGGTAGTAAAGACATTGTTAAAATAGTCCATGTGACATCAGTGGATCACCCTTGATTTTATTAAGCTACAAGAACGTAAACAAAACAAAAATAACAACTTTATTCAACAATTTATTTTTTTTGTGTCAGTCTTTGGTGCTCATTCATGAGAGTACCACGACACATGTGTGTTGTGCTGCTGACTTGTTTACTTTGAACCAGAAGACGCTCCCACTTTTGGGCGTAGGAAAGTTGTGGATAGGATTGCTAAAATCATGCAGTGTGTAAAAGGCTTTCCGGGTTTGGGACAACATGAGGGTGAGTAATTATTTTTACTGTATCAAATTAAAGCAGCCATTGTGATTATAACCTTCTAATGTAAAGTGTTTTATCCTGTTACACTTGAAATCCATAAAGCATTCCAAATGAATGAATATCTCCAGATTCTGGGTGTGTAGGGAGCAGTGAGCACTGCATAATAGGGACCTTTGAATCGGAACAAGGATTGTGATAATGAAGAAAAGGGAAAAAAGAGGGGAAAACGGGAGATCAGTCACAATCTGTCCTGTCATACGGAGATGTCCCCAAACATTATGTCCCTCATTCTCTCCTCATTGACGGGGCAGATTAAGGAACGCTAGGGGTAGGGAGCATAATGCATGCTGCCACGCGGCCTGGGCCTCGATAATAACCCCAGTGCCAACCTTAACACCTGCATATTACGGGTGGATGGAGGGGGGCTAGAACATTGTGTTAGCTTTTCTCAACCACTTCTGTACAGGCTTAAAGTGGGAGGGAAAGATTGATAAGTGGGAGGAGAGCAAGAACAGAGAAATGTGTACTGAGCTATAAGGAAAAGAAGATCTAGAAGTGAACGAGGAGAGAAAGAATTACATAAAAAGACAAGTAAGGTAAAGGGAGAGAAACATGAAAGAATGGTGGGAGCAAAAGTAGGGAGGTTCGGCAATTCTTGCCCATCGTGTGTTAGATGTATTATTAATGTGGAGGATGAGTGAGAACTGTGAGTCAGGGACAAAACTGGCTGCTTTCAGTGACGTCAGATTGGATGAGGGTGCTTCACTGAATGAATATACATGGATGTCCATAAGGGCTACTGACAACCAACAATAGATGTGGCTCAAAAGTCTATGATTGGCAGGCCTCTCTTGTATATCTGTGGGCTGTAACAGTATTGACAGAGTGGCTCCTTGACCTGTCTGTCTGTTGGTTTCTGTATTTTCTTGAACGGGAAGTGAGAACTGGCATTCCTTTTGTTCCTCCTGGATGCATGGTGGAGTTCTAACAGGAATGCTAATGTTTCCTGCTTGAAGATGGGACTGTTTTCAAAGACCTATAACGAGAATATCGTATTTTGATGAGTCAGTTAAATGCAGTGACCTTTTTGTGGACTAGAACATATCTGTAGCCTGTTGAAAACATCATGACTGACCTGTTTGGAGGGTAACAAAATCTGCCAATTTCAAATGTTAATAGATTGAGAGGCCTATTCCTGGGTATTCAGAAAGTCCTTGAAAGGATTTTGTCAAATTTCATTATCAATGTTTCACAACATGCTCCTATTTTTCATTGCATTGTCCTTGGTAATGGTTTTCAAAAGACAGCAGAGACAAGCACTTTTATCACAATATCCCAGAGCCCTAGTACATTTTTTTTTCTTCTTCATCAGCCAAACTAAAATCAATCCTTTAAATTCAGCAGCTCCTTGAATTCTCAGTGAGAATGGCAGTATTTAAAACCTTAGCAAAATTCTTGTAGTTTAGTTCAATAGTATTCAAGTTTAAATTATTTCAGTGTCAGATGGAAAGTGCTCTAGATATTTTATTACTTTAAATTCATTTCAACATATTTTCTCATTTAATTAATTTTTTTTTTTTTTGAGCAAAATATGTTTAAATATATATGTTTGTTGACTCTCTGTCAGAAAAAAAACACACCAAAGGATGCCACTGAAATCATCCAGTTTTGATTCCATTAGTCCTATGGGTCTAACATGATCGTGAAAGGAATGGGTATGCGACCACTGGCTTAGAAATGTTTCATGAACTGTTCTGGTTTAGTCATCTCTCTTCTTTCATTTTTCCAATATACCAATAATCCTCCCTAGGAAGAGAACATTTTAAAGCAAAAGCTCTGAAATGTAGGCTATATGCTATATTCATAATAGTACAATCATACTGTTTCCGTTACTTATTAGAATGCCTATTATTAACATATTGGATGTTTATTAGTACTTATAAAGCACCTATTCTGCATGACCAAATTCTACATCGCTAATCCGACTCAATACCTTAACTCAACAACTACCTTGCTAACTATTAATGAGCAGAAAATTAGGAGTTTATTGGGAAAAAAAGCTGTAGTTAATGGTTTGTTAACAGCAGGAACTGGACCTTAAAATAAAGTGTGACCAAATTTATACTTTCATATATTGTGGAGCACCTAACCCCACCCCTACCCTTACCCTAAACCTACCCACTTTTGAACAATATAAAATATGCATATAAAAAGCAGTATAAAAGTACTACAAACAAGCCACGTTGCATTCCAAGTCCTCTGATATCTTTATGCAAAGAACAGAGTAAATCATAAGGTCTTAATCGCTGAAAATGATCTCGCTCCTGCACATATCACATCAAAAAAGTAGGGCTGTCAAGCGATTAATCATGATTAATCACATACAAAATAAAAGTTTGAGTTTGCCTAATATATGTGTGTGTACTGTGTCTAATTATTATGTATATATAAATGCAAACACATTCATGTATTGTCACGGAGACACCAGCCATGCCCACCTCGCCAGTCACACCAGCCACCTACACCCGTTCACAGTCACCTGATTTCTAATAAGGAACACCTGCACCCACTTACCCGCACCACATATAAGCACACTCACCTCATTCCCTCGTCGGCTGGTCTCGAAGTTGCAAGCTTCTCTCCTGGCTCTTGACTTACCTGTTCCTGCTTCCCACTCTGCTTCGATCCTTTGTTGTCATGGACTATATCCTATGAGGAATTCAGATAAAAACTGTTTACCTTTTTTGAATGAACTTCTACATATTTATGTTTGAGACATACTGTTGGGAAGTCATCCTGTGTTTGAATTTAATAAACAAAGCATCATACTTAAACCTTCTGTGTCTGCCTCCTGACCAGTATTGTGACAGAAGACCAGCCCATCAACAAACAACACAGCGTACACAAAATGCAGACACAAGGCACCATCTCACCTGAGCGCTTTTCGGAACTAGTTCGCACCATCCGAGAATCACTTCAACCCCATCCTGTCCTACCAGCATCTTCCACATGTCCCATGGCCAAACCCACAACCTATGGCGGCAAGGCGGCTTCCTGCAGCGGGTTCCTCGTCCTGGTCATAAGAACCTCAAAGTGGATGCTCTCTCTCACATACAGCAACCTGATCCTACCCCAGACGTGCCCGAGCCCATTCTTCCACCTACCATCTTTATGTGTCCTATTTAGTGGAATCTGGATGATCGAATCTCCGGGATCTGGGCACCTAGGCACCCAGGCAGGCCAATGCACCCTCTCGCTCCTCCAGAATCGCTATTGGTGGCCTGGTATGGCCCAGGATGTCGCCCGCTACATCAGAAGTTGTTCGGCCCTGGTCCCACTTAGGAGTGGACTTCGTTACTGACCTACCTGCCTCCAAAGGATATACCACTATCCTAGTGGTATTTGACCGTTTCTCCAAAGCATGCAAACTCATTTGCCTGCGCAGTCTACCCACGGCTCTGGAAACGGCCAAAGCTCTGTTCCAACACGTGTTCCGCAACTTTGGTATCTCTGAGGACATTGTGTTAGACAAAGGACCACAATTCATCTCCAGGGTCTGGCAAGGTTTCTTCCAGCTGTTGGGAATGTCGGTCAGCCTATCCTCAGGATACCACCCACAGACGAACAGCCAGACCGAACATAAAATTTAGGAGATCTATCTCCGGGCCTACTGTAATCAACATCAGGACACCTGGAGCCAGTATCTACCCTGAGCAGAATACGCACAAATCTCTTTATGTCAGGAAACCACAGGTCTAACACTGTTCCAGTGTGTTCTCGGATATCAACCACCGCTATTTCCCTGGTCAGGAGAACGCTCTGAAGTCCCAGCGGTAGATTACTGGTTCCGTGAGAGTGAGAGGGTTTGGGACTCAGCTCATGTCCATCTCCAGCGGGCAGTACGGAGACATGAAGAGTATGCAGATGCCCGGTCAGCCACGCCCTCCTACCAACTGGGTGACCTGGTATGGCTATCTACTCAGAACATCCATCTCCCTCTGCCGAGCAGGAAGCTGAGTCCCCGATACATCGCTCCATTCCCCATTGCACGTCAAATCAACGAGGTCACCTATGAATTACAGTTGCCGGCTCATTATCGCATTGCACCCACTTTTCATGTGTCCCTCCTCAAGCCTCACGTTAATCCTCTTCTCCCTCCTTCCACAGAAAACAAAGCACCTATCTAGTCCATCTACGGAGTCAGAGAAATCCTAGACTCCCGACGACGAGGCGGCCAGCTCCAGTATCTAGTGGACTGGGAGGGGTACGGTCCTGAGGAAAGATTGTGGGTGGATAGAGACGATATCCTGGATCCATCACTGCTCTCTGACTTTCTTCAACTCCACCCGGACCGTCCCGCTCCCAGGGGGCGCAGTCGTCCTCGCCATCAGTCAGGGCATCAGGAGACTGTCACGAAGACACCAGCCACGCCCACCTCGCCAGTCACACCAGCCACCTACACCCGTTCACAGTCACCTGACTTCTAATAAGGAACACCTGCACCCACTTACCTGCACCACATATAAGCACACTCACCTGATTCCCTCGTTGGCTGGTCTCGAGGTTGCAAGCTTCTCTCCTGGCTCTCGACTTACCTGTTCCTGCTTCCCATGCTGCTTCGATCCTTTGTTGTCATGTACTATATCCTGTGAGGAATTCAAATAAGAACTATTTATTTTTGTTGAACGAACTTCTACATATTTATGTTTGAGACGTGTCGTTAGGAAGTCATCCAGTGTTCAAAGTAGCAACAACAGTGTTAAAGTAGACCACTGCTAAAGGGGTATCATGTGCATCAAAAAGTAAACCAATGCTCAATATGTGATGAGTTGAGAGTGAGAATGTGTTGCAAGTATATATAGTATATAACAGACTATACTGACAGAAATACTGCATCCCACAATCCAGTGTAGTGGAATAGACCATCCATTTCCAGCGTACTTTTAGATCGTTTGACGAACGTAACAAGGGTAAGTTCTTATTTGATATTGTATTTGATTGCTAACATTCTACAAAAAGAAAAGAAAAGAAAAGAAAATATATATTTTTTGTATACAGTATAGTAGTACCTACTTTTTACTATGAACCTATCTATAGTAAAATAAAATGACTGCACAAACACAATATAATTAATTGCACATACACCTACTCTACATGGATAATATCAAGTAATAATGCAAGATTAGCAGATAAAACCAGCTTCCCTGATCCCAAGTGTAAGAGACCCTCTCAGATGACATCAAGATGAAGTTCAGAACAGATAAATATGTTTGGCTCATTATCAAGCATGTCAAGATTACAAGCACAGATTGAGTGGAACTAGAAGAGAGTTACATCAAGAAAGCAGTTGTCAAGAGTGGTGACAAGTACTAAGGAGCGTGACAACATCAGGAGAATCTGACAGATGAGGTCACAAAGACAGACGAAACGCAAAAAGTACAGAGACGGGGACAAGTTTTTATTTTAGGAAATGTCATGTATTATTTTTTTGTTGTGCAGTAGCATTCTGTGAAGGAAATTTTAGGGAGGATGATATTTAAAGCAATATTGATCAAGGTGTCATAATACAGAGTAATTACCTAATTAAGTACTTAGTAGCAGCCGTTGTACTTACATGAACCAAAATGTACTTACCATGTAACTAAGTTATGGAACAGCCTGTAGTTACAGTTCGTAATTATTCAGATGTAATAGGCAGCCACTGTTACACAAATGTAACAGACTGAGTCTGTTCAGAATATCTGAATTTGTTGTAAGTAAAAAAACAAACAAGCAAGTCCAGCTCAGGTAACAAACACAAACAAAATGCATTACTTTCCATAAAATAAATAAATAAATAAATTAAATAAATAAATAAATAAAAATTACTAAGTAACACAGTTAGTTACTTTTCTATTGAGTAACGCAATTTTGTAATGCGTTAGTTTTAAAAATAACACTGGTCACATGAAGCTTCAGAAATCTTTCTAATATTATTTGGTTCTCAAGAAACATTTATTAATATTATTGATTACAGCTGTGCTGATCAATATTTTTGTGGAAACCATGAAACATTGTTCGGATAATAACTGGTTATCTAAAGAAGACAAGAATGCTGCTGTTGTTGTCTAACTATTAAACTAATAACCTTCAGATAACTAAACAAAGCATGTGTCACATCTTTCTTTCTTATCGTTCTGCTAAGAGCATCACAAATAAGCTGGTGAACTAGGGTCCCATGCGGTCCTGCAGATTGTGTGACTTTGACACATTGATGTTCTTTAAGCCGCCCTCTCGTTCATGCACACTTTCTCTCTGCCTCATTCTTTCTCACATGCTCTTTCGGTCTATCTTTCACCCCCTCCCTCATATTGGTTCTCACCTACTCCCTCTACACCACACGTTGTGATGATGATGATGCATTGCCACTTGTTATGAATAAGCTTCTTGATTTCAGATGCATATCTTTGGCATATCTAAGAGTGAAACAACAACTCATTCATAGCTATAATTACTACAGTTTTACTAACATAACACACACTCTAAATTGGCAGCAATACTTTTAGGAGTGAAAGAATAGTGCGCTTTAATTCAAGGGTGATTTTAGAAGGCTAAAGGGGGCTTGTGGATTTTTCATAAGTCGCTCTCTGTGACTAAAGCATGACATATCAGCTGACATGACACAAATTACTCCAATGGCTGAATCACTGAAATGAGCAATGTGTTTTACAAATCACTGAACAAAGCTCTCAAATGAGTCAGTGGCAAAGAACAAATCATACACATCATTTGCATACGGCCATGTTAAGATCTACAGCACAAAAAGCCGATGGCTGGATAAATGAACATTTCCACAAAGCCATCCCCTCAAACGTTTCACTTTGTCTCTTCCATCATTTTTATCATGAAAGAGCAGCGACAATGTATGGCTGGCTTATGAAGGTCTATGTTTCTCCAATGGGACAAACTTGATGGCCAAGCAAACTAGAAGGAACATTTGTAGTTATAAATAGTTGTAGCTGGGGGGCTGTTGGAGAGGGAATCCAGAAATCTGGATTGCTTTTCAGTGCCTTCTCCAGTCATGGAAAGGGCACATATTCTGTGCCTTTCTTCCCCCTCAGTGTCACAGTAATGAGCAATAAAACTAATTTATTGCACTGTGTTAGTGAGGCTTTATTTCGAGCACACTTAAGCTCCAGAGTTTAAGCCCATCCAGCACATGTGTATATATTTTAAAAGCAGAATTTACTGATTTATTTGAGAGTCTTGGGAGTCTGCAGAATTTACCCTAAAATTCATTTACAAATTTACAGAAAAGTAAATTACTTTACTCAAGGTCACATTTCAGTGACACTTTTTTCTTTCTTTCTTTCTTTCTTTCTTTCTTTCTTTCTTTCTTTCTTTCTTTCTTTCTTTCTTTTATAATATAACTAAAGATATTCAATTCATTTTTAATGAATGAAATGATTTCTAAAATAGAATTTATTCACTATTCTTTTTCTTTTTATGGGGATGTCAAGAAGTATTAAAAATTTGTTTATTCTGTTCCTTCATTGGAACTGATTTTGTTCCTTTTTTAATGTTGTGGAACATAAATACCACTAAAAGTGGCTCTTTGGCTCGAAATCACCAGGAACCACTCAAGGTGCTGTATATCACCTATCTTTAAAGGTGCTACCAGTGTTGGGGAAAGTTACTTTTAAAAGTAATGCATTACAATATTGCGTTACTCCCTAAAAAGTTATGTTACTTAGTTACTTTATATGGAAAGTATTGCATTACGTTACTTTTGAGTTACATTCACATTACTTTTTAAATCTGGGCAGGGCTTGCTTCTTTTATTTTAATATAAATAGTTTTTAGCAAATGTAAAAGCCCTGGCTTTCACAGCAAAAAGTGAAATTAATAAGCCTCAAGCTGAAGGAAAAAAATAAATTCACATCTGTTCAGTAGAACGCAGGAGAAGAAGGTTCAAAACTCTTCAGTAATAAAATAAAATAATAAAAATAAAAACAGTCTATTTAAAGTCATTTTTGCTTAGTAGTATGGCACAACTGGATCATCAAAGGTCAGTAGCAAAGACACTGGTTAATAAAATGGCATTAAATACATAAACAAAATCTGTGTTATTTAACATTGTTGCAGGTTTGCGTCATATTCTGATTTTGCATTTCACTGTTTTAATTCATTTTGATGAGTACTGAATTTTTTTTTTTCTGAGTGAGATGAATTAATGCATGTTCACATTTAGTTTAGAACTACAGTAACACTATGTTCACACAATGCACACAATGCCTCTGTATTTCCGATTTCTCTCAACATGGGGACAGGAGACTTGTCAGTCAATAAATGGGAAAACATTATTGAAAAATGAAAAAGTAATGTGTTACTTTAGTAGTTACTTGAAAAAAAAGTAATCTGATTATGTAACCCACATTACTTGTAATGCATTAACCCCAACACTGGGTGCTACACAGCATCTTTGTCAAAACGTGCTATGTAGAACCATAAGAGGAACCCCATTCTCTTTAGATTTTTGATATGTTACTCCACTCTCATATGTTTGCTATGAATAGGAATTTACTACAATGATAAAGGCTTTTTGAATCACTTTTATGCTTTCAAAAAGGTCAAAAAGTCTTGTGTGGGGGCCCTATAGGAAGATATTTCTTTATAGTGGGGCCTTAAGGGCAAAAAGGTTGAGAACCACGTTATCTTCAGGAAATACAATGTATTTTAATGTTGCTGTGTTTTGAATCCTTTTCCCAACGGAACTAAGAGACTAAAATAGAGTTAGAGAACCTTTAAAGAACTATACAGGGGCTTTATGGGTTCTTTGTATGTCAGTGGTGGTATGTAGCACCTTAACCACCCCAAAGAAAAGCTGAAGAACCTATTTGTGTGTGTGTAGTGTCAGGATTCTGCCCACTTTGCTCCGTCATGTTTGGGGTTGGCGATAATGTCCTGATACCCATGTTGCATTTTGTTCTGGTGCCTGGGTGAACACACTGCTTTGGGATTATTCCCTTGGCTGTGTGCTCTCCTTCTGTGTCTGGAGCATGGGCTTTGGTCCCTGACACTTCTGTCTAGTTCAGTGTTGGTTTTGGTGTCAGGACCTGGATGCTTATTCTCCATGTTTGTGCATGTGTCATGGGTTAAGTCCCTTGCCATGTTCTCTTGTCATTTTGGTGTGTTGTTATTTTTAAGCATGTCTTGTGATGGTTCATTTGCCACATGCTCTTTGTACAGTCATGTTTAGCGTGAACACATGGCTTTTATTATGTTTGTTTTTTTTATGTGTTATGTTCTCTTCAATCTAATGTCTTGACCCAACCCTCTTCTTACCATGTTATTAGCCCATTTGCCCCACCTGCTGTCCTAATTACCTCCCCTTAAGGGGGTATCTACACAAAACCATTTTCAACTAAACTTTTAATGCACTTTGGCCATTCATTTACCTTTAAAGTGCCCCTATTATGTATTATGAAAGCTTCCTATTTTGGTTTTGGGAGTCACCAACAACAGGCTGACATGCAGGCAATGTCAAAAAACACTTTCATTGTCTTATAATATGCATTTATTTTGACCTTATTTGCTCAGCGACTCCCAAATGGTTTGCTTAACGATTCATTTTTCTAAACCCCTCCTTTGCGTGATGATAATCAGCAGTGATTGGTCCTTTGACCCAGTCTGTTGTTATTGGTCTACTGCATGCAGTGCATGTCAGAAACAGAACGCCCATCACCATTACATTAAACACCCAAACAGCCATGGTATATGCATTAGCCCAACGCAGAAACATATTGATAAAGCACTGCAATTTGTACACTAATGTACCGCTCTATTCTTTTTTATAACACCAAGTAATAACAGCAACAAACATTCACTATTCATCAACGCATTTCTAGACAATTGTTTAAATGCAGCTTCAAAGGGCTCTAAATGATTCTGGCCGAGGAAGAGTGGTCTTATCTAGCAAAACGATCGGTTATTTTCTAAAAAAAAAAAAAAATACAATTTATATACTTTTTCATTTTAAATGCTCATCTTGTCTAGCTCTGTGATCCGTATGCGTACTCTGTGCACTCCGGTTCAATACAGTTACGATATATTGAAAAACTCCCATCTCATTTTATCCTCCAACAAGTGGGCAGGCAATATGCTAATGTTTCAAGTTGACGTCAACATAAAACAGCTTGGTATTCATTTTAAAAACAACTTGTTTAAATGATTCATAGTCAGCTCTTTCTTTTGAGAGACAATAACTTTATACATGGTGCACTTTAAAACTTTGCAGGATGTTTTCATTCACTTAGAACTGTGTTACTGTACATACTGCATGAAAGGTAATTTTCAAAAATCCATAATAGGGGCACTTTAAAAATGTGTTTCAAAGTGCAAGTCTCCATGTCCAAAAGCATATGTGAAAATGGTAATAAGTGTATTGCATGTTCAGTCAATAGATATGTGCGCAGGAGCAATGTGACGTCACCAACAACTGACCTGGCATGCATAATAGAGCATATTTAGTTGTGCGTGTGTGTGTTTGTCTGGCCCAGTTTTGCCTTATTCTCTATATTTAATAAATGTCTGTTTGGGTTCAACACCTGACAACTGTTTAACCCATTATCATTTGTTAAGACCATCCATCATGTGGTATAACTGATTATAGCACTAAAATACATAGTTTAAATAACCTCAGTGTCTGAAATATTAAAAAGTGATACAACATGTCAGTATAGATCCGTATATATATGTATTACATTATTTTTTATTGGTTTTAAAGGACAAATGGATATGTAAAATTCAGTTTTGAAAATGTAAATATGAAGACAATGACCATTAGCCATGCGCATACACTAAATGTTAGAAAATGCACTGCATTTAAAAAAAAAAAAAAAAAAAAAAACATTTTATAGTTTTGTTTCTGCCTTTCAGACAGATAGAAGGTCTTCTAGCTACTTCCTAAGGAGGAAGTTTAATCCTAAAAGTCTGAGAGCAAGTCTACTTGTACTTCACAGAGGTGGTCAACAACGTCTTTTAACTCAGCAGAAGCACCACACAGGTTCTAGTGGTCTCGTTTTGCTGGCCTGCGGAGATTAAGACAAGTGCTGCTGTTCTACAAAGTCCAAACAATCGGCAGGTGTAAGTTACTGCCCACACACCTCATCTAACTACACTGCAGTAAACAAAAGGGGAAAGACACAGAAGAGTGTGGGTGTGTTTGTTGCTGGGAGGATTGTTATGGCTGTTTGGCAAAGCACATGACAGATCCAAGATAAAAATGAAGCTTTCATGTGGAACGACGCTCAACTAATTATTTTCCAATCTGCCGGTTGATGATCCCATTTGAAATGACCACAAGATATCATATCTGTTGCATCAAAGCCATGATGTTAAAACAAATGCTTTTCCTTCGTTGCCGCCTTTTATTTGAAGTGAAACTTTTAACAGTGCAGAGGAAGTGACTGACTAATTACCACAAAGTTGTTGCACAGCAGGTATGAAAATGATCTCAACTCTCTTAGAGGTTTGTTACCTTTTGTATGCATTGTGAAAACATTAATAAACTGCAATGCATGGTCCAAAACACCTGATTCAACCTGTGTCACTCTAGATTAGCTGTAGCCTTTACAATCAGCGCATAAAACCTCCTCGGAACAGTTTCCATCACATTTGTAAAAGTTGCTGTGACACCTTTCAGTGGCACCTCTGCAATGTAATGTGTGGAAGCGGAGTTATTCTTGTCACAGGTTCTCACTACCGCTCTCACTCTCTGAGATTTGGCACTTTATTATCAATCATACACAGATATGATTCTGTTTTTCTCCACACACCCCCTCTCCCTTCTTGTTATCTTGCTCAAAACTAAAAATTGCGAACTCCTAAACAAACAAACAAACAAAAAAAAAACCTACTCATCATTTTATCATATGATTTGGTGCTGGATCATATTTTTTTATTTGTAGTTCAGCCATCTATAAACATAACAGTGTCTATATCTCTGCTTTTACCTTTTCATATTACAAAAAGTGGCATAAAAAATGCTCATCTTGTTCACTTTTAGGTGTACCTGGCCATGTTCAATGACCTGACACTGTATACATAAACAGTCATAGACAGGAAACCCAGCACATTTCTCAGACTTGCTTACAGAAGTGCTGATTCAATTCTGTGGTGATTTTTCAGGATGTATTTCTGTAATATTTAATTATGTATGACTATCCAGTAAAATGTCTAGCCTTGTCAGACTGTTTTGACTTGGAACCACTGTTCATGTTTCCTCAAGCAATTTTGCCCATATTTGGCAGACAGTATCATTTTTTTTAGAATGATTTTTTTGACACATTTAATAATTTAGCAGTGTTTTTCTTCTGACTAATGCATTTTCATATTTTTTATTCTTTAAGCACAGTATTAAATCATTACGATTACCCAAACTTCTTGAAAATGTTAATGCTGTCGTCCACTGTCTCTTATTTTAAGTTAACAATAGGCCTAATTCCATCACTCCTGTGCTACAAATTTTAAGCTACTAATTGTCCACTTTACAAGTTTTAGGTGTGTTAAAGTCACTATAGACAATGAATGTCATTTAAGTGAACTGGAACCTACAAACAAAAGAATATTGAAAAATCTATTTCAACCTGAAACATCCACCTGAGAGGAGCCTAGAAATTAATGACTCTATATTAAAAAGCTGACCTCTTAACTTCCGTGCACTCCACACTAAAAAGGGTAACACCCTCTAGTGGCTTTTGAAAGCACTCATTTCAAATGTCATTAACGTCCTAATGAGTGACAGTACTTTTAAATGAGCAACGGACTGCAGGGAATAGGAGTGGAAATGGTGCCCGAATTTGACTCACAAATTGAAAGAGAGTAGACAGACTACAGCCTATGCCGATATATCAGGAAAACCCCGCTTTATACATACTACAACTCCACCTCAACATATATGCAGTAATGACTAATTTGCTCAGTATCATTTTTAAGAGGACAACAGAGGGCGCTGTGTAGCGGCATTTGGCGCACTGTTCGCATTATGGATAGCGGGGCTTCCTTCTGCAAGCGGCAGCTCTCCGGTCCAGTCACTGCGCGCTGGGGATACAGTCAGCTCAGCCCTCTCAGTCATACTTTAGATAGGCAAAAACCGCACACATATCCCCTGAAACCCGCCTCCTCACAGTTGTGTGGGGAAAATGTACAGTTAGAAATACTTGCCTCGAATAAGTGTTTATGGATGAACTGCACTACTAGATAAATCTGCTACAGCACCAAACGGAAACGCGCAGGGTAGTAACTAAAAAAGGTATATAAATCGTAGCTCTGCGCTGTGCATTTGATGGTCTCCATCAGAGTTCTGGTCACGGAGAGTCACCGCACTCGCTCTCTCACTCCTTCACACCGGTGAGTCAACCGAGCGTCGCTGTCCGTGGTGCCTTTTCTGCGCAAAAAGCCCATAACAGATGGAGAAGAATGAGTGTTAAGTAGTAGAAGAGCTCGCCGCGTACATACTCGTGACGAAGAAAAAATCTCACCACGAACGACCACACACATTTATATTCCAACAAATCGGGTAGCCACAAGGGGCACCGAAACCGAGATGATCTGGGATGCACGGAGTGGGATAATGAATAGAGTATTGTTGGGATATGCATGGAGCAAGAAAGAGCGCAAAAAAAAAAAAAATAAATAAATAAATAAATAAAATAAAATAAAATAATTCTACTTTTACAGTTCTACCTAATAATCTTATCTCGATTATAACGAGATTATGGAATTAAGGTTGAATGCACTATAACATATGGTGATGTAATTTGCTGACACGTTAAAATAAATAACAGTCTGTGAAACTGCACTAGTTACACGACAGGAAATCCCATTAAAATATGACATACTTAAAAGTACGCATTTTACATACAAGAATATACATTTCCCCAAAGTTAGACTAAATACAAAAGGTGCTAAATAGACACATGCTTATAGAAGTCTTGTTTGAAAAAAGATGTAACCATAGCAACAGTTCCGTTACGTTCAGTATCGCACACTGCGTCGACAAAGCATAAATACTCCCATTACTTATCACTTTATTATACATTTGTACAACGTATACATCTTTGCAACATCTTTAAGATAGCCGACGGTTGGCAAACCAGTTTTGAAATGCGCGACGCCAACCTCAGCAAAAATGTAATTCCCTTTAAAAAGTCAAACCCCTTTTTGGAAAGCATTGGATCATTTCGCACAGTAAGCCTCAAACTGTCTCCAAATGCTCATTTGCGGACAGTAAATTATTTATACGCTAATAAAATGCCCTTGCGAACCAACAAGAAGAAACCCTCCTCAAACAGTAAAACTAAGCGATCAAGTTGAGCTTTGTTTGTCGCACAGGGAGCGCAGCGCGAAGGGGGTGGAGAGAGAGAGAGAGAGTGAGGGAGCAAGAGAGAGAGACTCGCGCGCAGAGTGCGGCAGATACACACGCGCTTCTGCTGCAGGTGAGAGGCGCGCGCTGGACAGAGGGACCGTCCTCGCGCTGGAATTTTAATACCACATTCCTAGCATCTCTGCCAGGATTATAACTCCGTTGTTGCTCAGTTTTGCAATTTGCCTTAACACTGAACGGCACAGTGGCACTGCGGAGATTTTTTTTTCGTTCTCTGGTGCAAGTGAGAGAACTATTAGACGCTGAGTGGACTGGAGAAATCTTGTGCGCGCGGACACGGCACACGGAGAGGACAGATCATTTGCGGCTTACATCCGTGGCACAAGAAGTTCTGATATTTCAGTTTCTATTCCGTGTGGTGGGATATCATCTGGAGCGGAGAGTTCGCATCTGGGAAGACTGGATTTAAAACCTTATTAATTGATTGCGCAATGGATTGAATATCTGGCTTCGCTGCCTTTAATGAAAAGACTCGGCGATGTCAAGTCATGGCAAAGACGGAGTAGTCTCAGCAAGTAATTTCTGGCATGTTTATTTCAAGCTTAATACTGAATGAATTTGTTAAGACTTTCTGTCAGTGTTATGCATATTTTTGAGGGACAAATCAATGAAAAGGGAATAGCGTGAGCCTAGTCTGAGAGGGAAGAAAAAACATAACAGATATGCGCTATTCTGTCTGAGTTTGGTAACCACAGAGAGGTAACCGGTTGTGAAAACACATGCAGTGAGAAACAGGCGCTTCAACACAAGCGAGAAGAAGGCGAAAAAGCCGTTAAACAAAATTAACGTTCAATTTTGCTGGAAAACCCGCGAGGAGCAATGAGGACTACAGGCATTGTGGACTATTTAAGCTACTGCTTTCTTATTCTGCAGCTGCTGAGTCAGCCCGCAGCCAAGCAAGTGCTCCGGTACCGCCTGGCTGAGGAGGGTCCTGCCGATGTCCGGGTAGGTAATGTAGCCGCGGACCTTGGCATCACGGCTGGCATGGATGTGACTTTTACCTTAGAATCCGGCTCCGAGTACTTCAAAATCGATAACATGACCGGAGACCTGAGCACGAACGAGCGGCGGATAGACCGCGAGAAGCTGCCGCAGTGTCAAATGATTTTTGATGAGAACGAGTGTTTCATAGATTTCGAAGTGTCCGTGATAGGACCCGCGCAGAGCTGGGTCGATCTCTTCGAGGGCAAAGTGATCATTTTAGACATAAACGACAACACGCCGTCTTTTCCCTCACCTGTACTCACGCTCTCCGTTGAGGAGAACAGACCCATTGGCACACTTTACCTCCTGCCCACAGCCACCGACAGAGATTTCGGTCGGAATGGAATTGAGCGCTACGAGTTAATTCAGGACAACGGCGAGAGCTCTGTCAGACGGATCGGCACTTCCGGCTCCGGCAGTGTTGACACTCACATGGGCAAGCGGAGGTTCGACGAGGGGGCGAGCCGTAGCAGCGTCTTTGAACTTCAAGTTGCTGACACCACAGACGGCGAGAAGCAGCCGCAGCTAATTATCAAAGGGGCACTGGACAGGGAGCAGCGCGACTCCTATGAGCTGACTCTGCGTGTTAGAGATGGGGGCGACCCCCCACGGTCCTCCCAAGCCATTCTTAGGGTCATGATCACAGATGTAAATGATAACACCCCACGCTTCGAAAAGAGTGTTTATGAGGCAGACCTGCCAGAAAACAGCTCCCCAGGTGCCCCCATACTCCAGCTAAAAGCGGGTGACACCGACGTTGGCGTGAATGGACAGATTGAATATGTTTTTGGAGCAGCCACAGAGTCAGTGCGACGACTGCTGCGGCTCGACGAGAGCAGTGGCTGGCTCAGTGTTTTGCACAGAATTGACCGTGAAGACGTGAGCCAGCTCCGCTTCACAGTCATGGCACGTGATCGTGGCCAGCCTCCTAAGACTGACAAGGCGACAGTGATCATCAACATCAAAGATGAAAACGACAACGTCCCCAATATTGACATCCGAAAAATCGGACGCATTTTCCTCAAAGACGGTGTGGCTAATGTGGCAGAGGATGTGATTGTCGATACACCCATCGCTCTGGTCCAAGTGTCAGACCGAGATAAAGGGCCGAACGGCATAGTGACGTGCACCGTAGTGGGAGATGTTCCGTTTCAGCTCAAACCCGCTAGTGAGGTTGAGGGTGAAATGAACAAAAAGAAGTACTTTCTCCATACGTCAGCACCACTTGATTATGAGGCAGTGCAGGAGTATAACGTGGTCATTGTTGCTGTTGACTCTGGGAGCCCTAGCCTTTCTAGCAACAATTCACTGATAGTAAAAGTGGGGGACATGAATGACAATCCACCAGTTTTTAGCAAAAGCACAGTGGAAGTTTCATTTCCTGAAAACAATGCTCCCGGCGAGCGTGTCGTCACAGTAGTGGCCTTAGATGCAGACAGTGGCAAAAACGCAGAAATCTCTTACTCCCTGGACTCCTCTGTGAACGGGATATTTTCCATTGATGCAGACACCGGTGACATCCGTGTCAACACCATACTTGACAGGGAGCAGACGGAGCGATATGAGTTCAAAGTTATCGCCAAAGACAAAGGCATGCCTGTTCTGCAGGGCTCAGCCACTGTGGTCGTCCTGGTGGCGGATAAAAATGACAATGAGCCAAAGTTCATGCAGGATGTGTTCACTTTCTATATACAGGAAAACCTGCAACCCAACAGCCCTGTTGGCATGATAACGGTCATGGATGCTGACAAAGGACAAAATGCAGACATGAGTCTATACATTGAGCAACAGGAAGATATTTTCTCCATCGACAACAACACTGGTACCATCTTCTCAAACGTGGCTTTTGACCGTGAGCAAAAAAACAATTATTCATTCCGTGTCAAAGCCGTTGATGGAGGCGATCCGCCCCGGTCAGCTACGGCCACGGTGTCCCTTTCTGTAATGGATGTAAATGATAATCCCCCCACTGTTACTTTTCCAATGAATAGCTCATATACGCTGCTTCCTCCTTCCAGCAACATAAGGACGGTGGTCAGGACTGTCTCAGCTACTGATACCGACACAGGTATTAATGCTAACCTCAGCTACAGAATTGTGGGAGGCAATCCCTTTAAGTTGTTCGAAATTAATGAATGGAACGGAGTGATCTTGTTAGTTGGCAAACTGGAGCAAAAACACTTTGGCCTTCATCGGCTGGTTGTGCAAGTGAACGACAGCGGGGTTCCGTCGCAAAGCACCACCACACTGGTCCATATCTACGTCAACGAAACGCTGTCGAACTCCACTATCGTAGAGGCGCAAGTTGCCAGAAGTCTTGGCACCCCGCTCAATGCTGACATTGCAGGAGACCCCAACTATGACCTGGGAAAGCAACGGCTGAGCATCGCCATAGGAGTTATATCAGGCATCATGACGGTGATTCTTATCATCCTGGTGGTCGTCATGGCCCGCTACTGCCGTCCCAAGAACAAGAACGGCTATGAGGCTGGAAAGAAAGACCATGAGGACTTCTTCACTCCTCAGCAACACGATAAAGGCAAGAAACCCAAAAAAGACAAGAATAAGAAAAAGTCTAAACAGCCTTTATACAGCAGCATCGTCACCGTCGAGGCATCCAAACCGAATGGGCAGCGCTACGATGGCGTTAACGAGAAACTGTCGGACAGTCCGGGAATGGGCCGCTATCGGTCCGTCAACGGTGGCCCTGGAAGCCCAGACCTTGCCCGCCATTACAAATCCAGCTCACCCTTGCCCACCGTTCAGCTGCACCCTCAGTCGCCAACGGCAGGAAAAAAGCACCAGGCTGTTCAGGACCTGCCGCCGGCCAACACGTTTGTCGGCACTGGAGATAACATATCCATCGGATCAGACCACTGTTCTGAGTACAGTAGCCAAACCATCAACAAGTACAACAAACAGGTAAGAACAACATATTTTATTATTTCGAATCTATGATATCAATCACATTTTTTATACTTGAATCTTCAGGCTTTATCTGAGTGTCTAAAAACACCAACACTATTCAGCCTACACTGTAATACTATCATGCTGGATATATGTATTTTTAGCCGATGCTTCTGTTTCCCTGTATCGACCTGCTTCGCCTCAGAGTGCCATTTAGATGTAATGCTAAAAGCGACATGAAGGCATTCTTCAGTCAGGGATATCATATCCGCCGGGCCACCTGGGGTGCCGAGGCCATGCTGCGGACACATTGGCACGTCTTTTAGTGTAGTTGTAGGGCAGATGCGGGTGTCAGCCTTGATGACCTTTGTCTGCGTGTGTGCGCCTGAAGATCGAATGAGATCACATATGGCTCTGGTTCACAGCTATTCCGTCTCAGCAGTAGGTTTGCGGCTGGAGCACGACCCAACCTCTTTTATCAAAACATGGTTACTTCTTTCTCTATTTGGGAGGAAGGCAGGATAGAGGAGGGGTGAGTGAGATGCAGCGGAGGGAGAAAAGATTGAAAAGGGTGGAATGTTAGTTGTGGTGTCATGTTTTAACGTGCTTATCCGAACAGACTGGGAACATCTGGGTGGGAGGTCACGTTTAACATTCCTGTGCACTTGTGTGTCTGGACCAATGCAGTGACCTAGCAGTGAAATCTGGCCTCATCACTCTCTCTCTCTCTCCCCCTCTAATCTCACATTCTCTTATCTTTATTTTTTACCGCTTCTACTCTCCTTGTTGTTTATGCCATTATTTAAAGCATAAAATGCCCTTTGTCACAGCAGCCATGAAATGGCTTTGTAAATTCTTAGGCACATGTGTGAAATAATCAATTCATATCATTATTGTTCCCTGTCCTGTGGAGCGCTCCAGTGCTTGGTGAGGTTAATTCAAAATGAAGTCAGCCCTTTCATTGTCCAGATTTGCCAGGAAAAGAACACTTGCCCTGTCGTTTCATGTGTTTTCTAAGGTGGTTAATGCATTATTGATTCCTATCTAACATGGCGTAAGTAGTGTCCTCTCTTGCATTCCAGAACAATGCCCTTTCTAAACACAAGCCACAAAGATAGCCTTTTCTCTCTTACATACACTCACACATTTTATGGAATTTTCTTCCTTACTTATACATCCTGGTTTGTGCTTTTTGACATTTTAATTCTCACCCCCACCCCCCACTGTGTATTTAGAAACACCTACTCTCATCTCTTCATTTTTATGCCTACTGCTTCTGTCCAATATCCCAGTTGTTTCTCTTTTCTCATTTTATCTTTTTCTTCCTCGCAGATTCTGGCTCCATGCACAGCTTCCCTTTTTTTTTCTGTTGACAACTCTGTCCTGTCTTTCTTTCATCTCTCCTCTTTCTCCTACCCTCTTGAACAGCCCTCTGATGTGTTGTGTTTAGGCGTCTGCACTTCTCTGCGAAAGGAGTACTGTTGCCCATGTTTCTTTCGGACATCTCATGCATATTTAAACACAGCCTCCATTTGCTGCCCTAGCACATGTATTGTGTGTCCAAGTACTCTGCTTAGATAATTATTTATTTGCTTTTTATTTGAAAGCTGCAGTGCTTTGTATGAGCCGTCCATTTGTTTGTCCATTCAAATGCAGCAGACTTTCACAGGGTGCTGAGCAAAAGAGTTCTACACTATTACCAGTTTGCAATTACAGCGTCCTTGGCAAGAAGCGAGATCAAGTCCAGCGTCATTACGTACGTCCCTGCTGACAATTTAAGAGGGGCTCTTTAGATGTTTTATTGAGCGTTATCAGAAGTAGCCAACATGCCCTCGCAAAATCCCATTAAGATAGCATAATAGTCTATATCAAATACTTTATAAAGAGAAGTCATTAGAATTTCATTTTTGAGCCTAATATGTTTCTAGCTTGGATTTAATGGGAGAACATTTTTTTGTTGACTTTTATGATGACCTTCTTCTTCTTTTTTTTTCTTCTTTTAATTCTTTTTATCCGTCTTTACCTTCCTTCCTAGTCTCTTTCTTTCTCTGTCACTCATCATGAAGGGAAAATGTGCCAGGCACACTCATAATGGACTCAAGCCACTAATTCTTGATGAATCACTGATTTGATGAGTGTCATACTGCTGTAAGGTTTAATTACAGCTGTGTGATAGGGCTGCATGATAATTAAAAAAACACATAATTGTTGATTATTTCCTTCAATATTGTAATTGTGATTATGTCGATTAATATGCTTTGTATTTATTTATTAATATATACTGATTTATTGTTCGTGTTTGTGTGTGTGTGTGTTTGGGGGGTGGGGGGTGGCGGCATATTATTAGTATAGTATTATTTTGCTTAAAAATTGCTATTACTAAACAGACTAAACTGTTGCATGGATGCTTCTTGTTCACCGCCCAAAGAATTTGGTAGAATTACTTATGGATTTAAATGCATTTACCACTCCTGAAACTTTATAGCAGCATGAAAAATATAGCTTTCTGTATTTACACAGAAAGTGAGGAAAGAACACTCCCTTTATAATCTCTGAAGCTGTTAATCACTTTAGTTTCGCTCTATTGTAAAAACTCCCATTATAACAAATAAATCTGACTATATTACATAAAAAATTTCTTATTTACACTGTCTACACCTTGTTTCAGATAATTAGAGGATTCACAAAAGTGTAGATCTCAGTAGATGACTTCGCTCTGAGCAAAATTGCTGTTTCGAGCGGATTTCTTCTACACAGTGACTCATTGAATCACCTTTGATTGGTTAGTCTGTTCATGCAGTCAATTACAATATGTGACGCTGCACAAAACGTACTGTAAATAGTAACCTTTGATGCAACGAGGGTAAACATAAATAAATAGGTAAATTATAAAAATATTTCACAATCATGGTGATCGTAATTGTAATTAATTGTAATCATTGACATATTTAATGCAACTATATTAAACTTACAGTTGGGGTGGCATGCATTTATTTATTTATTCATTCAGTTTTCAACTGGAAGCTCACTTAACTTAATAAAATTAAAGGACACTTTAATTCATTTAGGAAAATAAATTGTATTGTTAAAAAGTAAGATGCTTGGTCATTTCAGGTAGCATTAATCTTTCTATTAGATGGTAAAATTGGATAAATTAATTATAGTGACACTATTGAGTTTCAGAACAGGTCACATGACCTCGTCGTTCTCTGGAACTTGATGTACTGGTGCACGTGTAGCATTTAAATTAATGATGGAGAACATACAGTGGTATTAATAATGGTGTCTTGTAGCTGACTTGAAATACCTAGTTTTCTGGACAAGATTAATTTTCTCTTCACAGTACAATTCCCTCTGGTGAAGTCATCCATGAAAACTACCTGTGTTTTTCTCCTTGTGAAAAGGCCCGGCTCTTTTTGATCGTGTTTGATTTCAGTTCTTGTGGTCTGACATCTGAGATGCTCTCTCTTTTCCCCTTCCTCTCTCCTTTTTCTGTCTAGTGGAGGAAAGGGTAAAAGAGACAGGAACTAGAAAGAAGGCCCTGTTAACAGGCTAGAGAAAGGTCTCTACTGTTCTCTCTCTCTGCGTGTGTGTGTGTGTGTGTTTGTGAGTGTTGAGAGGGATCGAGTGCAGTGGCCTCATAAATGTGTGGTCTGGTTTCATGTTACCTACATCCCCCTAATCTCCTTACACACAGAAACTCATGCACACACACTCGCTCACCGTCTTCTGTCTTGATAGCAAAAACTACACCGCGTTGTTTGCCCCAGACAGGTAACCGGACAACACTAGTGTTTCCATGTCTCGCTGCACATGAGACATTTAAGCTGTCGTTAATTTACCTTAATGCAGGTGGGAGACAGCACCTTCCTGCTAGCCAGAAAGGTAATATATCAAGGTGTTTCATAGCATCTAATGCCTTTCTAAAAAGAACAAATCTGGTTGTTTGCCATTAGTAAGTGTTTTTCACTGTTGGTTTATGGTTTTGTTGCATTACATATTCAGCTGGTCTGAACGCTGCTAATGTCTCTGATGGGAGAGCATTCTTTCTTTCACTGCTTACTGCCTGCTTAATTCTTCTGACTCAGCCCTCTAAAGACGCAGGGGTGAAATTGACTGAAAAAGGCCGTATCCAGAATTGTTAATGGTTTAGACCAACGAACGCTGATAGATTCAGTCTTTAATCATTTCCTATGATTCCATAACACTCTAGATCAGAGGCGACTAAATGCAGTCGAACAGCATGAGTGTCATTCACTGATGAAAAGGATTCTGGCCTATTTTGTACGAACAGAGTGAGGGTTATAACAGCCTTTTCATTTTGAGCCAAGATCAACATTTGAATCAAATATCTGCCAGTCACTGGTGTTTTTTTATTTTTTATTTTTTTTGCTTTTTTGAGAGTGCAAAACGGTTTGGTTTGTACTAATCATATTTGGTCTTGTCGAAGAGTATTGCTGAGATTTGTAAGGCTTTCTGAGGTCAGTGTGGCTTGTCTGTTGTGGTTTCAGCCTTTCCGATCTTGCATTTGCTTTACATACATGTCTTTGGCGGACCGAAGCATCGCTTATTTTGGGCATGTGCAAGCAATACAAAAACACGGCCATGCAAATGCGATCACTTGGCTGTTTATGAGTGTTTGTGTGAGCTTTTGCAGCTCACCTTGTATTGCTGCTAGCAAAACATCCACGCAAATCACAGAAGCTTATTTTCATTAAATACAAAGTGCTTTTGCGAGTTAAAAGAAATAAATAGGTTGAGCGTGCATGTAAATAATAAATATTTCATTTTCTAGTACATTGACTTTAAATATTACGTTATAATTATTTACAATTCCTTTCAAAAATGTCTGTCAAGAGACCTTAGACTTGAGAATAAGCCTTCAATCAATGAGGCAATCAAGCTGCATTTACAAGCAGCCGTATATTCTATTCATCACAATACAGAAGCGTAAAATTAACTACACGCCATCATCGTCACGTCACATTAAATAACACGCCATGCAATGGCACAGAATTGCTGGGTAATGGAGACCAGGACAGAATTAGATCAGCTGCAGGCTTGATTGCTGTGTTATTAGGGAGAGCTTGTCAGCTCAACGCCAGCACTGAATGGCCAACGCTGACCAAATCTGTCACAGGTACAGATGCGACTCAAGATAGCGCACATGCATGGTTGTGGCTTCCACTGGGAGATGAAGAGAATGAGAGACTTTTGAGATTTAATTAGCCATTTACTTCACAACTGGATCATTAAATAAAAGCTGAACATCACAGATCATCTTTGGAAAGTAGAGGCCAACTCTTCATTTGTATGCGCAGGTCAACGTTTCATGTGTGCCCAGTGTTGACACGGCGTATGTAAAACAGTAAATGTAAATGACCTGTGAAACTTTAGCCAGAAATATAAAAGCTCTGTTTGATGCAGTACAGGGCCAAGTTAACAGAGAAAACTGTTCAAAAATACAGTTGTGTTTTTTACATTTGTCTTCTTCTTCTCAGAGCGCAGTTGTAGCGATTTCACTTGACCTTTTACAAGTAGTACTGCGACGTCTCTTTGATTTCTTTTTTCCTCCTTCTGTTACTGTAAGTAATCTATCCTTTCAGCTGCCCGTTGACAGCATGATGTAGCTCGAGCGTGCCTGCAGTCTCTCTTATTCTCTTTCATTCTTTGCCTCTCTTTCTTTTTCTCGGGCCCTCTGTCGCCTTCCTCCTCTCTTTATTCTCTATTATATTCTCTCTCATAGTCTCTTGTTCCTCAATCTTCATGTGAATAGTCTTGATTGAAGCTACGGAGATGCACTTGTAACATTTATCATGCTAAAATGATGAAAGCGACAGTTGCGGGCGGAATAGAAGCGACGGGGCCGAAGCGAAGAGAAAAAGTGAGATCATCTCTTGATTGGTTGCTGCTGTGCTGATTGTAAGTGCTGGTGTCATCGCCATGTGTGCTTAACCCCCATCTGTACTTCAATTCTGACGGTGTCCAAACTCACAGGGTGCACTGGATTACGACTCGTGCACGGCGCACACACATACACGTACGTTCCGCCTGTATCATTTACCGCTGTAGTGTAATACTGCTGATTTTTTTTGTTTTAAGCTCTCCATTTTCTGCCTGTCATATGCGTGTTTGTGTGTGTCAGTGTGAGGGTTTATTAAAGCAATAAGCCATTTGTTTACCACAGTTAAGGAGTGTTTTTAAGCGGAATGCAAAGTGGAAAGCCCCTAACCGCGGTAAAATCACTGTAATGCACATCCTTGAGTGGCTTATTGCTTTCATGAAGTGAAAACAACAGCAAAATGCATAGAAAATAGTTAACACCATTTATTTAGGCAGTCAAAAGTTGCCGAGCACTGCAGCAGCGGTGCAATAATGCAACAAACTGAACTGTCAAATGTGTATGTCAGTATTTTGAGCATGGCTCATTCATTGTTTTAGTCACGTTTTACATCATCATGGCTCTGAAATGTCGGCTCACCTCTCTGGCTATTTTCAGGTCAGAGGAAGTGAACATATGCTTTGGTTTGACTTGGCGTGTGCATCTGTTGTTTTGTGTGTATTTGTGTAATTGTTTTCACAGCCGCGGCCCTGTCTGTGTTTAAGTGGTGCTTGTAAAAAAGCACAACCACTTAGCATTGTTCCAGTATAACACAGGGGAATAGTTCACTGTCAACACAAAGAATGCAAACAGGGATCGGATGGTTGAAATGGCTCTTTTGCTTGTTTTAATAGGACCACATTCATATTTACGGCCTGATGTGGTCTGTGGTGCATCTTGGCACATTTGCAACCCATTTTACGTAATTTTATCCATTTCTAGAGGGTGGGACTTCATTTAGCTGTCAGGTTTCTGAAAAGTGGTCTTTGTTGGAAGGTGCTGGGAGTAGTGAAATCAGCTGAAAGTAATTTTATAGGTGGGGAAAGTTATCACTTTATGATTTTTATGACATTCATTCATTCATTCATTCATTGGGATAATATATCAGTGTACATTATTTCAAAGAATAAATCGATGTATCAATCAATCAATCAATCAATCAATCAATCAATCAATCAATCAATCAATAAATCAGTAAAACAGCTTCTTAACCCCTTCCATCCAAATTTAATTGTTAACAGTAAGATCAGTAACATTTAGTGAGAAAGTAAACAGTGTCAGTTTCAATTGTGTTTAAATTAAAAATAAAATAAAATAAAATAAAATAAAATAAAATAAAATAAAATAAAATAAAATAAAATGCATAAATGATTTAGGATATTGCATTATGTTATCAATTGTTTATAGAAAGAGAAGAAAAATAAATATAAATAAATATCAAGCTATTTCTTATTTTAAAATTACTGTTCTCACAGTGAAAAAGAGTGATTTCTAGACCTGGAAAAGTCATGTAAATTGATACAATCTTAAAACACTAATGACATTTTTTTTTCTGGATCTGTGATTAATTGATTCAAAATAAAAGTTTATGTTTACATACTATTTGTGTTTGTACTGTGTTTATTTATTATGTATATATATAAATACACACACTATATGCATATATAAAGGAAAAATATGTAAGATATGTAAAACATATGTAAAACATTTATATTTATATATAATATAAATTATACACAAGTGTATACAAATACATACAATGCATATATTTTTTTTTAAATATATACATATGTGTGTGTATTTATATATACATAATACATATACACAATACACACATATTATTATATTAATTAAATAGTATGTATACATAAACTTTTATTTTGAATCGATTAATCGCGACTAATCGTTTTGCAGCGGAACATTTTTTAATGTAATGAATGTGAATATTTTGAGTTATTCTGAGTTATTTGAGTTATGTAGTTATCTTATTTTATTATTAATTATTATTATTATTATTATTATTATTTCAATCCTCATTTCTTATCGAGTAATGCAAATTAATATAAATTGATTGGTTAAAACGAGTGAGATCCCTGAAGAACATCCTCTTAAATGTATGGAATCATAAATTTATTTATTTATTTATTTACTTACTTACTTACTTACAGAACTTAATAGTGTTCAATAAATAAATAAATAGGTGGGGGATGAAACTGGCTTATGGTTTCTGTATGCGCATCCGTGCAGTGGGGATGTTTGTGTTTCTTTGTGTGTGGGAGAAAGAAAAAAAACATCAAAGTCTTCAGGGCGTATCAAGCCAAGTGTTTCTGTTTGAGCATGTGCCTGTTGAGCAAGTCTCAAGTCTGTTGAGGAACTCAAATGAAATTGCCATCTAGTCCTTCATGAAAGAATAAGGACACACAACATACGAGTGTCATTTCTTGGTGACACCACAACATACTCTCTCATCACATACCGCCACTGCTGTCTAATCAAAATGTGCTTCACTCGAATGGATAGATGTTTATTGGCTGCACTAATGCACACCAAGAATGACTGACAACTTCATTCGGCAATAAAACATCTGCATGCGTTGACATCTAAAAACGGGTAATATCATTTTCCAAATCCAGATAGTTTTAAGAGACATACATAACCCATATCTGTCACCACAGGCACAAAAGCAGACGCACATACCTGCATGCACGCACACGATCTGTCTCCAGCCATTTATTTGTCTTTTCAACATTTGCTTTTCTCCAGTGTAGAGCACACAAGCATGAAGGTCTGAAATATTACGTGAGTTGTGATCTCTTGACTGCATAAGTGGAGATTAAACACTGGGGCCAGTATAAATAATGCACAAAGTCTTACATATTTGTGTAAAAGTGACTGCTTCTCATCACCGGGACCTCATTGGTATGGAGAAGAGATGCAGCTGAAGTCAAATGGAATGGAATAAGAAGTGAAAAGAACTGAAGGGAGTCTACCAATAGCCCTCCATTTCTTTTGCCACAGTGTCATTCCGCACGCCGCAAACAGAGATTACTACTACATGTGTGTGTCCAGGCCGTTCCCAAATGAGATTATGTGTGTGTGTGTGTGAGGCAAGAGAGGGAAGGTTCAGCAGCAATCCATCAAGTTGTGGGAGAGCTGTGTGGCATTGCGTCTCAGGAGCAAGAGCAAGGCCAAGGTGCTCTGTGTGTGCGAACGTGTTTGTGCGTTCGTATGCGAGAGAGAGAAAATGCGCTGCAACAGGGGCCTCTACGGTTCAGCCATTCCATCACAAGAACACTGTCACTTAGCTACATGCGAGGAAAGGTGTCTGTGCGTGTGTGTGTGTGTGCGATTTTCAATATCTCCGAAAATAAGAAAGCCGCAGACACAGAAACCGTACGAAAACAGATATAAGAAAACTGAAATAGTCTTGGTGGCTATGAATAGCAAAGAATAAAATCATTGTCTTGTGTTTTTTAGTAGCGTGCCAAGGTTTTTAAAGCTATTTTTTGGCATTCTCATCACAAAAACATAATCCTGAATGCTCGAAAGCTGCAAAAATATTCATTATCACATGCCACCTCACCCGGCTAGCCAGGAAGCGTTATATCGATGAGAGGCCACCAAAGAGAGACCAGGCTATTAGTGCTGGCCAATAAATCTTGTCAGTGCACGGAATGCAGGGCGGCCTTTGAAAAATGAAGGTCACGCTCAGGAGTTTATGAGAGGCTGTTATAAAATCAGCTGAATTATGGAGTCCCCTGAGCCTTTTCAGTCATGTTAATTTCAGGCGCTGTGATCTGGTGTCCTCCCTCACTTGCCATAGTATGGAATAAGACGGGTGATTAGGTGAATTATACTGTGATTTAAGGTGGGTTATGCCATGAAAGTGTGCTTGTTCACTCTGTGAATAATGATCGGGGTGTCAAAGCATGTGTGTGCGTGTTATACTAGGGTCATATTAGACTTTTAGTATGGAGAAAAAAAAGAAAACCAGTTCTCCGTAAACTAGTCCAATGCACTCAGTCTATCTAACTTTTAGCAAACAAATTTTGATTTTCAGCAGGGCTGAAAAAATATGTGAATGAAAATAAATCATAAAGTGAGAGAAAAAAGGCAGCAACAAAGCAAGTTTTAAAGTGTGGCGCCACCAGCTGGCTTCTTGTGACTTCATGATGTAATAATTGCTTACTGTAGATCATGAATATTAATTAGGTTGTGTTGTAACCTTATTGCACTGTCTATTCTTGAAACCTAATTAACATTCATGAGACAGGCCTTCTCCGTAGTAGTACTGGAAAATTCAATTCATGTTCAGATACACCTCAAGCTGAAAAGTTATGAGAATGCGCGCTGCACTAAAATTGATATCCAGCATTATATTGACTATTTTTTGCATGATTTTGTACTCATTAATCCAAATTTTCATCTCCAACATGTATTGATCTGAGCCTTTCTTTATTTATAATATCTAAATCCGTATTTTACCATCAAATTATGATTAGAGATAAAATTGTTTTAATAGTTAATTGTCAATAGTACACTGATTAGCATTAATGTAAGTTTAATGCAATCTTCTTGGCACAGTTCCCCCCGCAATCATTATATTTGTTCAATTACAGTGTACAAATGATCATGTCATATTTCATCCTTGCACCTGTCAGAATATGCTAACTGAAATGTGCAGTGTGCTTTGGCATGTTAGATGCACGCAGGCTTAGCGCCGCATGTTTTCTGAGTTGCTCAACTATTAAACAGTGTTCTCTAGGGATGAGCGCACTCTTGTTTACTTTAATTGATTCTGTCTTTCTGAAGATTTTGTGGGTCTGTGGATAAGTGTTTGATCAAACATGTCTTTTTTTCTTTCTTAGTTTGGGGTAGAGGGCAGAAAGTTAATGTTAATTGTTTGTAATAATATGCAAAAACTACAGTGAAGTATACTACCATTCTATTTATTTATTTATTTATTTATTTATTTATAATTTTATTATTATTATTTTTTTAATAAAAAAAAAATAGATTTTTTTTTTTTTTTTAAAAATACTGTAAAAACCGTACTATAGTTAAATATTATTGCAATTTCAATAAACTGTTTTCTATTTTTATATATTTTAAAATGTAATGTCTGATGGCAAAGTTGAATTTTCAGCAGCCATTTCTCCAGTCTTCAGTGTCACATGCTAATATGTTGATTTGGTGTTCAAGAAACATTTCTTATTATTATCATAATTGAAAACATTTGTGCTGCTTAATATTTTTGTAGAAACCATGATAGGTTTGTGAGGATTCAGATATCAGGATATCAGCAGAAAATTTGATTTATTTATTTTTTTTTTTTAAATAGACATCATTTGTAACAATGTGAAAGTTACTTTTGAATATAAAATAATAAAAAATTAAAAAAATTCAAAATTCAAAATTTGAAAATAATAGTTGAATTGATAAAAATTACCACATTCAAAAGTTTGAGTTGATACTTAATACTGAATGATCCACAGCTGATTTTGTTTGTTTGTTTGTTTTGTTTTGTTTTTGTTGTTTAGTTTTTAGGTGTTCATGAGTGGTTTGTTTGTCCTTAAAACTGCACACTGTTCTTCAGAAAAATCCTTCAGGACCCACAAATTCTTTGGTTTTTCAGCACTGTTTGTGTATTTATACCTGTTGCAACAGTAACTGTATGATTTTGAGATCCATCTTTTCACACCGAAAAATAAGAAACACATCTTAGTTCTATTCAAAAGTTTACGCCCCTGGCTCTTAATGGATTGTGTTTCCTTCTGAAGCATCAGTGATCGTTTGAACCCTCAGTTGTCCTCAGTATGACAAGATGGATCTCAAAATGGATTCAAATACACAAAGGGTTCAAATACACAAAAATGCTGAAAAACCAAAAGAATTTGTTGGACCTGAAGGATTTTTCTGAAGAACAATGGGGAAAAAAAAAAACAAAAAAACAAAAAAAACGGTTGTGGTTCATTCAGGTAACAACACAGTTAAGAATCAAGTGTATGCAAACTTTTGAATGGGGTCAAGTTTATAAATTCAACTATTATTTTCTCTTGTGGATTATATGCAAATGTTTTTATTTATTTATTTATTTATTTATTTATTTATTTATTTTTATGAGAAATGTCTTATTCAGGTCAGTACTAAATAATAATAAAAAACAACAACAACAACATGCATTTTGTATGATCCCTCTTATTTTGGTAAAATAATTAACATTTTGCAGATTCTGCAAGGTGTATGCAAACTTTTGACTTCAACTGTACTTACTACACCCCGAGTCAATATAGTAAGTCAGTACCATATTTTGAAAACAGATCAAGTGTATATATTTTAATATCAGGTGACTGAGTTTAATTGATGCAGGCAAAATAAGAACCAGTCCCCCTGGTTCTGGTGGCCCTGCACAGAGACACAGAGAAACATGGAAGAGGCAGGCAAACTCCTCTCTAATAAAGTCGTTTATGGGCAGAAAACAATTCCTCTGCAAGGATTGGGTCTATGGCCATTTAATTTTCACCGGCTAGATTTATAGAGTCTACCTGAGCTCTCTGCAGAGATACTATCCTGAATTAAAACCTGGGAAAGAGGACAGAGATATAAAAAGAGAGAGATCGTTCTATCTTTTCCTCTTCCCAGTCCTCCCATATATTCTCAAAGCAGCTCCTGTAATCACTAGGTTGTGTATGTCCGGTCATTCGACCCCTGCGATCTCGAATTCCCAGACCTGCTCAACAGCAGCAGCCCCGCCAATATAATAACAGGTCCGGAGTGCCAGTGTCTATTTTTTACTGAGGGACGTGGGGAAATAATCAAGGCTTCCTCTGCGACTCGTCTCCAATCCATTTACTCCTGAGGTGGGGGTCACAGCAACACTTGGACACTACAGCCCATTGAAAATTACAGGCCAGGCCTTGGACGGTGAGAATGTCATCCCACCCTCGGCTCATGTTTGCTATCGACCTATTAGCCAGTTGCTAAATGAAATCCGTCACAGACAACAACGCCGCAATCCGTCAGAGTACCACGTACATTAAAAACATTCATACTTGCACAAGAAAAGAAGATTAGTTAAGTCCCAGTAGAAACCATGGCTTTCTTTTCTTCTCGAGCAATTCATTTTTAATCAGCAATTATTAAATTCATTTCAGATGTATTACAGAGCTATAAAAGAAGAAATTAGGACTATTAAAAGAAAGGTACATGATTTCTATTGTATAATTGTGGCTACACTCAGCCTCAGTGGCTCACCATACATCTCCAACTACACGTACTGTAGTCTATAATAGATGACATTGTAATGGGCTATTCCCAAAAATCTCCCGCTAGTTATTAAACCCACAGTCCTTCTGCACTAGCATGAAGAACACTTAAAAAGAATTGGAGCAGTTTTAAGAGAACTCGAGACAGACCCTCATTTTCATGCGTCACATGGTGAGTGTGTGTGTGTGAGGAGAGATTATGAGCTCATGCTGCTACACAAGAGGAACACCTCCTACCTTTAGCGTGTACCAGAAAGATTTGCAGAGCGCTGCCTTATTATTCTCCAAAATCCTTTTGAAAGACTCTTTCGCACTCTCCTTTCCCTTCCCCGTTGAACTGAGGACCATCAGCAACGTTGTAAATGTTTTGTTTTTTTTTTTTCTGTAAAATGCCACGTTATCTACACTTAAATGATTTGGTTTGATGGGAACGGCTAGCTTTAAACTTATGCATGTATGCTAATTTAGAATTTATGGGTTTTAACTGCCGTCTTGTTTCTATAGCAATGAAATAGTCGCCCCCAAAAGACCACCAACCGTGTTTCATTGAAAGAGACTTAAGCTTCTCTACAGATTCACAATAGAGACCTGAGAAGTTTCTTGTTAAATGTAAAAAGAAACTACTTAGTCTTAATTATGTTAGTTATGTAAGTCTTATAATTTTTCTTTGTTAAATTACATTTGTTCTCAATAGATTAACTAATAGCAATTTATACAAATGTAGATGTGAGTAGGGTACAACAGGGCTAAGGGAGCCCTGGGGTAAAAGGTACTTTTTGTAAATGTGGGGAGCACTTACCAAAACATCCGCTTTTCAAGATACACATGCAAATTTGCCTGATCTTTGACGCAATCACAGAATCGCAAAGTCGGTTCTGCGCTTGCTTGATCTAATATTTGGTGTTATTAAAAATGTTGTGGAGTTAAGTAGAAAATGTGAATTGCTAAAATTGTTGAACATATCTTAAGACAAATGACTTTTTAATGATTTTCAGTTTTGTTTAAGATAATTAAAGCAGCAGTTTTTAAATAACGAAAGAATATGTAAAAGAATGGTATTTGAGGTAAAAAGCACCCCTGCTGTTGGGGCTAAAAGGAATAATTAACATGGTAATTAATAGAAGGCTGACTTTTTCATTTATTGACATGACATTGTTAGATTCAGATGGTAAACATCATATATTATGTTCGGTGTCCATCTTAATCACCATGTTTAGAATGAAACCGTCATATTTAAAAACATGATATTAATCATATTATACAATACAATATCATTTGCTATTACTACCGTAAATATATATTTAAGCACTATAGGATTTCTTTCAATGCTTTCAGAATCTTTACATTTTAAAATGATTTTGTTCTATTTTAAAATATGTGACCCTGGACCACAAAACCAGTCACAAGGGTCAGTTTTTCAAAATTGAGATTTATACATAAACTGAAAGCTGAATAAATAAGCTTTCCACCGATGTATGGTTTGTTAGGATAGGACAATATTTGGCCAAGATACAACTATTTGAATATATGGAATCTGAGTGTGCAAAAAAAAATCAAAATATTGAGAAAATCATCTTTAAAGTTGTCCAAATGAAGTTCCTAATAATGTATATTACTAATCAAAAATTAACTTTTGATATATTTACTGTAGGAATTTTGCAAAATATCTTCATGGAACATGGTCTTTACTTATTTCCTAATGATGACCTTTTGGCATAAAAGAAAAATCAATAATTTTGACCCATACAATGTATTTTTGGCTATTGCTACAAATATACCCCAGCGACTTAAGACTGGTTTTGTGGTCCAGGGTCACATATAGGTTTTATATTAACATATTTTAATGACAGTATATTTACTGAACTAAAAAAAAATATTTTATTTCTCAAAATAAGCAAAAAATAGTACAAACTTTGCTAAAGTGATTGTTTTGAACAAGTATTCAAAAGTAGACGTTATTAAAAAAATGCATTTGTATCAATACTGTGTGCCTTTTACCCCACACTGCTGAGCCTTTTACCCCGTGTGTGCATAAAAGGGATTTTTAAACAAAATGAACGTATGATTTATTTCCACACAAAAGCTGTTTCTTCACAAATGTTCAATACAAACGTATATATTTTTCTGCAATCATACACTTTGGGCGCGGTGAAAAGCATTTTTTTTTTTTTTTCTTAGGGTGTGCCTTTACCCCTATTGTACCCTAAGAAATTAATATCAACCTAGATTAGTAAATGCTGTAAAAATTCTCTTCGTGTTATCTAATGAATTAACAATGTGAATTAAACCTTATTTCAAAGTGTTAACATGCTGACAGCTGTTGAAAGGTTTGTCCAACAGCTCGTTTTTATCTCCAAATTTGCAGCTAGTCGCTAAGCGATGAGCAAGTCTAATAAGAACATTACATTGTCAAACATTTTCTGTTTGCAGTGTGAGAAAATCGTGTTCATTTTGTTTTCCACCTGCCCTCAGCAGCGGTGGCCAAAGTCATGGGAGGGCCAGTGGCTGATGTTTGTGACAAATCTTTTCAGTGTCTCACACAGTGTGTTGTTCATTTAGGAGGCCCTCCTCAGGAGTGCTTTTCAAGACTACTGATAATTTGTGTCTTTTGCTTTGGAGATCACTCAATTCAGTGGATTCAATTAGCCGTGAGCGAGGGGCACGCTAGCTTTTACAGCGCCGGCACATAACTCAGCAAAGCACTTGCAGACCTGGCTAGCTTTGTAGCTCTTGGCACACAACGGCAACTTTGCTAGCCAGCATTGTTTTTCTTTCTTTTACGTTGTTATCTCAGAGAGACAGAACAAGAGAGAAGAGAAAGAGAGTTTCAAGGGCTATACATCTCAAAGGTGTCCTGGATATGCTTAAAACGTAGCATTAAACAAGCCCATGAAACATGAAATACAGGCTGGATCCTTATACCCTGACCACCGTGACTGATTGTGATAAAAATCTGTGGCTTCAAAGGCCCCAATACCAAAGCATGAAATTATTTTTTTTTTTATTTTTTATTTTTTTAATACTGTACCTTAAAATCTGAAGATATACAATTTTTATTAAGAAATCTTAGGGTACAACGGGTTATATACGTTTGTATTAAAGATTTATGGAGCAACAGTTTTTTTGTGAAAATAAATCATAAAAATTGTTTATTTTGGTTAAAAATCTCATTAATGTATGAGGTGGCAAGGTGGGTCTTTTACCCCACACATGGGGTAAAAGGCTCACCAGCATGGGGTAAAAGGCAGACAGTACTGATATAAATACTTATATATAATGTCTAAGTTAATACTTGTTCAAAACAATCACTTTAGTCAAATTTGTACTATTTTCTGCTTATTTTGATAAATAAAATAATTATTTTTTGTTCAGTAAATATACTGTCATTAAAATATGTTCATATAAAACATATATTTTAAAATACAGAAACAAAATCATTTTAAAATGTAAAGATTCTAAAAGCATTGAAGGAGATCCCATTGTAATATAATATGCATTTACAGTAGTAACAACATATGATATTTTATTTTATTATATGATGGTTTCATTCTAAACCTGGTGATTATCTCTAAGATGGACAGGACACCCAACATAATATATGATATTTACCATCTGAATCTAACAATGGAAAAGTCAGCCTTTTATTAATTAGCATGTTAATTATTGTGCCTTTTAGCCCCAACAGCAGGGTTGCTTTTTACCCCAAATACCATACTTTTACATAATCTTTCGTTATTTAAAAACTGCTGTTTTAATTATCTTAAACAAAATCATTACGAATACCTTTGTCTCAAGATGTTCAAAACTTTAAGTGATTCTCATTTGCTGCTTAAATCTACATTTTTAAAAACATTAAATGTTAGATTAAGTAAGGACAGAATCGACTTTGCACTGCTGCCAGCGATCGCATCAAGGATCAACCAAATTTGCATGTGTATTTTGAAAAGAGGATGTTTCGGAAAGTGCTACGCCAAGTTTGCTCTGCCAACTGGTGATTCAGAGGAAAATAACATCAAAGGCACCTTTTACCCCGGGGTTCCTTTAGCCCCATTGTACCCATTACTTAATACTGGGGCTGTAGGATTTTTTTCCCCTTCATTTTAGGCTTACATTTACTTGAGAATCAAAATGACTTAAGGTATTAATTCTTGTTTTCTGAAAAGAGAGAAAAAAAAAAAAAAAAAGTATTAAAATTAAATGTAAATATTTGTACTGGAAATCCAGACAAAATTACTGATTAAGAAAATTATTATTATTATTTTACATTTGTTTGTTTGCAGTGCAAATTGTTTATGTCTTGAAATACGTTCCTAAAATGTAAGCTTGACCAACAGGTTTAAAAATTTCGGTCTATCCCCATTTAAGTCCACAGAACCTGCTGTTCCATGTCTATAGACAGAAAATAACTGCTTGAGGGTGTTTCCAAAATGGCCACCAACTTGACTGAATTGCCTTAAACGGACATTAGTTCTGGTAAACCGTATTTGCAACAGTGAATTGTGATATTGTTTAGTTCTCAGTTTCCTGTTGGGTAAATAAAATTTCATGCAGATGTAAGTTATCCGTGTTTGTTTAGGTGATTTGTTGGAGTTCATTTAAATATTTATCCTAACATCAAGTGTGCATGTGTATGTGTGTGTTCCTAGATGCATAAAACAGACTTTTGTGAAACGACAAGTATGAAAGCAAGCAAAAAGCTTTGGATATCCATAATTGCACTCTTTTCCCCCCACATAAACATACGCACATACTCACAAACATGCTGTGTGCCTGTAAACACTTAGAAACAGACTAATGGGAGGCCTTTTCTTTTCCGTAAAAATCTGTTGATGCAACTGTTGAACACAAACACCCTCCATATGCTTCCATCGAGTGTGCGTCGTTAAAAATCCTCTTCTCTGCTTGTTCTCTCTTTTTTGTCTTTCCTTAGAGCCAACATTCCCTTGTTTCTCTTCCTCCACTCTGTCAAAAAGTTTGGTGAAAGTGCTGGAGTTTGGTTGGTGCATATAGACAGAGCTGATGGGAGATGAATGGGTGGGAAGAGAATGAATCTGAATACAAGCACTGTGGGTTTGGATTTTGCAAACCATCCAGATGACTGTAGGGCAGTGCAGTGGTGCTGTACTCAGGGTCTGGATCTCAACTAATTTAATAGGGCTGTCAATTTAATGTGTTAATTATGTATATGTTTGTATATACATTGGTATCGCTATATAATATTAATTGCAACTGCATTTTTTAATAATACACAGTGTTCAAATGCAAGTATTTAGAAGTATTTAGCAGGTGTTTGAGTGTGTGTGTTTGTGTATTTCTGAGTCTGCACGTGGCATTACACGTTGACACAGACCACGATATTAACTGCAATCTCATGTCAACAGCAATAGCAGCATCCACCAAAATAACACTGACGACGGCATGCGACGACCGTGAATGCGTATGTGCGAGCATGTGCGTGTCTCTGTGTCTGTCTTAGGCAGATGTACTAAAAGAACTGACAGATTTGAAAAATAGGCAAACAGGAGCTGCTGGGAGCTTCCTCAGGGCCTTTGCGTTTTCGGTCCGGGTGTGAATACAAGAAGGAAGGAGTGTGAAAAAATAAATAAATAAATAAATACAAACGTGGGAGAAATGTTCAAACTCTTAGATCTCACCCTTCCTCATACTTTATCTACATGTCTCTCTTTTTTCGCATTGACTCAGTTCTTCTTTTACTCTCTCTCTCTCCGTTTCTCACTGGGCTTGTTGCAAGTTTAGTCCAACTTTAGTCCGATGTTATTTTTACAAGAAAGTCAATATGGACAGTGTGGGAGTGTATATGTAATAAAAACATATTTTTTAACAGTAATTTTCAGGACAATTTTTATGAGGTTTGTCTCAAGTGTTTGTGAGTGTATGATTTGTACAACATTCTAACATTTGTGGTTCAAGAATATATGCAGCTATAATAAATGGTAATTTTCACTGATCTTTTTTAAGTTACTTTAGTTTCATATATTCAGCAACACACTGAATTTAATATACATAATTTAACTGTGTAGCGAATGTATTCATGTGATACTATTTATACTGTAAAACAAGGCTTAAATTTCAGGAAATGTTTCTGCCACACATTATGTGACCTTTGTTTTAAACTTTTTCTATGCACTATTATATACCAATTCATATATTCAATGATTCATTCATTCATTATTTATGAGATTATTTTAAGTACTGTACCTTAGTCAAACTATAGCAAATAGTGACATTCCAGATCATCTGTTGCTTAGTGGCAACAGCAGTTCTGTCATGACAACTCTCGAAGGGATTTGGCATGGTAATGTACAATGTAAATGTATTTGGTCTTGGTGGAATAGATCTGCTACGCTGCTGCTGTACAGAGTGCAGAGATTTGCTACTGCCAATACATCCACAACATGCTGCTGTGAGCATTGCTGCTGGACATATAACATATATGAATAATCCCCATAGCATACATGAATCACCTCGTAGCAGATCTATACAGGTGGAGCTGGGGAAGGTGGAGGGTTTCTGAAGCATGCTGCAAAACCGCTACAGCTAGCACTAGTCATATATTTAAATGTTGAGCAGTGAGCTCATTGGCTACTGATACAGGAGAGAACCAATCAGCTGTGCCATCTGATAATGATGTCGTTAGGGCCTATCGGACTGCGGCATCTAGAGTTTAATGTCAGAACTCTGTATTTGTGCTCAAAGTATTTTAAGCTTTGCAGCTCAAGTTTGATTCCAGCCTGCAACATCTCCTGATTATGTTGCCTCTATCTGTGGCTGTTTTTGTACCTCAGTCCATGTCCTTTACCCTGGTTTAATTAGATGGTTTATGCCATTAAACAAAACTCATCTCGGTCACAGAGTGCATTTAAAACAGCTAAGCTTTTAGGAAGTACTTTTTGGAAGACACATCACTAATGATGTCTCTTTAATATCTCAGTTTTTCCCCTAGACAGAAATTGAGATTGAGAAACAGAAATTTTTAGAGGAACATCTCAAACAAAGTTGATACTTAAGTGCAGTTCTCCCAGACTATAAGAGAAGTCTCTGAGCAATATTGTCCTCAGGGGCTTAGCCAGTTAACAGTGTCTTTGCACTAAACAAATATCACATCAGTGGTAAGGGGTGAAATCTAAGCAGAGATGGCTTGAGAGAAGCCAGACACATATTTTCAGTCATGGATTTTTAATGTTGACTCGGCTCTTTCTTAATTAAAACTCATGCATCAGAATATACTTCAGAGCCATATTAGCGGGACTGTTCATAATGCATAATCTCCCGTGAAGTGTCTCCGAGATGTTTTGAGAGCAGCAGGGTTTTGAGTAGAGCTCTCTTTGAAAGCAAAGCAGATAACTAGCAGAGGAAGGCCTGCTGGGGTTGCATAAGCGTCCCTTGGACCTTAGGGAGATTAAGATTTTCTGTGTGTGTGTGTGTGTGTGTTTGTAGGGGGGTTTGATCGTGGCAAATGTGACTTCTGAAACTTAGAAGGGAATAATGACCCTGGGTGCATGTGTAAAGAGTGCTAAAAATCATCTTAATGATACTTGGCTGGTAAAGAAACAAAAACCCACACATATATGAAGTGTGTGTGTACACACACACACACACACACACACACACACACACACACAAATACCAGCTGCCAAAAAAGCCTAATACACTCACACGATCGCACACATACGCACTCATCTTCAAATTAATTAGTGGCAGGTGAAAAATGAGTGAGCCGTTTCTATCCTGAGCCCGATACCTCCCTGTAGACTTGCCATCGGGTCTATATCTGGCTGCTAGGTCGTTGGTTCGGCCCAGCTAGAATGAACAGAGCCCCCAAGAGCCCTGTGAAACTGGCCTCTAGATGGATATATGTACATTTCCATTTAGGTCCGGCCCAATTCCCCTCTCCTCCTCTCTCAATCTCTCACATAAAAAGTCTGACGAGGGCGAGGTAAATGACAGTGACATTTGCTCGGAATCCCTCGTGTTTCCGCTTTGTTGTCTTTCCACCCCACACTCTTTATAGCCCATTTTTCATTTTTTACTTCCATCTCAAGCTGATTTAATCACTTTTTCCACTTTCCTTTTTTCTTTCATTTTTTATCCCATTCTGTATCTTTCCATATCCCTTCTTTGTTTTCTCTATCTGCTCTTCTTTAATTCCCTATGAAGTAGAGAGGCTAGGTGTGCTGTGTTTCTATTGCTATAAAGAAGGTTAATATTATCCATATCGGACATTTTCCTCAAACGGTTCTCCCTTGTGCTTTTAACCTCTCACAAATGCATCAGCATATCCCCTCATAAATACACTAATGTGTGTATATTGTGTACGTGTTAGTGTGTGTGTGTGATTCAAAATGTCGATTGCTGTAGCAGCGCCGAGGGAAATTTCTTGCTTGCATATATACATATTTATATTCAGAACAGAGAGTGAGGCCTTGTGTTGGCTGTCTGAGAGTATGTGTGAATGTGTAGATATAATTCAATATATGTATGACTAATTGAGGTCAAGATACAGGGAGTCCAATGTAATAAAATTGTCTGTGCGCTTAATTTGTGTGTATAGTAGGGTTAGATATATTACAGTGGGGTCTGAGATCACTAGTGAAAATGCATCTTTTTGTCCTCTGTTTGCTTTAATGGCAACAGCCCTTGGGCTGCGTATCCTTCATTATTTAAACAGCATCTTGTGCCTAAATGGACATAAATCAGTTTTTGAAAGAGGTTATTCTGAATAAAGTCTCATATGCTCACCAAGGCTGCATTTATTTGATAAAAAATACAGTTGACATTTACAATTTAAAAGAACTGTTTTCTATTTGAATACATTTTAAAATGTAATTTATTCCTGTTATAGCAAAGCTGAATTTTCAGCAGCAATTGCTCCAGTTTTCAGTGTCATGTGATCCTTCAGAAATCCTTCTAGTATGCTGATTTAATAATTCAGAAACAAATTTGATTATCAATGTTGGAAAACATTTTGCTGCATGGTAAATTTATGGAAACTGCTATTATTTTCATTTATTTATTTTTTCAGGATTTATTGATGAATAGAAAGTTCAAAAGAAAAGTATTAATGTCATTCAAATATATTATATATATATATATATATATTATATATATATATATATATATATATATATATATATATATATAAACACAGCTGAGGTCAAAAGTGTGCATCCCCCTTTTCAGATTCATTAAAAATGTTAATTACTTTACCAAAATAACAGGAATCATACGAAATAAGAGCTTGAAAACTTTTTGAATTTGAGGATCAGGGTAAATTTAACTTATTTTGCCTTCTGGGATACATGTTACTATCTTCTATCTTTTGAAGTAGCCTCTGAAGGGGAGTACTAAATTTAAAAAAAGACAACATTTAGGCAAAAATAAGAGAAATGTACACATCTCCATTCTGTTCAAAAGTTTTCACCCCCGGCTCTTAATGCATGTTTTTATTTTCTTCTGGAGCATCAGTGAGTGTTTGAACCTTCTGCAATAGTTGCATAGTCCCTCAGATGTCCTTAGTATGAAAAGATGGATCTCATAATCATACAGTCATTGTTGGAAAGGTTCAAATACTCAGATATTCAGGACAAACAAGGAACTTATGAACAACTATCACTAAACAAACAAACAAACAAACAAAAAAAAAAACACAGCTGTGGATAATTCAGGTAACAACACAGTATTAACAATCAAGGGGATGTAAACCTTTGAACCAGGTAATTTTTATAAATTTTATAAATTATTTTCTCATGTGGACTATATGCAAACATCTTTTATGTGAATTATCTTATTCAGGTCAGTACTAAATAAACAATAACATGCATTTTATACAATCCCTCTTATTTTGGTAAAATAATTAACATTTGTAATGATTCTGAAAGGGGGATGCAAACTTTTGATATATATATATATATATATATATATATATATATCACTTATATATATATAAATGTTCCAAATCCTGGATTTTCAGTGTGGTCTCAGACTTTTAGACCCCACCGCAGTGTGTGTTTATGTGCGTTCCCTCACAACCCCTCATTCACTCCCCTGTGTTAACTATCTGGCTCTGTGAATGAGGTGTCCCAGGAGTGCCTGTCGGCTTTTACGTGTCCTCATAATGGCCCGTGGCTTATGGATTCCTGTTAATAGCAGGCACGTGCCTAAACCGCCCCTAATCATGAGGACACTCTTAATGACCACTGAGATCAATTTTTAAACAGTGGCAATCATATTTTACACACTTAAAAACAAACTGATGCGTTGATCTCGAAGGGATGCTTACATAAAACACCTGACGGTCTCAACCTTCCCTTTCCACCCATCTCCCCCGACAGACAATTTCACGTTTTCTTTCTTAGGCGAGCGGATGGACATTTTCAATCTCAGGGGACATTATATACAGGTATTTGATGATAGAGGCAATCAAAAAATATTACAGCACATGTTCCAAAAGTAACACGTCTTTGGAAGTGTTCTGCTTTATTGTGTAGAGCGAAACGGCAGCGCTCGTTCGGCCCATCCCTCGCACAGCGATTGTTATTTTTGGTTTCTGTGTGTTGTGAGATAACGCCAGATGTGTCAGACCGTTTGATGCAGATGTGTGAACCGACTGTAAGCAATCTCCCTCCGCCACCACCCTCCCACTCTCGAGGCAACTTTGTCCTCAGCATCTCATTTATTTGCTCCTCTTTCTTCTCCCTCTCTATTATTTTCTCTTTCCATAAGCTGCTTGTCAGATTCATCAGGAAGAAAGCAAGCATGCATCTGCTCGTTCTTCCTCTTCCAGATATAGAACACTTGTTAAACAAAATGGGTTCAGTTTGAGCCAGATGTGTGAACTTAGGCTAGATGTGACCCGAGCAAATCGCTATAAAAGGAGAGCAGGAGGAGACGGATGAGGGATGTGGTGCTCTCAGGCTGAAATGGAGAGATTGAAGAAACGATAAAAGACGGCTGGCCTGGGGAGCAGTCGTGTACTTCGGATAACCGCACATCTCTGGGGCTCAGAATATTCTGTTTTTTTCCAAACATTTTTTTTTTCACATCAGTATCACATCACACTCACCTTGAAATATGGCTCAAATTAGGAGACAAAACAGCCTTACTTGTTTAGTTCCTAATGGATAAACACAATACCATTTAGGGTAAACTTATAATGTTGGCTTTGGTGAATTTAATAGGGTGAAGTATTATTTTTGTTCACCACTTTTGTTATGGGTCGTTTAATATGCATTACGTCAACTAGGAAGCTCGCATTTTTTCTTGACACATCATCTTGCGGTATGGAAGATTTTAATGTCGTGTAGGCAGTTGAAAGTGATGATGTTATGTTTTTAAAGGCAGACTCAAATAAATTCCATATGGGAGAACAGGGCTGTTTTCCTCTCCCATTCACTCTGTAAACCTCTATGTGACCTATTTGTCTGAACCAGAGATATTTGTAACCATCTAAATTTATGTATCCGTGAGCAGGTTTTTATTTATTTGCATTCTTTGACCCCGCAAGGTCAATAGACCCCAAACAAAACGATTAATCTGTGCGAAATGAAAAATAAGGATGAGGCTGAGAACATTTTTAAAAGATGTTCATACAAATACATAAATCCTCCCGCCTGCAGCAGAAATATCGGCACCTATTCTCATCAAAGCTCGCCTGAAGTCACAGCAACAACAAGGATGGAGTGTACATGCTTACAGAAAAGATCTAAATAATAAGTCTTTTCATTCCTGTAACTGCTTTCTCAGCATTTACTAATTACAGACTTCAACCAGAGTCTGTTAGAAGACAGACGAACACACAAAATACAATCAAACAGCACTTCTAATGAATGTATTTGTAAATAAAAACAAAGCAAACATTTACATTAATCCCCTTGGGGATTTATAAAAGCCATGGAATTAGAATCAAGGCTTTTCCTTGATTTTGTAGATGAAAGTAAAGCTTTTTTATATATATATATTAACTGGTATCACAAAAATTCAGAACTTGGGAATGAAAAGAGCGAAGCAAATGAAACAGGAGAGGAAAATATACAGTTTTACTAGTTCAGAGTTTGTGTGTGTCAGAAAAGTGCATACGGAAAGTATAAATGAAATTTTGAAGTAGGAGAGCCTCGACACAAGGTTATTTCTACATTTCTGTAGCCCTGAAAACAAGTCAACACACTGTGGACAACATCGGTTTCAATAGCCCTTCACTTCTGAACTCAGTAAAGGCTTCACCGTTTCCTTTTTTTAATTAATGTAATATATTATTCTGCTTTCAGTAACTCTCTATAGTAACCATTTTCAACAACAGCGAAACAGCAGAGCTGTACAGCTGCCTCAGTTCTTCATTGTCAGGGTAAAGAAAAAGTCACAACTGCTATCATGACACAAGACTGTTTGCCAGCAACAGAAAATATTACTATTGATGTTAGTGTGCACATATGAAAGACATATTCAGGATTCAGGACACAGTTGGTTGATGCCCAGTCAGTATTCCCATGTTTTACCGTTTCCCACACATCCCACTCTGATCAGTGTTTGTGTAAAATAAAGTTTTAACATTTTCTTTTATAACCTTCAGTAAGTTGCAGTAGAAAACAACACATATAACATAGTGAGTCCATGTTCCTGGCATGCAAAAACTCTTTGGCTGACATCCTTTTCAATCTCTCTTAGTGTGGGAAAGCCATTTTTTTTTTTTTTAACTCACATACCAGCCTGTCCATTTGATCACAGAAGGCTTCATTAGAATGATGTAGTATTGGAAGACTTGAGCAGAGTCCAACGTATCAATGCTTGTTTGTTTTTTCGATCTATCTTTTTTTTTTTAAGGTGTTCAAAATGGATAACTTTGTCTAATAACCTCATCTACCCTTGAAAGGTGCATATTAATAATTTAGAGTTAAAATATGTACCCTTAAGGTACTACTATAAACATTTTAGAGGTAAATAAGGTACAAATATATCCCTTTAAGGATACTGCCCAAGTGACAATTTTATTTTTTATTTACCATAAAAATTTCATTATATATATATATATATATATATTGCATTGTTGATACTGTTGTCTTCTTATATATACTCCTAAATCTAATAATTTGTTGTTATTGAGAATTCTTTAAAGTGGATACTAGGGTTGTGTCCTGAGTCCATTTGAAACCTGAAGAGAGCAAAATATAATAAAACCTAGAGGCTTAGTAAATAAATGAAATGGAGGTATCATGGGACTGTCCTACCTCGCTTAGCCTGCAGCTCGTACACGGAGCATGGCCTGATCTCTAATCTAGCCTGGGGATTGAATCCGGGCCTCCCTGGATGTTCATAGAGAGAAGAACAGCTGCTCTCAGAGCCTGAGGCTCCTCCGTTCCCCTTTCTTTGATCATTGTTCAGTCTGTATGATGCTACCTGTTGTAGACAGGTAACATGCAGGAACACACAAGCATATGGCGCTGATGAATGAACAACACACACGTAGCAGCCACCTACGCCCACCGTCCTCTACCCAAGAGAACGTCCTGGAAAAATCAGCCAATACAAACTGGTCTTATCGCATGTCCAGCTTATTAGCAGAGCAAATGAACAACTTATGTTGCTTTCATATGCAAAAAATTGTGGACAGCTCAGCACTGAGCTCCCTATGTTCTCCCTTTTAACAAGAAACTTTTATGACAATGCATTATTCAGTTAGGCGGGAGGGAGGTTTATGGTGATAGCCTTCTGAGGGAAAAATCTCACCATGTGGTCTGGAGCTGTGGCCCGGCTTTCTGCTGGTTAAACTTCAAAGGAAGAGCAAAACATTCACACCAGGTTCTCTCGCTGAGGGGATTTATGTAAGCTGGAAAGAATAACAGAGAGGGGGATATTCTCTGTCCTGTGGCCTCAGATATGCATCACGGAAAAGTCTTTGTTCACATGGAGCTCTCAGCTCGGCTTGTTTGGCAGGTAACTGTCATTTACCAAGTGCTGGGGTGAAGTTCAGGTTTAGCATTAATAGGTTGGATTAAAGACTGACAGTGACAGAGAGCCCTGGAACAAAGCGTGTTTAAGGTCCGCAAAGCTTCAGTCGTGGTGATGCTCTTGGAAATGTTGCTGAAATGTCACGAACATTCTGTGTTAGCATTTGTAGCAGGCTGACATATGCCACCTACCCTTGTGAAAAAGAAGTGTGCTTAATCCTATTGAATGTGCACTTGTACTTCTAATCTTAAAAAAAAAAAAAAAAAAAAAAAAAAATCTATATAAAAGAACTGTACTTGCAGATAATTTTATAAAACAATAACAACTTAAGTGTACATAAAGAGATTAAACTTTGTTAACACACTTAAAGGAGAAGTTCACTTCCAGAGCAAAAATGTACAGATAATGTACTCACCCCCTTGTCATCCAAGATGTTTATGTCTTTATATCTTCAGTCGTAAAGAAATTATGTTTTTGAGGAAAACATTTCAGGATTTTTCTCCACATACTGGACTTCAGTGGTGCCCCCGATTATGAATGTCCAAAATTCAGTTTAAATGCTGCTTCAAAGGGCTCTGAGGAAAAAGGGTCTTATCTAGCGAAACGATCAGTTATTTGCTAAAAAAAAAAAGACAATTTATATACTTTTTAACCTCAACGCTGGTCTTGTTTCGACTGCCTGAACTCTGTTTTTTCCGGTTCATGACAGTTCTCGTTTTCTCCTCCCACTTTAAAATAATCCCATATCGTTGCAGAAGTACTGACCCAGTGTTTACAAAGTGAAAATGCAAAGAAGATAAAAAAAAAAAAAAATGGTAAAACAGCGATGCAGGATGATTTTGAAGTTGGAGGAGAAACTGAGATGGGAGTTTTTCGACATACCCTAACTGTCATGAACTGGAAAAAAGCCTGAAATGTTTTCCTCAAAAAACATAATTTCTTTACGACTGAAGAACCTGATTTTACTAAGTGCGGCATGTTCCTGGAACAACATCTTTGTTGACCCTGGAACAACTTTGTGATTATCAGAATCAGAATATATATATATATATATATATATATATATATATATATATATATATATATATATATATATATATATATATACATACACATACACTTACATAAATCAAAAGAAATGTCAACACGTTTTCATTTGCCATAACTTTCATTGTTTTTCAAGGACAATAATATCATAATAATCATAATTAAAATTTCATATAATTATATACTTAGGACATACTTGTGTCAAAAAAGCAACTAATTTCATTAAATATTAATTTAAATGATAAAATATTTTCATTTAATTGCAAATAACAATGATTAAGCATCAGAAAGCAATACATTCAATAAGTATGTTCTTTTAAAGTATATTATTTTGATTGCAAGTTCTCTTTTTTTAAAAAAGAGTGTCTGCAAGTGTACTTCTTTTGTGTAAAGGTAGAAGATTTTATGGAACGTTTTGTATTAAGTTTTACTCATGAGATCACCTATCCTAGTTTAAGATGGAGTTTTAGCTTTATGAATTTGGGCATGTTTTGTAAAAAGATAATGAATTCTTTTGTGCTATATTTCTTTTCAAATCTTTTTCAATATTGTTTCCTCATTCTTCTTCATATATTGCTCCTCTGTTTGTGAGGCAGAGCGCCCAGCGGTTTCATAACCTCTCCAGAACAAATTACAGTTAATTACAGCCATTCCCTCCATCTACCTCAGTTGACATACACGGCTGGACTGCAATATTCCCCGCCAATCATGCACACACTTACATACACTCACTAGTTGGCAAACAGATGCACGCATTAACTGAAATTGTTCTCTCCAAAACACACGGATACAAAAAGATCCATAGAAAGAAATTCAGTGCCGTCGAGGCTTTGGAAACATGTTCGAAAAATCCATAGAAAATAATAAAATAATAATGCATGTGCCTGGAACGGTCGAGGCTTATCTGCAGCCCACTCCAACATGCTTTTTGTGTCTTTTGGGAGCAGAATGTTAAAACAAAGAATTCCATCAGCGCCACACTTTAGTTTCACTCCTCGATTTCTTAGGGATGTTAGGAAAGACTAAGCGTGAGGAGGTAACAGCTCTTATTGATACATTTGAAAAAGACAAAACAAGCACACAAATGCATACAGAGCGCTTTTTAAACCCTCACCATGGAGACAGCGATTCATCTGTAAAATGGTGTTTTGGAAATTGCAAAACCTGCAGGTGCACATATCCGTGAAACATGAGTGTATATGCTCATGCACACATCAAAAACATGTCAAAATCAAATGACAGTTTTCTTTTGGTTTTAGTATTGTTGTGGATTACATTGTGTGCATGTGATTCTTTATGTAGGTTGCCTCTTTATAAAATTACAATAATAAACACATAAGACTCTCGTCCCTTTTACCTCCATCCCTTTGAAGTAAAATTGAAACGATGGAAGCGAAAACAAGTGCGGTACACTTCTGCATATTAAATACACAATTGCGGGTTTCTCTCACTCTCCTAACATTCTGCTAATGATGAAACGCCGTATTTTATGTCGCATATCAAAGGCCCTCAATATCATATCAAAGTTTCTCATATCAAACACTTCGGTTTGAGGTTTTTACATATGATGCGTGAAAATATGACAAATTAACAGATGGTACACTTTCAGAAGTGGAGTATTTGACATACAGGATGTTTAAAAATCTTACCTGAGTAAGCATTTATCTTTCACCTCTCTTAGTTTATGGGATGAAATATTTATAGCATGAGGAGATATTTCGTTTGGCAGCGGTTCAGAGATATGGTTGGCGGGACAGAAGAAACTTCTTAAACTCAACCATGTTGCTAATGGAAGTTTAATTGTTAATGAGGCGCTGAATCATCCACAAGGAATTCCATTGTTTGGACGCCGTGCGCTGTTTTTAAACAGATCTTGGAAGTGAGAAAGACTTATGCGGTAACCACTGCCAAAGATTCCAGCTCGAGCTGAAAGCCGACATCCTTTAGGGAGTGTGTGTCTGGGTTACAGATCGCATATTCCGATAACGTCTCGGCGATCTGTAATGACTGCTGAAAACATTGTAGCCAACATCTACAGGTGTTTTAACAAAGAACATGTGGCTTTGACTCATCTTTAAACAGGATCTTATTCAAGCCATCTATCAACGTCTGGAAACTTGGCGGCTTGAATAGAAAGCATACTTCGAGATTATTGTGTTGGGAAAAGGTCACTGAAAGATAAGACAAATGATTAACTTTTAAAGTATCAGTTTCTTGATTAATAACTCCTGCGTATTTATAGCGAGTGCTTGATGAATGCGATATCATAAAAACCAGCTCTCGGATTACTGTGTTCGTTTCTATAATTTGATTCTTCGCGACACTTCAACTTCTTTTCCCGCTTTGCTTCCTCTGTTGCTCATCTCTCAGAGGCAAGCTGACCCCTCAGTCCCTTTCCACCCCTGTTTGCGGCAAAGGTAAATCGAGGTCTCGCTTCATTCGCACAGATGCACAGCGTACACTTTGATGTGGAGGCTCGGTCCAGGCTTTGATCCACCTCAGCTTGGCTTAAATTAAACTACCTGAGCGCCTCTGGCAGGACACAGAAGATGCTCGGGGCTAAAGCACAGGCTAGAGGAAAGACCTTGACCTGGAGACACACATCAGCCAGAACAGGCTGAATAACTCAGAATTCGGACAGTTGTGGCCAGCGAGCGTTTTACGGACGTCTAGAATCCTCTTAGCTGGAATGTAGAGATGAGGTGGTTTTCTTTTTAGGATGTAAATAGAAGTGGAAATCTTGATATTTTCCCATTTGCAGAGCTCCAGATTGCCTCAGTTCTTCTGATCCCCATTTCCCTCTTTTATCACTGTTCAGCTAAACTGTCAGTTCTGCAAGAGCCGCTTGCAATTACCCGTCGTGACAGAAAGCAACACCTTTCTCATGCTGCATTCCATTGAAAATCAGAATGTCAGAACTTCAAACTTCTTTCTTGGAAAAGTGCAATAATCAGCCTCTAGTAACTGATCTGGTTGTCATGCGAGCAAATTCACAGTTAAGAAATGATGATAGACTGTCAATTTTAAGCTAATAAAATGCACAAATGAGTGAAGGTACCTAATAAAACCCGTTTGTGAAGATAGGTGTGTAAAACATTGCAAATGGGTGGTTGATAATTTTACACCTGCAAAAGAAATGCTAGCACTGTTCAGCATCATTTATCCTCTGCAATTTGGAGACATCTTTGCTGACAATCAAACACCTGCAAGGCAAACGGTGGCATTGCAATTTGCTTCTTAATACATCTTCAGAGCGTTGGCCAATGAAACATCAAAGTCAGTGGTATAAAGTAGGAAAATCCCTCATCTGAGACTGAATGGGATACAGCAGATGTATTAAAACTAGACATTTAACATGCTAAATTATCCCTGCAATGGACAACAGGATATGATGAATTTAAAAAATAATTTTAGTTTTAATATATGTTAAAATGTAATTCATTCATGCAATGGCAAACCTGAATTAATTCATGAATTTACTTATTTTTTTCAGGATTATTTAATGTATAGAGAGTCGAAACAACTGAATTTATTTGAAATAGAGATCATTTGTAACATTAAAAATTTATTTTCTGTCACTCAAATGCTTCCTTGCAGAACACAAGTATTAATTTCATTAATTATAGTTATAGTAATAGTAATAATAAATACAGAAGATTCAGATCCCAAACAGTTGAATGTTTTTTTTTTTTTGTTTATATATATGTATATATATATATATAATAAATGTATATATTTTGCTAAATATATATATATTATTCAAATCTTTAAATATACAACTCATAATACCATAATACATTTGTAATTTTAGCCTGTGATGCTTAGACCAATTGATCAAAAATCTTTTCTCCACAGAAATTCGCAGAGCATTCGCTCCACATTTGCATTGGTATGAACTGCAGTTAATGAAGCTTTAAGTCTAGTATCTCTATATGCTGTCTGTCAGCGTGCCACACCTGTGCTATTTTAGGACCAAAATCCAAGTCTAACCTCAACTCAAATGAGCAGAATAACTGCAAGCACACCACAATGCTTGACATACCACAGCACATCATCACAATAACTGTATCGTACATGCATGAACACACTCAAGTAGTCTCTCACCCTCTTGACTTCTCTTTCTTTTATTAGTTCAGCTCTAAATACGATTAATACCATTATCTTTTGCTTGTGTCTCTAATCTCGACTGAGTGTCAGGTAAGATCTTGTGAGGTCATAAGTAGTGTGAGAAACAGAAGGTTTTCAACAGAATCCCCCAAGACTGCCCCTCTTAAACTCAGGTCGATGTTGTTGCAGTGAACTCATAAAAGAGAATGTGAAGTATGCTTTTGGGTTTGTTTGTGTGTGTCCTTGGCTGTGTGTTCCGATGACTAATCTGTATGAACAAGATGAGACAGTGAAGAAGATTCAATATCAAACTTATTTTTGTACTACTTTTATATTTAAATATATAAATAAATATATTAAAAAAAACACATACATACATATATGCATAAATGTTAACAAGTAAAAGAAGTGTGTTATGTAGGGGAATAAAAACACAACTTTCTTAGGATTTGACGTCTTTGGCTAAGCTTGTACTGCCTGAACATGTCCTTCGTTCGGGGATATGGATATTTGGACCAAACTGTGACAGACTGGATTTGCAGGATAATCACATCTAATATATCGTAACATGCACTATGATTAAAAGAGATTACATTCAGCATGGCGAATAAATAAATAAATAAAACATATAATTAGACCTAAAGTTAGCAAGTACATTTTCAGTCATTACTTCTGCCAGCTTTTGAAAAAAAGAAAGAAAAGAAAAAGAAAAAAATGCATTGACCTAAAACATTGGCACTGAAGCATTACTAGGTTTCAAAATATTTATTTCTGTCACTGTTTATAAATGGAAATTAAACACTTGTGTTCATATGCGTAGTTTGGAGTAAGTATGACTTTTTAAAATTAATTTTATATAGCAGTCATGTATTTAACTGACCAAAAGAGGTCTGAAAGATATTCATAATGTTAAAAAGATTTATATTGGTTTGTATTTTCTATTCATCAAAAAATCCTGGAAAAAAAAAAAAAAAAAAAAAAAAAGTATTACATTTTTCACAAATATATGAATCAACTGCTGTAATGGCTGCTGAAAATAAATAATAATCAATAAAAAAGAAATTACATTTTAAATTGTATTAATATTTCACTTTTTTTTTTTTTTAACAAATAATGAGAGACTTTTGAACAGCACCCAAAAAATAAACTCTCCTTGCATGTTACGCTGAGTGCTGTAGTTCAGCTTCTCTCTCCACAGCATTGTGATGGATCTCTCAGAGGCGGGTTCAGGCAAGGGCTCTCATGACTAAACTTTTTATTTAAGCACAATCAGGCCATTAGCTGGGTGTGGTGCATTTTGCTTCACTGTTAAAAATGAGCAAAATTGTGGAAAAGGCTCCATCTAAAATAAATACTACTTACTCTATGTCTTGATGAAATATCACTTAGTAGAAACTGAGTCTGATGACTTAAGGAGGAAGATGGAGAGAGAGAGAGAGGGAGAGAGAGAGCTCTGCGGCACAAAGCTCCAGTGTCTAGAGACTCCCGGCAAGCGTTTATGTGTGTGTTTCCAACTGTGTGTGTGTGTGTGTGTGCGCGCGTGTCTGCAGCATACTGATGTGCCGAGCGAAGCGCAGGATGAGGGAGGAGGAGAGAAAGAGAAAATGTGATGCCCGGGGCAGTGTCTCTCCGTCTATTCTTCTGCGTTCGTGAAGAGAGGACACAGCATGTTATTTTTTAAATTCTTCATCAAATTATGAGCAAGATTAACCTCTTCCTGTAAACCGAGAGGAGAGGCGGAGTTTCCGGTATGCATGTGTGTGTGTGTAACATGTAGGCCTGTGTGCCAGCTTTAACTGGGTGTGAAATTATTTGCTGAAAAGACATTTATAAGCATATTTCTGTTTCGCAGAAACAGTATTTCATCACAGGCTGGCTGAGGGAGTTGTAGGACTGAATGCTGAATGAATCAGGTGGAAGGGTACAAGTTGTATCAACTGATGTGTTTTGTTGCTATAGCACACTGCAGTAACACACAAACCACAGGCACGTTTCCAACTCCAAACTCTCACTCTCACTTCAGCGCTATTCAATTTTGTTCATGGCCTCCCCCACTGTTACGACCCCCAAAAACAAAAATGGAACAAGATTGAAGTAGATTTGCATTGCATTGTGAAGATTCGGAAAGCCTGATATAGTTTTGCTTCATATTTCAAACGTTTTATTGTGCTGCAGCTGTCTAGGGGATATAATAGCACGTCATTGATTCTTACTGTCTCCGTCTTTCTGAATCTTTCTTTATATTAGAGCGTCTATAGATAATCTTTACACAATCTGCACTCTTCACTAGCGTACTCCCTCAAGGTTTATGACTCAAATGGCAATGCTATTCAACTGTACTCGGTGTTTGAGCTACGAGTGCGTTTTACAAGAGGCTTATCTTTGGGCGTGTGTATATAGTCCCAGCAGCCATTATGCTTCTTATACACAATCGCACTTGCCAGTTTTACCAATGCGATGTTTGCAAAATACCCAAAATGAATATGATACTGTATGTCATGGTATGGAGATAGAAAAAGCTTATCTTTCTTAATCTGCACGTTGATCTTCTGTACCAAAGCCTGCCGATTGTTTTCGGATAAATTATGTTTCATCCGTTTATTATTATATTTTTCTGTGTATGGTATAATCCATCTGACCCATATTAGATATCCAAATTTGATATGATTCAAATGTGATTTGATTTGTTGCAAAATAATCAAAAGGGAACAGATGAGTTTGACCAGATTGGCTTGATGGAGATGACAAATCATGTTCTTTGAAAATTCCTGAGCGGATTTGCAATGGGTTTTAACCTGTATTTATGCTATGATAAAACAGAGGTAAATCAAAGTCTAACAATCGGCTGTGGAAACGTTTTGAATAGGTCAGAGAATAAAAACAATGGATACACAGTTTATACTGCGTGTCACTAAAAATCACTCTGTTTATGAATAAAAGTGGGCGTAACGAGTGAACAGCAACTGAGAGTTGTTTGTCAAAATGTGACATTGTCAGCCAAATGAATAAATAAGTAAATAATATAGCATTTAGATTAAGTAAATGTCACAACGTTTTCACTATTATAACACTTCCATCCATTTATCTTTTGACAGTTTCTGACATTTCTCTCAGCTCGATTTTGCCTTGGTTTTATATCATCAGCATGATACCTGTGCATCATTTTATTTTATTTATTTATTTATTTTTAATAATTCAAGGTAGCACTTTATTTTACAGCCTTTTTACATGTAACATGCATTCACTATATATAGTATTAACAGTAAATTGTGCTTAATTACATCCAACTGACCCTAAACCCAACTTACCCAGTTTTTATTTGTGTAATTACACTGTAACTTGTAATTTGATTCAGTCTATTGCTATATACAGTCGTTATCAGTATGTCATATATTGCAGTCAGAGGGAAGTCTGTATTATTATTATTATTTAATTATTATTTTTTTTATAAAAAATAAAAATTGATTATATTAGCAAAAGAAGGTCTACTACAGTACTTCAATAACCCTGATAGCACACGTACATCTCGGAGACGTCTATTTGACGTCTGCATTTACATCTGCAAGACATATTTTTTAGAGTGTTTGTTCATCTGCAATACGTCTATAGGATGTTTCCTATCAGATGTCAAATAGACGTCTATTAGATGTGTTTAAGATGTTTATAATTTGGAATGTATGTAAATCTGACATCTAGCAGACGTCTGTCAGATGTTTGTATTCAGCAGATGCTTTCCAGATCAAATGATCTTTAACAGACATCTTGCAGGCGTACGCGTGCTATCTGGGAAGTGATTAGAAAGGTGTCCCCTGATAGCACACGTATGTCTCGGAGACGTCTATTTGACGTCTGCATTTACATCTGAAAGACATATTTTTCTTGCAGACGTACATGTGCTATCTTGTTGCTGAATTGCTTGTATTTAAAGTAGTCTTCTTTTGGCTTTAATTAATTGGTTGGTGGAAATAAATAAATAAATACATAAATACATAAATAAATAAATAAATGCTTAATTTGAAGTGCTAAACAGCATTTTTTTTTTTTTTTTTTTAATAACCAGTTAATCAATAGAAAGCACAGGTGCAGTAATATTATTGTACATCCAGTGTGGCTTACATTATACACTGCAACAGGATCAACAGGGCAAAAAAATCCAAATTCAGTCATAGTTTCCTTTTTTCATAGTGATCAACATTTGATGCATTCCAAACTAGGCCATAGTGTTTCTGCGGCCTGTGGGTTTAATAATCCATGCATATCCGGTCTATCTTTCCATCAATTCCATTGCTCTGCTATTTAAATGTGTCACATTTTCAGAATCAACATCACCCATTTTTATTGCCGTTTCACACAGCATACTTATGCAATAGAGGTGCTGAGTGTGCGCCGGTGATTTTGTGTGTGTGTGTGTGTGTGTGTGTGTTCATTCCCTCTCACACAGCTCCCTTTCCGCTCGTTATTAATTCATTGTCCGAATCTGGATCCTCATGACAGTAATGGTGCTATTAACCAGGCCTTCTGCTGAGCTAGCACCTCTCCCTCCATCTCTCTTCCTCTCTCTCTGTCTACATCCATTCGTTCATTCCCATACAGGGCCAGGTATTACAGGAAGAAATGGGATTTTGCAATTTGCTAGTTTTAAAAGATGGGTGGGGAGAAAATGAGGAGAATTAGGTGGATGGACACACTCTCAGCATGGATATATTGTAGGATATGGGAGCACTGGAGTGCAGGTATGGAGTGATTTGTTGCCTGTGGTCTGGGGAGGAGCCGTGTTCCCGGCTGTGAGCTATTAACACTTCCAGAACATTCTCTAGGGGAGATGCATTATGCCCTTAGGGATTAACATATTATACAAACTCTAGCCCATATATCCACATATATAACCGAGCTGACATCAGTGTGTGTGTGTGTGCGGGAAAGGGAGATAAATAGAGACAGAGCAAGGCAGATCCATCTATGTCACACATAGTTGTGTATGTACATGCATGCAGATACATACTTTGTTTGTCGCTCAGTGTTTTTACCCCCAACAAACTTAGCCTGCATGATTGATCAAAATAAAAAATGAAATGATTAATCAAAATAAATGTGATTTGAATAAATAACCATGCTGGGTGTTTCAGAATTCACAGAGTGACAGCACTGTGTTTGTTTATACGTGAGCAGCTCATGATCCAGTGTTTTCAGTATCTTAAAGTGGCTCGGATCACTTATAATGTAAATGCAACGTGCACTGAAACCTGAGAGCTTTTAATAAAAAGTGATTATAAAAAGGCTGTGGTCAACAAAATGGAAGCTTTAAAGGGATAGTTCACCCAAAAATGAATATTCTGTCATTGATTACTCACCCTCATGTCATTCCAAACCCGTAAGAACTTGTTCATCTTCGGAACACAAATTAAAATATTTTTGATAAAGTCCAAAAGCTTTCTGACCCTGCATAGACAGCAATGTAACTGACATGTTCAAGGCCCAGAAAGGTAGTAAGAACATTGTTAAAATAGTCCATGTGACATTGGTGGTATATCTGTGGTTTTCTTTTTGCTCAAAAACTAACAGCTTTATTTAACTATTTCTTCCCTTCCGTGCCAGTCTTAGACACATGCTCGCAAGAGTACCACAACACAGGCGTGTGCATTCCTCTGATTAAAAACAAGACACAGAGCATCAAATAATCCAATAATAATAATAAATCATAATTTGAAAAATTTGAATTTTTCTCCAAATTGTGCAGCCCTAGAGCAAAAACCCAACATCTGAAGTTTCTTTGTACTTTAAGTTCCCACAGAGTATGCCAGTCAGGAAAATCTGTCTTGTAATATTTTCACATGACTCACAATCAACTGCTGCTCAATTTCAGGTACCGGCAGCAGCAGTCATTTTGTGGTTATATAGTTTAGTCTTTTTTTCAGTTTGAATGCAGTTTGAGAGATTGAGAGAAAGAGCAAAGAGTTCATTTGAGGTGCAGTGAGCTTATGCAGCGTGTTTTGGACTGGGAGAAATACTGTTATTTAACTGAAATGAGATGAGTTTCGAATATCAATCATTTCCTCTTGTACTCCAAAGCACCCCCTTAAAATTAGTTCACAGGACCACCATTTTCTTTCTACTTCACGCCGGTCAACCCTGTCCGGCTCATTGAAATAAACTGCCGTTTAGTACGCTTTTTATAAAGAAAAAGCTTTTGTTTTATGTTCTTCTTCCTCCTCATGAAAAAAAAAAAGAAAAGGAAAAAGAAAGCCTTTCTGGTTCCGGACTGGATGTGGGACGAGTATTGTATCCATTAATTCTTTCCCTTTTTCCTTTGAACATAATTCTTGTCATCATTCATCAAATGTGTTACAGTTGTCTAATATTATGGTCAGTTTTCTAGTGAAACTACTCCAGAAGAACAGCCGCAGTTCAGTTTGTGTGTATGTGTGTGTGAGAGTGTTTTGAGTCTGGAAACCAGAGAAGCAGGTTATTTTCCTTTGGCAGAGGAGATGAATCATATTCCTACTGTCATCACAGCAGTCAAATATCAAAGTCCGCTTAACATCAATCACTTCCTGGTGTGGGCAGGAGAGCTGCCACATCTCAGCCAATCGGAGAGCTGTTTTCATGCAGCTATGGATTAACCTCCGCCTACCATATCTCAGTGGCTGAGGTAAATATATTTGTGTGTAAATCTAAATCTCAATGTGTGTTGTGTGAATGTATTTCCCTGCGCTCCTCGCATGCACACGTGTTTGTGCTGTCCCTAAAAACACCCCCACACGCACCCACCCATCCAGAGAATCGCACGCGCTCACACACACACACACACACACACACACACACACACACACACACACACACACACACACACACATACATTGATTATTATTCTGTTCAACACCTGCATTGCCCCAGTGCGAATAGAAGGCTGTGGAGGAATGGAGTCTATGAAATGAGACCACATAACTGTGAGTTTGTGTGAAAGAGTGTGTGCGTGCACTATTTCTTCCACACAATAAAAAGAACACTTCAATATGATGTCTGATTTGTGCCAATGCATTTGTTTATTAGGATCATTTGAGAATAGTTGTATCCAGATTTAGAAAGCTAATGATTTTCTTTTTCTTTCTTTCTTTCTTTCTTGTTATAATAGCTTCATCCAAAAAAATATTAATAATAATAATAATAAATAAATAATAAAATAAATAAATAAATATATTAATTAATTAATTAATTAATTAATAATCCATCTATCTATCTATCTATCTATCTATCTATCTATCTATCTATCTATCTATCTATCTATCTATCTATCTATCTTTGTTAATGTTAGTTAATGAAAATGCAGTCGTTTGTTGTTAGTTCATGTTAGTTCACAGTGCATCAACTGATAACAAGTACAACTTTTGATTTTAATAATGCATTAGGAAATATTTAAATTAACATGAACTGAGATTTATAAATGCTGTAGAAATTATGTTCATTCTTAGTTTTAATCTAAACTAATCAACCTTACTGTAAGGTTTTAGCAATTTTTTTTTTTAAATTTAATTCATTTTTTTTTAAATGTAAAATAAAAATCATTGCCTGTACCACAGTGAAAATGGTTAACAATTATTAAATGAATTAAATAATTACAATAATTAGTCTTAATTAATTTATGTATTTACAGTATACACTAAAATTTAGTGATCTTATGCCTTTTATAGCTCTATATTCACTGTATGTTTATAATTTGTGTCAGTGTTATTAACTAAAACTGAAATTCTGAAAAAATGTTCTCAATAATTGAAGTAAGATAAAATGTAAAAATTAGTTAATTAAACTTAAAAAAAATAAATGAAAATTAGATTTTTTAAAAACTATTTTAAATAAAGTGCTGAAATTACTAAAACTAAAACTGAAATAATAAAGGTAAAGTTAAATAGTAATTTAAAAAAAAAAACAAAAAAAAAACAAAACAAATAATAAAAATTACAAAAGCAAATACAAAATTACTAAAACTTTTGCATTTAAAGAGAACTGAAAATGTAAATATAGAAGCTAATTGGACATTTAAAAAGAACATCTGACACTAATCAATCATAACTCAGAATCATGGATTGAGCAGCCTCTGAGCAATGCTATTTACTTCTGAGAAATTCCCATGCATTATTGTCATACACGCAACTTTTTCACAATATTATTATACTGTACATGTTTACCCATGAATATAAAGAGTGTCTTGTGGTTTACTATTTTATTCCTCTTATTCCTGAATTTTTTCCACCTTTACACTTTCCTGTCATCCCTCACTCGTTTTTGCCTCCCTCTTGCCCTCTGTGTTTTTTAGCAGTCGATAATGAGAATTGCTCTGTTGGCTGAATGGATTAGTCCTCTCTCCCTTAGGGCGCAGGGTTGTTTGTTTGAAGGCACTGTGGCGTCGAGTGAAACAGCTATTCTACGCGCATACACACAACATCCTTTTAGCCTATGTCTCACTTCATAACTCGTAATTCTCCTGAATAGGTTTGGTTTCTTCCTCCAAGATTTGGCCGCTGATTGTAGCATTAGCTCGTTGCAGAAGCTTTGAATAAAATGGTGCATGAAGCTTGTTGTAGTGTTTGGGTCAAAGCAATCAATACCTACACACACATGCGCCGACACAAACACACACACACATCATTTCCCAATCAATAGCATTAAAAGGAGTATCTAGGCTCTCTGCCTCCTCCCAAAGAGGCTCGGCTTTCTCCAGCTCATGCTTTATTAAAGAGCTCTAATTATGCACCCCTTATTCTTTATGTTCTCTCTCTTGTTTGCGAGATTGTTTTTGGTCCCCTCTTTTTCCTCTTCCTCTTTTTGCATGCAAAACATTTTCTGTTTAGGGTCTGGCGGTGACATGTAATGATCAAAGATTGAGCAGGGACATCAGTGAGTGCTACTTAATCAGTAATATCGGAGCACACACACATCTATCCAAACGTTCAATGTTCAGACACTGACAGTCATAACAAAGGAGGAAAGAAACAAAGTATTAACACAGCACGACGCAAACAAAAATCACTTTCCTCCACCTTTTCTCCATTATGGTACATTTGAGGAGAATTACTTTCTCGGAAATCACCGGAAACCCAGTACATTGCATGCAACCTTGGCTTTAATGGTTTTTTGGCTATCTTAAGCCTTATTTTGGAATAAATTACTTTCTTAATACAAATGACCCACTTCCCCTTATAATTTTGGATTAAAATAGAGTCCATTTGGCTTTGAATTTCATTTCAGCATGTATCCTAACTAGCATTTCGCTGCTATTTTCCGCTTGTTTTAGTCAAAGTATAGCCCAGTGACACAAACCATGGCAGCCTGGTCTGGGGTTATTTTATGTTTGCTTTGATTTGTTTGTCGTCATGTAAATCTTATGCGCCGTGTGCTCTGGGCTAGCGTTCTCCCCGATTACATCTAATGTTTTTTTTTTTTTCTGCCTGCCATACACTGATAAACAGAGTGTCAAGGAGAGCCAGTACAGAGAAACCCAATCCAAATACTTCTGACTGCACACACATACACAAACCCTGAAAGCGTTTTCATATAGACGCAGTGTTTGACAATTACAGCTTTTGAACATTTACATAATATGTGTGCATATGTGCCCCTCTCTACCGACATGTTTGCTTCTGTTACGTCTGTTGTTTATTATGCAGTGATTGTGTGTACATGCTTGAGTTTCGCATGTGTGATTGGTCGTGTCAGTTTGCTTGAGGCACAGTTATCGTTCGCATTCATCTCAATGGCAGTTGCATGGTTGACGCAAAACAACTGTGATTTCAAAACAGCTAATTACACGAGACTGCCATTTGACAATGCTGATTGGCTGGTGCCATCACAAGGAATGTTCCAAAGCATTTACTAGCAACTATATTGAGTAGGGGTGGGGGAAAAATCGTTTCACATTTGAATCACGATTCAATCTCGATGATTCAGAATCGATTCAGAAATTTTAAAAATAGATTTTCTAGTTAATATAATAATAATAATAGCCTAAGCTTAATAATAATGACATGATGTTGTCGGGAAAAAATAGCAACAGCAATGGAGGAAGAAAAACAAATGCATCCTGCTCCATTTTCATCGAGGGCAAGTAATTATTGATCTTTTGTTATTATGGGAAGTAGGGATGTGCCCAAATCCATTTTTGCAAAGGCACGGAAAACTAAAACGCATTCTACAGAGCCAGTAAACAGACATGGTTAGCCGCTTAGCGGTAGCCTGTTACAATAGTGTACACACAATTTCTTAATAAATAAAAATAAAGAAAGTAAGGAGAGGTGACTGATAGGACAATGACGAATGATTTGCAGATCCTGAGCACCACTGACAAACATCTAATCTTGTAAAATATGTGGTAAGTACTGCCGCTCCGCAATGTACACAGAGATGTGCAATCGTGAATCTTGAAAGTGAAAGTAAAAAGCGAGCATATTAATAACAGCTCCCTGATATTGTTAGGAAACAGTGATTTCTTGCGTCAGGACTACCCTTACTCTAGACTGATATGTTTTTGTATCAAAATACTGGTGCATTTGATGTCCATTGTACACAAAAATGTGATGAAAAACTGTAAATCGTGATTAAAAAACGGAAAATCGTTAATTAATTTCTAATCGAATCGTGCCTAAAGATTCCCATCCATAATATCGAGTTGTATTTTATCGTGTCTTACATGTACTTACTAAAGTATTACCAGTACATTATGAATAATAACATGGATCTAACACTAAACCAAACCTTAATTCTAACCTTAACCCAATAAGAACATGGTGTTAATTAATATTACATAGTTATTATTAGTAGTAATAGTAGTAGTAGTAGTAGTAGCAGTAGTAATAAAAATAATACAACTATTTAAAGGGATAGTTCACCCACTGATAGCACATGAACTATTTTAACAATGTCCTTAATACCTTTCTGGGCATTGAATGTGGTAGTTGCGTTGCTATCTATGCAAGGTCAGAAAGCTCTCTGATTTCATCAAAAATATCTTAATTTGTGTTCCGGAGATGAATGAAGGTCTTATGGGTTTGGAACAACATTAGGGTGAGTAATCAATGGCATGATTTTCATTTTTGGGTGAACTATCCCTTTAAATGATATCGTATTGAAAATGTACAGATGTGTTTGAGCGACCATCAATGGAGAAAGATGTTATATAGCTGAGTGTGTAGTTACATCATCGATCAAAAAGGGCTAATTGATTCATACTAACCAGCCAAACCTTGACCTTTTTTTATTGACATGGAAAATGTGCATTTTCTGTGCACATCTCAAGCTTTATGCTGTTCTTATATCAATGCACAATGTCAGCTATACAGAGCTGATGAAATGAGAAAGAACTGATGATATGCAAAAGAGAATGAGACACTGAAAAAGGACAGATTATACAGCAGCTCACATTCAGACTATAGATCCAAAGCAACAGCCTTCATATAGCAAAATGAATTTGAAATGAAAGAGAACAGTGAGAAGAGTGAGCCATGTTTGTTTGCAGAAGGAAGGGTTTCACAGTCTCTGCAGGGCTTTCAGACGATCCTCAGCTGACCCAGCTTTGGGTGCTGTTTTGTAATGAAGGATAGGAATGGAAGGGATTTAAACTCTGGTTCCAGATCAGTTCAAAATCAGCGAAAAAAATGTTTGGTTGCAAAGCTATACAATAAAATGTGATGTTTAATGTAGCGAATATGAACATATTACAGTGGGAGAACATTCTAATCACATTTAAGAGCTGATTGCTGGCACAACACAAGATAAGCAAATGCTTCCTTTTCATTTTTTTCTTATGCTAATTTTCATTCTGCTCAAAGGAAGTGATGAGAGGGCAACGAAAGGTCCTCATATCCAATTAAACTTAGCTAATCCAACTGATCTAACTGAGCACTGACACACACACACATACACTTTGAATACACACATATGCTACTTTCTGCGATGCTTGACATCAGACATCAGCCCTGCTGTACAGTGGAATTCTGTGTGTGTGTGAGAGAGAAAGCGTGTGTGAGGGTTAACAGGGGGATTTGTCTTGGAAGAGAGGGAATCTCTCTTGGAGATGAACATTTTCTTCGTCTGTCGTTCTTTTAGTTATGAAAAATCATACAGCTGGTCTATTACTTATTCATGGGGATTCTGCTGAGGATTTTCTCTCTCCTCATTTCCTCCATCCCTTTCACCCCCCTTTTTCTTTCCCCAGCTCATGCTTAAGCAGAGTCACTGAACTCAAATTAATAGTAGCTTGTTAATTCCCTTTGAAAAAAAGGAGAGTGTGTATGTGTGTGGTGCAGGACCAAAGAAGAGGCTAAAGGTAAAGGTAAAATGAATGTAAAAAGAGAAGCGGAGAGTTTGCCATTTGGGTTTTTAATTGCCGCAGCCCATAATATAACCTGCAGATATGACAGTTCCCCAGCCAGTGATATATCCAGTTGTGAGCGCGCTCACTGCAGATTAGCCAGTGACTCACTGCCCCTTTATATCTCCCTCAGACCAATGTTATGGGTTATAGTGCTGCTTCATAATGGATTTTGCTTTAGGATCCAGATTTTAAGTGGTAATTTAACACAGTACCAAAAGTTTATTGCACAAACTAAACAGAAATGCCCTCGAAATCAAACAAAAATGTATTTTAATTTATTGGTGTCAGTCGATATGTAATTGTGCGTAGACATTCTCCCTCATTTTATTTGATTTTTATCATATTAGATTATTTTTGCCATCACCTATACTCATACTGTATGAAGTTAATGTTTAAAGAAGTTAATAATTTAATAACGCTGTTGAATGTAATCAGCAGCAGATTGGCAAATCTGAAAATAAGTGTTTTATTTTTTTATTATTATTTATTTAGACAAAATAGAGTAGTATAGAGTTTTAATATTGGCCAGGGCTGCATTACTCAAAAGCACTGTGAGCAAAATTGATTGTAGAGGCCATTGGTGGCAATGGTTCTACGACTGACTTAGGTTTACAATGTTTTTGAGAAATTCAGCCCAGATATACACAGGTAAAAAATACAGCACACTTGTTGAATGTATACAAATCTACAATATGGTGTAGTGTAGCATATAGTAAAACGTAAGCATATGCTCACAGTCTTAAAGTGGTAGTTCATCGAAAAAAAAAAAAAAAAAAAACTAAAGGAGAAGTTCACTTCCAGAACAAAAATTTTACAGATAATTTACTGACCCCTTTGTCACCCAGAATGTAAATGTCTTTCTTTCTTCAGTCAATAAGAAATTATATTTTTGGAGGAAAACCTTTCAGGATTTCTCTCCCTGTAGTGGACATTTATGGTGCCCTTGAGTTTGAATAATTTAAAAGCAGCTTCAAGGGGCTCTAAACAATCCCAGTCGAAGAAGAAGGGTCTTATCTAGCGAAACGATTGGTCATTTTCTAAACAAATTGACAATTTATATACTTTTTAACCTCAAATGCTTTTCTTGTCTAGCTCTGCCTGAACTAGCGATGTAGGATGATTTTGAAGTTGGAGAAGAAACCTACCCTAACTGTCTTACCAGAATACAAAGAGTTCACGCAGAGCTAGACAAAACGAGCATTTGAGGTTAAAAAGTATATGAGTTGTAATTTTTTTTTTTTTTAGAAAATGACAGATCGTTTCATTAGATAAGACCTTTCTTCTTTGGTTGGGATCACTTAGACCCCTTTGAAGCTGCATTTAAACTGCATTTTGGAAGTTCAAACTCACAGGCACCATTGAAGTCCACTATAAGGACAGAAACCCTGAAATGTTTTCCTCAAAAAACATAATTTCTTTACGACTGAAGAAAGAAAGACATGAACATCTTGGATGACAAGGGGGTGAGTAAATTATCTGTACATTTTTGTTCTGAAAGTGAACTTCTCATTAATTACTCACCCTCCTGTCATTCCAAACCCGTAAAACCTTCGTTCATCTTCAGAACACAGATTAAGATATTTTTGATGAAATCCGAGAGCTTTCTGACCCTGCATGTTCAAGGGCCAGAAAGCTAGTAAGGACAAACTTTTTTACGCTTAAAATTATTTTTGTAGCTTTATAAAATTATGGTTGAACAGTTGATGTCACATGGACTATTTTATCGATGTCCTTACTGGCCTTTCTGGGACTTGAACGTGTCAGTTGCTTTGCTGTCTATGCAGGGACAGAAAGCTCCCGGATTTCATTAAAAATATCTTAGTTTGTGTTCTGAAGATGAATGCAGGTCTTACAGGTTTGGAACAACATGAGGGTGAGTAAATAATGAAAGAATTTTCATATTTGGGTGAACTATCACTTTAATACTTGCTTGAATTTGTTCCGAACGCACATACGTAAGTGTGGCGGTAAAAAAAATAATTCTGATTGAATACCGTCTTGTAGAGAGATTGCATTCGTTTGATTAGTCTTACTTCATTTTCTTCATTCAGCAGTGTTTTTTTCTGCTGTACAGGTATGGGCCCTTTCAGGAGCACACCAGTTGTGTGAACCACTGGTTTATATTGTGACGGATATAAGCTGATCTTGGAACCACCGGGTGGTGTCTGGTTTGCATATCCTGTGGAGTTTAAACCAGCGAAGAAAACCTGCAACCTGACAGTGTTTTTTGTCTGGACACAGTCAGTTGAGATTATTCAAATGCTCTGGGCTACTTTATAAACAGCACCTTTATGTATATTTATACGCACCTCTGTGATTTGAATTTGTTGGGGTTTTTATTGAAAACCTGTTTGTACACACATCATTCCTTTTATTGCTACATGTAACCACAATGAGCCTGAAGCAGCCTGCATAACTTTCTTATAACTGCGACGCATAAACTGTGCTCTCTCCTCTATCATGGGGACAAAAAGCAGACGGCATGAGGTATCCAGCCCGGTCCAGTTAAATATGTGCAGACTGTGTTACTGTTCAGTTTAGTCAGTGATGGACAACAGGTACTGCAAAAGTGTCAGCAATTATTTACACACAAGCCAACATGCTGATATTTGATCCGGTAATATTTTAAACAGTTCACAGGCTCATTTGATAAACAATAACACCAATGTTTCAATGGGGATGTTATGTTTAGATAAAGCAGACCTGTGATCTTGAATGATATTTGAAACTGAATTCCAAATGCACTGGCACCAGTTTTGTTATTGTATGTAAGATGTTATGGCATCTTGGACATTGTGCAGACAAAATACTGATAAAACCTGTTTAGGCCTACTGGTAGTGGCCTAACATGTGTGTGTATGTGTATGTTAAGCCAGATAAATCATTATCCAGTGTATAATAGTTACTCTGTGTTATGATTGGCCTTTTCACCCCTCATATTTAAGCATTTGAGGACTGCTGTCTACTTCTGGCATATCTTTCAAACCTAATTTCTATCCAACGTCAGCTCCCGCCAAGCCAGATTCCTTGTACGAGCAATAACATCTGATTCTGATTCTAGTCGGTAGACTCGCACGGATCATGTTGCAAATTTAAATAAATATATATATATATATATATATATATTTAAATATATGAAAATGCTATTTGCCAGTTTTAATACTGGAAGAGCACCAGTTAAATTTCATTAGTGTTGTTTCTATGTATATGATTTGAGAGTGCCTTTACTTTGATATTTAGGCGAGTCGTGACGGGTAGCATTAACATGGCTGTGTTAACCCTCATTCTATGCCTCATTATAGTAATTTAAAAAGGGCAGCATGTGCTGTCTTTGCTCTTGATGTGTGTTGTCAAAGAAATAGAGGATAAGCGTGTGCGTGTAAATGTCGGCGCGTTTGATTTGGTAAAGAAACCTGCTTGTCAAGTTCAAAGCGTGTTGTAACACAAGCTGAACGCATGCCACATTTTTTAAAACCACAATTGGTCAATTAAATGTGTTTACTCACATTTTATCCACATGTCCAGGCATTGATTTGGATAGTATAATTTGGTTCCCTCAAGGAAAGCGTTAAACCATAATTTATTAATTAACATTTGTCATTTTACAAATTTCTTAATTGAAATATTACACTTTTGCCAGTTTTACACCTGTAGAGTACATCAAAAAAACACATGATATCCACAAGAGAGCAGTTTACCTCATAGTGTGGTACCTTCTTTAATTAATAAAAATAAATCCTGATAACCTAGTTGGCCCGTATTTAACACTAAAATGCACGTGTTAGTGTGTGTGTGTTTACACAAACTATGCAATGATTGTTTTTTTCATCTCATGTTACAGAATTGTGATTACCTGTAGCCTGTGAGCAGGTGGAACATTTTACTTTTCTCTCTGTCTATCTCTGTTCTTATCTCTCTTCGGTCTGCTTGGCCAGCAAGGCCCTTTTGTCATTTGTCAACCTAGATGTTCTCGTCCATTTGCCTATTAACCTGCCAACTTGTTGGATCTCTCAGTGGTCTATAGAGCAGCTGGCTATGGTCGGGTCTAATGGATAAGACCGAAATTAGATTCAGCCAATGAATGAACACTACCCTGCATTTATTTGTTTGTAGAGTGGAATGTTCAAGGGCAGTTTTCAAACTGTGGAAAATTTGAGAGAAAAACAGTGTGAAAAATATAAAAGAAAATAAATAAATAATATAAAATCCAATTATCAATCACTAAAAACAGCTGAATAAAATGATACAAATGCTGAAACCGTTGGAGTTCCAATATCACTAGAATATTGCACTCCTCTCAGCCAATCAGATTCAAGAACCAGAAAGAACTGCTGTTTAAGGTAACACTTTTTTTTACGGTTTCTTAACTAATTTCTTAATAGCATGCATATTACTGGAATATTAGTCATTTATTAGTACTAATTAAAGCATTCTCTACATCCCTAATCCTACCCAATACCTAAACTTGACAACTACCTTACTAACTATAATAAGCAGCAAATTAGGAATTTATTGAGTGAAAAGTAGTAGTTAATAGTAAATAAGTGTTCCCTATTCTAAAGTGTTATCGGTAACACTTTACAATAAGGTGTCATTTGTAAACATTAGTTAGTGTATTAAATACACAAACAATAAACAATACATTTATTACACTATTAATCTTTGTTAATGTTAGTTAATATAAATACAGTTGTTCATTGTTTGTTCAAGTTCACAGTGTATTAACTGTGATGTTAACAAACACAACTTGTGATTTTAATAATGCATAAATTGCTGAAATAACATTAACCAATATTAATAAATGCTGAAGTATTGTTCATGCTTTGTTCATGTTAACTAATGTAGTTAACTAATGTTAACTAATTAACTTTATTTTAAGGTGTTACCATATACATTTTAATTAAATAACTAATTAAATAATTCATCTTAACAGTACAGTACTAATGAGTTGAAAAACATTGGGTAACACTTTAGTATAGGGACCAATTCTTACCATTAACTGTAGTAAACATTATAGTACATATAAAGTATTTATTCTGCATGACCATTTTCTACATCCCTAATCCTACCCAATACCTAAACTTAACAACTACCTTACTAACTATTAATAAGCAGCAAATTAGGAGTTTATTGAGGCAAAAGTTGTAGTTAATGGTTTATTAATAGCAAGAATCGAACCTTAAAATTAAGTGTGACCAAACAAGTTAACAAACACATTTTACTAGTAGTAGTTAATACAACAGAGTTTTCCAATTAAATACTATGTTTTGTTACTAGCAAAATTTGATTGAAAATTGTAAAAGTAAATCCTACACCAAATAACTTTTAAATTATTATTTCAATGTACCTGATTTCAAAATGAAAAAAAAAAGAAAGAAAAAGAAAGAAAGAAAGAAAGAAAGAAAGAAAGAAAGAAAGAAAGAAAGAAAGAAAGAAAGAAAAGATAATTAATAATCACATTCTAGAAAACAAAACCTTATTATTGGAATTATGTTGAAATAATAATTCAAAGTGTAAAGAAAATATGTTTTATATTTTAATGTAAAAACCATTCAAAGTCAACAAGAATGCATAACTTACATTTCTAAGAACCTGACGCATATGTTTTAAATAGGTATAAAAAAAGGCGTGTTTGTACCCTTCTGTAATACTGTGAGTTCATCTAGAAATTCTCTCTTTCTGTCATTTGTCTTGCTCCCATCTTTCCAGGATCGCGTGTTTGTCTTATTTGTTTAGCTGGCCCCAGGGATGTTTTCACGCTGCTAATAATACGTTTGACTCTCCGTAGCCCTCAGGCAAGGAGCTATTGAGTCAACCCAACAGAGTGACAACATGGAAGCCACACATTTACCACTCAGACAAATCCAGTCACCCTGTATGATTTTCAGTTACCTGTTTTTATCTTGTTTACCAAGAGAGGAGAGGCTGATCCCAGATCGGTACAAAATGACAGCTTCCTCTAAGAGCAACAACTCCAAAGCCACACAAAAGTTCACTCCCGATATTTCAATTAGCGGAAGTGCGGACGAGAGGACGCTAAGGTACATTCTAATCTTGGTGTCTTAGATCTTGAATGGAGAGAGACGGAGAAGAGGGAGAGAGCCGGAGATGCGAAGTGTACTCGAAGAAGTCCCACGGGCACTCGGGGGGTTTTCATTTTTACATGGGGATTAGGATCGGTATCTTCGTCATTGCCATGGCGATGGCAGGGGCTGATAGCACCTCCCTTTGAAGCAGGCTGATGTGCGGAGCTGCTATCCTTCTATCTTTGGAGAAACTAAATCTCGCCCAGCTCGTAGATGCCTGTTTGAAAGGAACGAAGACAGGCGAGCGGTGGAGATGAGATTTTTGGTGTCTTTGTGGCCAGTGAAATTGTTGAAAGAAACTCCAGCCGTCTGAAGCCTCACTTACACCCGCCATCTCAGCGATACCAGAGATTCTTTATTACTTGCCAGCCATACAGTCAATGCAGAAGGAGTGAGGATGGGGAAAAACTGTCATGGAAATAAATGGAATCATAAAAATAATAAATACTGTACTTACTAAAAACTAATTTTTTAACAATATTTTTGGTTAGATAAAGTCAACAGAATCCTCATTAAAAACAAAATTAAAAAAAAAAATGGACATAATCTATTATTAATATGCATATATAGCATAACAACAAAATGCCATATAAGAAGATAAAATAAAAATAGGCAATCAATTTAAGGTTTTTGTAGGACATACATTTAAAAAAAAAACATACATGTTTTAACCACATTTAATGTGTTAACTGATATTAACAGTGAACAATACATTGTTACAGAATTTATTTTTCTTTGCTAACATTAATTATTAAAAATGCAGCTGTTCATTGTTAGGCCATGTTAGCTCAGGTCCATTAAGTTACGTTAATAGATACAACTTTTGATTTTAATAATGTATTAGTAAATGCTGGAATCAAGTATTTTTCATTGTTAGTTTATGCTGACGAATGTAATTATTGTTATGTATTTATTGTTTTTAAACAAAATAAAAAAAAATAAATAAATTAAAAAAAAAAAATACAATCAGTTCAACATTTTAAAAGTACAACAAAAAAAGAAACAAAATTACTAAATTAATTCAGCATCAGCCCAAAAAAAGAAAGAATGGAAGAAAGAAAGAGGGTCTAAAAATCTCTTTATTGCTTTAAAACAAAACCAAAAACAATACAATGAGTTCAACATTTCCAAAATACAACAAAAAAGAAAACAAAATCACTCCATTCTCAACAAAAAAGTCAAGATCAGCCCAAAAGAGGAAAGAAAGAAAGAAAGAAAGAAAGAAAGAAAGAAAGATAGAAAGAGGGTCTAAAAAACCTTTTTATTGCTTTAAAACAAAATCAAAAACAATACAATCAGTTTAACATTCCCAGAATACAAAAAAACTAAAAAATCACTAAACTAACTCAACATCAGTCCAAAAGAAAGAAAGTAAGAAAGAAACAAACAAATACATGTTTTCAAATAAGTTATCTAAAACACTCCCTGTCTTGCATTGGTTGGCACTGGTTGGTCCCGCCTCCAATCTCATGCCATTGGTTGAGCCAGTGGTTGAAATTTCAAAGTGCCATAATGTTTACACTGTTTTGAAATTCAACCTTCGAATGGCTTACTTACACTTGTCTCCACACATTCAACTGGAATAAAAGAACATATCTTAAGACAGAATAAAAAAAAAAAAAAACACTTCACCTTCAATTAATCTGCATTGCATGAAGTCTGTATGAAGTCTGTTGACTGTAGAAAGAGACAATCTCTCATTACAGCTCATAGAGAAAATTGACCTTGTCCGTAAAAAGGAGGTACTTCACCGCTAGCTCTCAAATGATATTATTTTTTTTTGTTATGTTTTTCAATTTGCCTCTGGGCCAAAGGGAAACTCATAGGATTTGTCTGGACAAGAGCCAAACCCAGATACATTTTTGTGTTTGTTTGCATTCACTCATTTGCAAAACAACTGAACAACTGTCGATAGCATCCTTTCATCTTGTTTTTATTAATTTTATTTATTATCATAATTTATTCAGTTTTTCTTCTTTTTCTTTTTCTTTTAACATTTACTGAAATAATTGCATTTAATTTCTGGAGCGCTGGGATTTCTTTCCCACTGCATCTGTTTTACTCAAAAACGCAATTTTTATTTTATTTTATTTTATTTTATTTTTTGAAATGTGACAATTGAAATTAGCAGCAAGGACAGAATATAGCACTTCCGAGGTGTTTGTTATGAATATATGCATGTTTTTGCAAAAAAAAAAGTAATTGTGTGGGAATAGTCATGTGTGTAGGCCATTTTTATTTGAGCGTGAGTGTGAATGTGTGTGTATTATATTGTAGCATCAGTAGTTTGATCAGCTCTTCACCACCCCTGTATGTAATGGCCATCACAGTGTGAACACCAGGCTAATCTCACATGGCCCTGGGCGCTTTCTTTTCCTCTCTCGCTCTCTGCTTCTGTTTGTTCAAACATTAGAGGATAATTACTTCTCTGGAATAATTGTTTTCTTAATCGCAGCTATCATAATTGTCTTCTGGACCTGGGCTGAGACTCACAAATGGCCCGTTCTATCTAAACAGGGGAGTGAGTCTACTGATGAAGGACGTGGCAATGACAACGTGCGAGCGTATGTATGCGTGTATGTTTGAGGGTGACACGGCAGGGATGTTTTGAGTAATGTGTCCACAGCCCCCGGAAATGGAGTTTTGCTTTTCTGTCACATTGACATTGATTTATTCATGATAAACGCCTTCTTTTGCTCCAGTCCACCGAAAGGTCCTCTGTTACACAGGAAATGAAGTGAATGAAAAAAGGTAAAGGAAGGAAAATAAAACAGTTTAGAAAAACGTGAAACATATGTGTGCATGTGAGGGGGTTTGTGTAACTGGGGGACACACAGAAATTAGATATATTTGTGTTTGTGTTTGGTAAAAGTTGGATTTTAAGAGTAGAATTAAATCGTATTAGTATGCCAAGCTTCCTCTCGCTCACTCTTTTTTCTCACCATATCGGTCTGTCTTTACACATTATTGTGTATTCTTTTAGGAAGCCAGGACACTAAATGTGTTTGTTTGTTTGTTTAGCACCATGAGAATAAAATAACAATACAAGGAGACACGACAGAAGAAAAATATGTGCAGCAGAGATTTGAAACCCAAATAACCTTTTTTGGATAGTCATCTTGTTAATGACATACATTTACTGCTCGTTTAAACCATCTAGAGAACGAAGAAAAAAAAAAAAGGAAAATTAAAATGGAGAGGGAGTATGAAACATTGACATTATCCTAATCTGATAAATTGTTCATAGATGATAGTATAATTTACTATCATGACTATTATAAATTATTGAAACTAAACTGACAGTCATGAGTGCTATTTGGACAAGATTAGTTTTATAAAAACCAAAAAAAAAACAAAAAAAAACAAAACAAACGAACAAACAAAAAAAACATTTGGGATACAGTTATTAAAAGAGGAAAACCTATTAAAATAAACATTTATACTACTGTTCAACAGTATTTTTAGTAATACTGTGACATACTATTGCAGTACAAAATATGTTATGTACAGTTAATATCTGTAATAACTGTCCATTTTATTTATTTAAAAAAAAAAAATAATAAAAAAAAAAAAAAAAAATATATATATATATATATATATATATATATATATATATATATATATATATATATATATATATATATATAATTTATTCCTGTTATGGCTAAGCTGCATTTTCTACATCCATTAATCTTCAGTGTCACATGATCCTTCAAAAATAATTTGAGCATGCTAATTTTGATGCTTATTTTTATCAGTGTTGAAATGGTGCTACTTAATGTTTTTTTTTTTTGTTTTGTTTTTTGTTTTTTTTTTGGTAAAAAACTGAGATGCATTTAATGATACACTGAAATGATACATGTGATAAAAACTAAAGTTCAAAAGATCAGAAGTATTTGAAATAGAAATCTTTTTATAACATAGTAAGCTGACATTTTAGGTGACAGTCTTATCTGTTCTTACCTGATCTAATCCAGTGGTTGTTCTGAGCAGTCCATGATTGACTCACCTTATTAAATGTGACCCTGGGTCACAAAACCAGTCATATGTACTGGTGTATTTGTAGCAATAGCCAACAATACATTGTATAGGTCAAAAGTATCCCAATCTTTGGTATATTAAGTAAAAATCATGTTCCATGAAGATATTTTGTAAATTGTCCTACTGTAAATATATCAAAACTTAATTTTTGATTAGTAATATGTATTGTCCAAACTTCATTTGGACAACTTTAAAGGTGATTTTCTCAATATTTAGATTTTTTTGCACCCTCAGATTCCAGATTTTCAGTTAGTCGTGTCTCGGCCAAATATTGTCCTATCCTAACAAACCATACATCAATGGAAAGCTTATTTATTCAATTTAAAAAAAAAAAAAAAAAAAAAAGAGAGACCATTATGACTGGTTTTGTGGTCCATGATCACAAATGAATTCTTATTTTATGAATATTCTATGAACACCAGCCAGTGCAACAAGAAATTTAGTCATGGTTTATTAAAATAAATGAGCAGAAGTTTACAATAGAATATTCCAAAATTGCAGATATTCCGGAGGAGAATAGACTTCTCAAAGGTTCCTTGACTTTGCCGAAAAACTGTAGATAATTTGTTTCATGATTCCATGATCAAGGTCATGTGAGAACAACACATACCTGTTTTGAGGCAGGATTAAAATGACAAAGAACGTTTGTGAAACAAATTTCTCTAAGCCCTGAATAGGGCTATAAATGTTGCTCTCTTCAGTTAAATCCTTGTTTCTTGTCTGTAACACCAGCTATGCTGTAGTCGTCCATGATATCGTCTCAGTTTCTTCCTCTTCCTGCTCACATTTCCACTCGGCAGGTTAAATATTTTCTCTGAAACGGCACATTTTTCACAATCCCTAAAATGCTAAAAGATGTATCACTGTAATGTATTATTTGCCATCTTGACAGCTTCACTGTTTGCAGATGTATTTAATAGACTAGTGCTTATGATGTAGATAATGCGGCCTGCCAGGGAACAGCACTCTGTGCTTTGTTAGAGCAGTCATGTGTCAATCATAATCCAGCTGAGGTGTGAACACATACTCTGTTTTGTCATTTCTCTCCTCAGACTGTGTGGAATTTTTTATTACGCTTCCAGATATTTGCTCAGGAGAGATTTCGCTCCCTCTATGGCGGGAAACCACATGGTCCGAGTTACGATATCCCGTCCGCCCTCAGGTTGTTTACAGCCTGCGCTTTCGCTGACTCTTAGGCCTCTGTCACCCCTGACTACCATAGCTGTGGCGATTACGCCTGTCACTTAGTGACATTAGTGGGTCAGTTGTCAGATTGACTGCTCGCAGTCTCAGTGAGTCCTGCACGCTTCTTGTAACGCAGTGTCATTGGCCGATGATTGACGGATACGGGGACACACAAGAAGGGTGAAGATAGTGTCCTTTGAGCTGAAGGAGATTGTCTGAAATTGTTTGTAACATGATCACGCAAGTCCAAGCCAGACTGTCCGTGAGTTAGATGAGCGTGCGCTTGTTTGTTTGTGTGTGCGTTTCGAAGTTGAAATGGAGTTCAACTTTCCTACATTATCCTGTTAGGAAAGGCACCTGAAAGCATTTTTGTAACTTTGATGGATACCTGAAACCGTAATCCATTTCAGCTTGCGATGATAATGGATTTGCCCCGATGAGGTTAGATATTCGGCACCAGAACAGGAAACTGCATATCCCTTTCACTCCTGACAGAGAGAAATATTGGGGACAAGATTAAAAAAACATGATCGGGAGAACAACACATTTCAAATTTAGATCCAAAACAAAAAGCACACAGTGCATCCAAAATCCATTATTTGCGTAGCGTCATGAATCGAGACAAAATGTGCAGGCGTGCGGTGTTTATTTATCATTAAACACTCTAAAAATAAACATGAGAGAAGTATGTTTTGGGATCTGGAGTGTGAAGCAACGCCCTGGAGGTATTGTTCCTTCTCATGGAGCGAAGGTCAGAGGTCGGCTAAGCTTTTGAAGCCGTCACGTCATCCCTTCGGAATATGTTCTGGCTTAATCCACAGCTTAAAGAGCAATTAAAAGTTTAGCTAGGATTTTAAGAAAAGAGCAGAGAGAAATGTTTTGAGGTTCCCATCTGTCTGTGCTCCTTTCCCTTCATCTTTTCAGTTCTCGTCAGGAATGTTAATTCGAGTTCTGAAACGTTAATAGGAACGATAAGGAGTGTGTAAAGGTGGAGTAGAGAAAGGTTATTTTAACTGGCGGGTCCACCGACCAAAAATATTTCCTCCACATTTTCAAGCATTCATGCAGAATGCGACCCATCCTTCCTCCAAATGGGGACAGTATAAGAATAATCTGACTTTTGGAAACAACATAACAGAGTTTTATAGAGTTTTAGGATACCACAATCATAAAACCAGGAATGAGATGTACCTGAGGAGGCTTAAAGAAACCGAGGCAGCACCGCACCTCGATTTTTTTTTTTAACTAGAACAAGAGCAAAATTAATTTTTAAAAAGGCGCACTGAAACAGTGCTTTCTTTGCGGATATATAAAAGAAAATTCAAGAGTTGTGATGAACGGCAGGCTCTCTGCTCCACATATAAATGCTGCCTTCTTGATTAAGAATGTATGAACGCTGATAAACAAGGGCGGCTAATTTCACTACAGTGACTAACATCCTCAGTGTTTTGTTTGGCAAAGCCACGAACATCTGGAACACTTGGCATGTGGAAAGGCGAAGTTGGCCTGGGAGGAAATGGACTGGAACGGCAAGAAGCGATGCATCACTATGCCATTGCCGAGAGTGTGAGGTGGAGTGGATGACAAGAAAAAATGGATAGATGAATGAATGAATGATCAGGCCAGGTGAGATATCTATGCCTCAGTGCCTTCGAAAAGGATTACATTCAAAGGCAGCCAGCTGACGTTCACCAAGATGTACTGTGAAGGTTTTATCTCAAGAACTTCAGACAAGAAGGATAAGAAAAAAAAAAAAAATGTTTTGAAAAAATGTCTGAGTGCTTTATATTTCTTTGTAAAACAATACTCTTGAAGTGCTGATCAGTTGAGCTTGAGGCTTGTCCACGAAGTGGGCGGTTGATGGGTTAAAAGTGATTAAAGAGCCCCTCGTATAAAGCTGTAGACATGTGGACTGCAATCAAAGGCGGGCCTCAAAAGTGGCCAAACTGTTTAATGTTTGCTGTGGCTCGGTTTGAATGTGTTCACGGGTCCCTCAGAGTCAGACCGGTCGACTGAAACACAACAGTCTTGGGTAAGATATCAAAAGTACACTCTGCTGAGGGAAGTGGTCCAGTGGTAAAATCTGCCCTGGAAGTTTTCAGCGCCTGCAGTGAGGTGTGTTGATATATGCCTTGCCAGAGAGACCTCAGACCTGGCTTAACTCCAGTAGGTCTCAGGAGGTCCAGAGCCCATCTGGAGGTCCTCATAGGCAGGAAGGCTGAAGAGAAATGAAGCTTGACCAGCGCCAGTCATCCCTTAAGACAAAGCAGACACCTGAGCCTCCCCAAGCTCCAGGATAAACAAAACTCCCTGACCTCCTCACCAGGGGCTCTGTTAGTCTTTTAAACACACAGACACATTCCTTTCTTAACGTGTTGCGCTCCCTTTTAGACTTGAGAGGCTTAGTGCACGAGAGAAAGAACATGCCTTTTTTATCTTATCAAGATTTGGAAAAATTCTGAACATTCTGAAAAATGTCCAGCTAGGAGCTGTTATAGAGGTTTGTACACAGATGCCATTTTATATAATCTGTCAACCTAAAATTGTTAGTTTAAGGGTATGTTTCCTTCGGATTTGACCCATGAAAATAAATATTGTTAGTGTAACCTATAATGTAGTTAGTTTACAATCATATTCAATCATAACCAGTTCATCTAGATGATTTTTTTTTAACCTAAAATGTTCTTCATGTGGTAACATGCAATTTAAATGATTCGACTGCAATAAAACAACTTATTTAACACCACAGATTCATCTTATATTAGATTACACTAATAAATCTAAACTAATAACTAAAAAAATCTCATTGAGGTGATAATCGCAGGTTGCTGCATTTTACAGTGTCATCATTTATATAAATGTATGCTCATAGGAAAAAAAAAAAAAAAAAAACGCTTTTGAACTGTTGACTGTTTGCACATTTGACTGTTGCAAATACATAACTGACTTCACTGGGAAAGTTTCCATTTGGGTGTGGGAAATTAGATGCATGAAAAATGTAATATGTTTCAACAGGTATGTTTCTCAGGATCAAGAGCTCTTTAGCTTAGTCATGAACATTTTTTACACCCCAAAATTAATGTTCTATTTTGTTTTTTCTATATATACATAATGTAGAATCGGATAAAAACTGGATCAGCATTTGTTTAAACTTCTTAACATCACATTTGTGTTGTGTTATTTCCAGATCAGAACCTCTAAATGATTTTCTCTCACTTGTGGTAAGCTTGTTTTTTGGTTATGCATTCAACCTAACTATGAGATTTTGAGTCTAAACAACCCGAAGCTCATTCTAGAGCTGATTTACAGGTTATGTTGACCTACAGTAGCGTTTCCCTTGGGCTGTTTTGTACAGTGGTGGCTTGATCAGATAGCTGGCTGTGGTTCACCCTCGGGGTGCTTATGCATATTTGAGCAGAGGGTAATTACAGGTTCCACAGGTTCTAGACACCAATGACTGATTAATGTTCTTCTTTACGATATTAACTATACCAAGCACATCCACCACACTAACCACACACGTTGCATTTTTTATAAATCTCATCCAGTGTTATTTCGTCTCTTCCTTCATTTCATCTTCTCCTTTCCTCTCTCATCTGCTTGATTGCAGAAAGACACAGGAGGCTTTGGAGTTTGTGTTTTTGGCTAAACCACTGTTCTTCATGGTTCATGGATATAGGTCACTTCCACTACCCACATACACCCAAGATACGCAAACACGCACATACTTTCTTCAAAAAAAGGAGGAAGAGACAGAAAATGAGCTTGTTTACAGAATAGAGTTACTTTTGAAATGAATGCAAATCCACTGGGTATTTTGCTGGATTTTTTAAAACAGTATTTCCGCCTACGCTGATGAACCCCCCTAAAATTACAGGTATTCTGGTTGCATTGCATTTGAATAGCACTTCAGTTTCCATCACTGCACATTTGATATTTAGCATGTATTGCCTCGTATCTCTCTCTTCATTTATCATATTAATTATACACGAGCAATAGACTGCACTGCTAATAAGAAATATATAGAGAGAGTGAATTCAGGTAAACAGGGACACATTTTGCAGTTAAGCAACCAGCGATCATACATGGACAGAGCCTGACCTCTTTTTTTTTTTTTGCAAAGAAGGTGACAAAGGGTATGTGTACAGCAGAAATGAAAGCCGTGTGCATCCCATCAGGGGGTCTTACAGCCTTTCAACCTGCATAAGACTGGCACAAAAGGACGAACATACATTTGTATGTACAAGATTTAATTAAATCCGTCCTTCATAAAAACTGCTTCCACGGTAGGGAAGCCCAGCCAATCAATGCTCAATCAATAAACCAATCTATCTATCTTTGCACGGCCAACCACTTTCCCATCTCGCCATTCTTCATGCATGACATTCATTGACTCTTATATTTGAAAATTGCATTTGCACCAAGCATAATGCCACACTCTACCAATTTATCTAAAGTTCAGTTCATTTGTGGGTAATTTAAGCCTCAACTCTTCAGCGTGGGACTTTGATTGCTGTCACACTTAGCTGCAGAGGCAGCCATTTCATTTTAGGTAGAGAGAGAGAGAGAGAATGGAGCTTTGATACATAAACATCATTTTGATCCGTTATTTCAGTGCAATAGCGAGACCCCCTGTGGGCTTCTATTTAATTATGCAACAAATGTTTGACTATCCAAAGTGAAATTTTTAGCCCATGAATATTTATTTCAATTCATTTGTTGAATGTTGATTGTAATTACATGGAAACATGATTTATTGCCAAGATTTCTACATTAGCCAGTGAAATGAGGGGATAAATAAATAAATGAATGCAGCATAAGAATGAATGCCAAATGCGTGCAAGTGGCTTCTTTAATGTTATTTGAATATTTTAAGTATTGGTTACTGTATGGTGACACAGCAAGTTTTTTTGGTCATCAGTGGATGGCAGACTCTCTCATCTCTCATTTTGGAGAGATTTTGTTCAAGGGCATGTTAGAGAAAGATGAATGACACATGGATATGTGCATATGCATGTTCATTATAAATGCATAGGCGCTGAACGGAGTGTGTGTGTGCGCTGGTGTGGGTGTGTGTGCACTCTTTACATTGAAAGGCAGGCCCTACTAACCTGACAGAATACAAATGCCAAGATTATGGCGACGTGTCAAATTAAAGGGACAATTTGGAGTAATGATGAGTGTTAGGCCACTCAGTCTGAAAGGCAGCGAGTTGGAAAGAAAAAGAGGAGTGAATGATGGTGCTCCATCTTGTTTAATATTCCTGAAAGAAAATGTGCAGTGACAGGAAGTGGGGCAGCGGGGAGAAGGCCAGAGGCAAACACTTAGAGACGCTGCTGCTTTGTTAGTGTCTATTTAATACATCAGTCGAATTTTGCACTGCGGTTAGAGAAAAAAGCTATAGCTTTTTCGGTTGGTGTTTATATTTATTTAGAGTCGAGGACTGTAACCTTTTTCAGACCAGAGTTCCTTTTGTGGCTGCTGTTACATATTGTAGAAACTAAATATTATAATTTAAGCATGATCTATCATTTAAATTTGATGTAAAGACAGTGCAGTGGTATGTGAAAGTTTGGGAACCCCTAGCAGAATCTGTGAATCATTTTAACTAAATAAGAGAGATCTTACAAAATGCATGTTATTTTTTATTTGGTACTGTCCTGAGTGTGTTTATATATAATCCAAAAGACAAAAAAAAAAAAAACAGAAATTATTAAAATAACCCCCTTCAAAAGTTTGGGAACCCTTGGTTCTTAATACTGTTTGTGGTTACCTGAATGATCTACGACGTTTTTTCTTGTTTTGTGATGGTTGTTCATGAGTCTCTTGTTTGTTCTGAATAGTTAAACTGAGCACTGTTCATCAGAAAAATTCTCCAGATCCTGCAGATTCTTCAGTTTTCCAGAATCTTTTGCATATTTGAACTCTTTCCAGCTGTGACTGTACGATTTTGAGATCCATGTTTTCACACCGAGGACAACTGATCGACTCAAACACAACTATTAAAAAAGTTTCAAACATTCACTGATGCTCCAGAAGAAAACACGATGCATTAAGAGCCGGGGGGGGGGTGAAAACTTTTAAACAGGATGAAGATGACCAAATGTTTCTTATTTTGTTGAAAAAACTTTTTTTTTTCCATTCAGTACTGCCCTTCGGCAGCAACAGAAGATACTTGCATGTTTCCCGCAAGACCAATTAAGTACAATTTACCTTGATCTTCAAATTCAAAAAGTTTTCACCCCTCGGCTCTTAATGCATCTTGTTTCCTTCTGGAGCGTCAGTGAATGTTTGAACCTTTTTTAATTGTAATTAGTTATGTTTGGGTACCTCAAATGTCCTCAGCGTGAAAAGATGATTCTCAAAATCATACAGTCACTGCTGTAAAGGGTTCAAATATGTAAAAGATGCTGGAAAACTGAAGAATCTGCAGGACCTGGAGGATTTTTCTGAAGAACAGTGCTCAGTTTAACTGTTCAGAAAAAAAACAAAACAAAACTAGGGACTCATAAACAACCATAACAAAACAAAACAAAAACAGTCATGGATCATCCAGGTAACCACACATAGTATTAAGAACCAAGGGTTCACAAACTTTTGAAGGGCATTATTTTAATAACTTCAGTTTTTTTAGTTTTTTTTTTTTTTGTCTTGTGGACTATATGTAAACATCTTTTATGTGAAATATCTTACTTAAGACAGTATTAAATAAAGAATAACACATTTTGCATGATCTCTCTTAATTTGTTAAAATTATTCACGTTTTTTTTTTTTGAAGTTTAGCTTCTTTTGCCTTGGTTGAAGTTTACATAATATTGCGGTTTTGTTTAACAAATATTTCATTAAATTAAAATTAAATTTAAATGTAATTAATTTATTTATAATTAAGAAAAAATGTTCTGCATCTGTCATGACCGTCATAAACAATAACAGGTTTTCGTTCTGTTGAATTGTGTTTCAGCACGCAGCACACACAGACTAAACAGCATTGACGATCAGTGTAGGATAATTTGAGTAAGTAATAGGCTGGAGAGTGAGACACAGAAAGAATGATGGGAGGGTGGAGGGATCACTTCTCCTCCATTGTCTTCTCCTCTTTTTTCCCTCTGCTTTCACTTACCCAGACAGGAAGAGTCAATGGTTTAATTACAAGGCTCCAATGCTAGTTAAATTATCAAAATTTAATTTCCACCTTTCAGCTCTCCCTCCCTCTCTCTCTCTTTCTCTCGTGCTCTCATTTTCTCTCGCTCTTCGAGCCACTCATTTAGCTCAGAGCCCATATGTATCCCTTATCTCAGTGTATTTCAGTGGGATATGAAGGACAAAAAGTCGTCTTCTTGTTTAACCCAGCCTTCCTCTACTGGAGCAGTTAAATCAGGACAACAAATTCATTTTCCCATTTAAAAAGTCCTAAAGGGTGTCAGTATACCTCTGTAGCGAGACGTTTCGCTTTGATAACAAGAAAACACGAGAATGTACAAAAATAGTTCATCGCTTGATTGAAATGAAGCATATCAAGTAGACTTCATGTCCTTCCTAGTTTAATTTGTCTCCCCGCTCTCTTTTTTGCTGGATCTCAGCACAATCCGAAAGAATTTGTCTCCCTTCCCGGCCCGCTGTCAGTCATCTCCTCCGATCGTGCTGTCTTTTGTGCCATTCCTCAATTGAGACAAGCCGAGAGGAAGAGGAAATGAAAATCAAAGGTTCCGAGCGCAGAGCACAAATTCGCACGAGCCTCCGTGTACCAGTTTATTACTCCTGTGTGCATCCTTTCACCTATTTGTTCTTTAGTTACTTTGAAAAATGTGTGTGTGGATCCATGCACTTGTTTATTAGCCTGTAGCCATGTGTTCCATTCTATCTCCCATCGGGACCATACTTGCTCCTCTTGTCCTGTTTTTGCTATAAAGTAAACCACACAAGGAGACTTTGACGTCCTTCAGACCTCCGCCGCTATATTTAAACCACAATGCCAAGCGTGGCATCTGTACTCACTCCTGTGGGCATTAAATGTACTATCCTACCATTTTTTGTTTGTGTGAGAATCCATTAAACAAGTGCTCTGCAGCTCATTAGTGTTGTTTTGTTTATTTTTTAGCTTTCCTTGCCCAGCTTTCAAGCTACATACTTTACTACTTAGAGAGAGAGCCATTAATCCAGTTGCTGTTTGTGTCATTTTGTAGCATGTAGCGCAGTGCGCTAACCTGACTAGAGCTACGGCAAAGTACTTTAACTGAGAATTATCCCACCAAAAAATCTACCCATCAACCCCTCTTCTTCGACCTCTTCAGTCCAGTGACCCCCAGCAATCTCTTCTCTTGTAGCCGTTCCGCCGAGTGACCTTCTCGGTGGTGAGCCAGCCACAGGACCCGCACCAGGGCTCGCTGCAGAGCTGCTACGACAGTGGCCTGGAGGAGTCGGAGACGCCCAGCAGCAAGAGCTCGTCCGGCCCCAGACTAGGTGCCCTCCCTCTACCCGAAGACGCCTATGAGAGGACTACGCCCGATGGCAGTGTCGGTGAGGCAGAGCATATGGAAAATGGTAGGGGCAAACACAAAAAAAGATAAGTCAGAGTTAAGCTAAACAGCTAAATAAAAAGAGACATACTCATCAGTCAACAAGATAGGGAAATTCTCACAAAAGGCCACACACTCACACAGCTACGCTGACACTACAGTTTCACAGATGCTGGGTTATACGTAGAAAGGTCTGAATAGGCAGGAAATGCTAGGTTAGTATTACACGCTAAGTATGATACTGTGTTTAGTGTTTAGTATGGCTGGCTTAACAGCTCACAAGTATTCGCATGCTTCTTTTATTTATACATACAGTTTGTTTTTATTCATGTTTACTCAATAAGAGCTAAAGGTCAGTTAACGTAGCATAGCCTACTAGTTAGTCTAAAAACTCTGCAGGCAGTGTACTACATTTTCTTTACAGAATCAGATGAGGTCAAGGCTGCTTCATTGAAGACATAACTCATCTTCTAAACATCAGTTTACAAGAGCTTTGCTTGTGTACCAGATAAATAGATTAAAATATCATTTTCTTCACTTTTACTCTGCCGTGGTGAGTTGCAAAAACGCATTTTCAAGTTTTCGCTTGAGTGATTTCGGTTTTCAGTAATCACTGTCAGTCTGATAAGCTGCTGTGCCTATCGCGGTCTTTGAATTGTAGGGGTTTAACAGGTGAAAGGGCTTGAACAGTAAGAGCATGTATCTAGTTTCACTGTGGCTGAGTTACCTATCCCCCCGTAGAAGCTCTCTGTGGTCAACAGTTACCTCCATTGTTAATGACCAACCAACCAGTGTTGGGTCTCTATCAATGGAGCCACTGTTGGTACGGTATTCGGTAGCAGTTGTCGAACATTAAGGGCTGTCTTGTCCACATTTGATACTTTATCAGCAACAGGTGCGTATTGTGTGAGCTCGGCGTGTCATTTTCTGTGGAATGCTTGCTCATCAGAGTACATGTTAGAAGAGCAGGAGCGAGTGTTTCTCTTAGAGTCAAGTTATCAGGTCCACAGCACTAAATTTTGTCATGTGTATTGTGTTACCTCATTCAGACCAGACATATGAGACTAAAACCTCACGGTTTGTAAAAGGTCAAAGGTCAAAAGCCTAACAAATGGATGTTAGATTTTTAAACCGCTGAAAAATGTGATTTTTAACTTTATCACAGAAAGAACATTGGCCTAAATGTAGATTAAATAGGCTTGGTGGAAGGGAAGTTGTTTTAGCCCACTTGCTGCGTAAGACCTGAAGCCTTTTGCATTTAGACAATTCTGCACCAAATTAGCCTCAATTAAAGTCTGGCTCTAATTCAGACTAAGCTAAAAATAATTGGTCACTAGGAGATCGATGCAGGGCTGATTAGATCAAAACTGTGAATTTGGCCATCAGTCAGACCCTCTATTTGAGAGCAGGAGGGAAGATTAAGGAAAACTTACGCTGATGGCTGTCAAAGTTTTTTATAGTGTTTCTTTCTCATTTTTTGACATACATTTTATATGATCAAAAGACGTTGTGATTCCATTGTCTATATTTCCAAGGTTAGGAAAGCTAACGATGTATCTGTTTGTGCTATCATCACATTTATTCAGTCTCAAACGCTACAGACGTTATGGACATTTGGATGGATGAACGCAAAAGGACGCAGGCACACACATTCTCTCTGAAGTTTTATTAGTAATCATTTAATGATCCGTTCCTCTTCTCATCTGTCTCTCTTTCTGTCGGTCTTCTCTCCCGTTTTCATTCTCTCTTGCCACCTCACGTCTCTGCCTTTTCCCTCTCTTCCTGTTCCATTCTATCTTTCTTGTAAGATCTTTCAAGGGCAGATACAAACAAACAGATGAATCACTTTCTGATAAATAAAAGAGATGCCTCACCCTGCTGCTCCCAATCTTTAGGAGAATCAGTGTGTGTGTGTGTGTGTGTGTGATGGGGGTTTAGAGAGGGAGAGATATGGGGAAAATAGAAAAGTCAGGAGACTGTGTTCGGCTTAGAACTGTGCAGAAGCGAACATTAGTACAATAGCTTATGCATTCAATGCAGTTAGAAGTTGACGCTGAAAATTTTCAAAGCTGATGTGCTCTGCTGGGCTCATGCATTATCAAACATCACACACAGAGACTCATACACACTCAAATACACAGCCGGTCACACTTGCGACCCAGCAAAGTCGCTGTCAATGTGTCTTTCATGACAGAGATGTCCTAAGTGTGTGTGTGTGTGTGTGTGTGTGTGTGTGTGTGTGTGTGTGTTTGGCTCTATAATTGGCTTAGGCATGCTGTGGGTTAGTTCCGCTTTGACAGAGTCTTTTGGGTCGGTGTTAGGTTCGTTTAATGCTTTTAATGCTCTCTCAGGGGACTTAGACAACATCCATACTCACTTTTAAGTGTGTGATCATACCTCTTGTGTGTAATTTGGAGATATTTACCTTTCAGTGGCTTAGCACTAAAATATAGTCTTTTGATTTTAGAAATTACTCAGTAAGGTGTTTTGAATATCTAACAAAATCAAATTGTTTTTACATTACATTTTACATTTTTATATTAAAAAGAGAAGTTTGCATTAATACTTCTAGTTTACATTTCTTCTTCTATAATATTATTTTTCATACATGTCCTTAATATGTAACTGCATATAGGCAATATAAGCAAATTTTAAATGATCAGATTCATATTTAATAAGAAAGCTGTCTTGCGACAGAACCATCCAGGAATTTAGTTTTGCATTTTTATTAGGGTGATAAAAGCCTAAATACACACACACAAACACATAATATAATTAAACTAAATAATGAAATAACTTTCCTTAAATTTCATATTCATTTGTGGTAACACTTTATTTTAAGGACCAATTCTCACTATTAACTAGTTGCTAATTTGAATGCCTATTACTAGAATATTATCTGTATTTGAGTACATATAAAGCAAGCAAGATCATATTTTAGATCCCTTAATTCTACCCCATACCTAAACTTAACAACTCATTTACTAACTATTAATAAGCAGCAAATAAGGGGTGAAAAACTCTTAGTTAATAGTGAATGTATGTTCCCTGTTCAAAAGTGTTACCTCATGTTATTTTTTAAAAAAAAACAAAACAAGTGTTATTTGTCAACTAAAAAATTCAGTATTTGCTCAGTATATGTGTTTTCGAAGAAGGCAGCTTTGTTTGTTTGTTTGAAAGAAAAAAAAAAGGTCTCTTCTTTTTACTAGCTTAGTTGAAACACTGCAAGCTGCGCTTAATCGTGTTTTGTAAGAAAATGAAACAAGGTCGTCTTGCTCCGTCTGTAGCACAACAAGACGGCAAAGAATGTTGCAGGTTTTTTCCATGTTGAAAGGGTAACATTCTCAGTGTCCTTCTCATGGAAAGCACTTAATTAAGTCGGTTAAATGGCAGTCATTGCCCCTCACAGTGCTGCTTCCCTAATGCTGTATTACAGCTCTGATAACCTGGAGTCAATTAAAATATGGACGGGAGATCATACAGACTAACACACACACATACACACACACACCCCTGTAGTTAACAGATGGGCAAAATGCCATCACTTGAAAGAAGGAATCAGTGAAGGTCTGTAATTGTGGTCATTATGCTTGTGAAGGATGTGTGTGATTGGGATCCTGTTGAGGTTTTTGTTGTGAGTGTGTTTGTTTGTTTTGGGATTAAGGTCATGGCAGGAACTGGGCGTCCCCCCTAATGAAGAAGCCCTGCTGTGAAGATGGGTTTCCAAAACACACACGCGCTCTCGCTCTCTCTCTCTGCCGTTCTTTCTCAATTTCTCTTTCTCTTGCACAAACAAATGTCAAGGCAGCACACGCTGCACAAACATATAACATATCGACAGTAAATAACGATTAGATATTTCCTCCTTTAATGTGCACATGAATGTACCTGTGAAAGGGAGTGAGAGCGAGCGAGAGAGCGAGCCGGAGAGAGACTGATTGACTCTCTGGAAAAATCCCGCTCTTCGACTTGCTCGTTGTCAATCGATGATCATCCAGTCAATACATTTGCTCTACTCCTCGTTCTTATCTCTTCCTTCTCTCTCTACACTCCCCTGCGCCGAAACGTGGGACTTGCATCTTCTCTCCCTAAGGGTTGTTCTGCTTTCCGACATCATCGCTTAGATGTTATTATCCTGTAACTTTGTAGTTTCATTACGGCAGACAGACAAACAGATAGAAAGACAATGCTTTATTTTCCTTGGAGACAGTGGAGCATTTGCCAATGATAAAGATAGGCTTTCTCTAGAGGAACGCCGTGCAAAAACTCTGACCACCGTTTGAACCCTGGAGACGTCTGTCTCTAGAGTCTGCTTGTTAGGCTTTAAGTGTTTCTGTAATTTTATCATGACTGCGGACAGATACTGGGTGTATAATATGTCTCAAAGCAAGAATAGTGATGTAGCTGAATATAACCTTATATAATCAACAGCTGGTCTCAGATCAGTAGCCCAGTCTTAGTGCAATTGGAGATGATAGGAACTGAAGTGATCACTTCAGATCAGTGTTTATGAATCAATACAAATTACAGGTTTTTATCGGCAAGTGTGTTTCAGGATTCACTTTCAATATCCCACAGTGAAAGATGTGGAGCAGCTTGTATTGGATTCATTTGATATTTGCTTTATTTTGCTTGATATTTAATTTCAGCACTGCACGCTATAAAAAATAAAAATACACTAAACAAAAAAAGTGAAGAAATGTAACAATTTTCACTCAGAAATTACTAGTAAATTACAATCACAAAGAAACAGCAAATAACACACTGAATGAAACTGAAATAGTATTTTCAGTGCTTCAGTAATCTGTTTTATTCAACTTCAAAAACGTATTTATTTATTTATTTGTATGGTTCCATGAAGAACCTTTAACATCCATAGAACCTTTCTATTGTGCAAAACGTTCAATAGAAAGGTTCTGAAAGGTTCTTTGAAGAACCAAAAATGGTTCTTCTATGGCAGTAGTTTTCAAACCTTGGGTTGCGACACTTAGCTGGGTCTCCAGGATGATTTAAGAAAATTGTATATGTGTATGTATCAAAGTTCAAGATTCGGGAAGGAAGGAAGCGGGACTCAGAAAACTTTAATAAATGAATAAACTTAAACAACAAAATGAAAGTAAGCAGCAGCCACCTAATGGCAGAATCCAACATGTATTTGTGTTTGTGCTCTGTTTTTGAAGTGTTGAACATTGTAGCCAATCACAGACATGTCTGTTGATTTCTGGAATGTAATGGCCAATCAGAGGTGTTTTGTGTGTCAGAATACACTCACCAAGTTCAGTCCTGCGTTCTGGAAGCTTGCAAATCCTCTCATTGTAACAAAGTGTAAATGCAATGTAAATAAGAGATTAATTGTGCCGTGTAGAGAGAGTCACTGATTATAGCAGAATTTTCTGAGATTGCGATAACTGAAATGAGTGACAACTTTTTAGAGATTAAGGGAGCGTTCTTTGCACGCTTTCTTGTCTATATATAGTCCATTCCGAATTTGAATAAAAGTTGTTTTTGATGCTGCTAAGAGGAACAATGTGGTGTACATGCTGCAAGTTTCAGGAGTGACATCTGCATATAAATGGGGGATTCTCTTTAAATATATATAGATATACGATTTCTCGATTTTAATAGAACCAATAGATTAACCAAAATCAATTCTTAAATCACAATCGATCTTTTGGTCTATGCTGTTTTCAGTTGATGAATAAATAGTACATAGTGTGTCGTCCTTCCAAAAAATAGCAATAGGCTTTGTGTTACTTTTGTGTTACTTTTTTACTTCAAGCAATAAATACCGTTTTGGCACTCTTTAATGTGGCATGATAGATCGTTGTAGCTTCTGTGTACTCGTCCGTGCGTAATTAAACACATAGGAAAGCATTCGTGACAGTTCCGTTTTTGTTCTGGATCCAGTTCTCTGCTGCTGCATTGGTATAGCTGGGTTGCGTCAATTTAAAAGGGAAAAAAAACTGAATGCCACTGTTCTATGGCATCACTGCAAAACCCCCTTTTGGAGTGTACTTAGTCTTGCATTTTGATTTGATAGAGGTCAAAAGAGTAAATTATATAGAAAAGATAGAACATTGGTAATTTTGTCATCAGCCAGAAAAAAACAGCAAGACAACTAACAACTTCATAGATACCAAACAAACTCACTTGTAGTACTAAAAATATCATATTTGTTAACTGTAGAATTTACTTGTACCTCTCAAGTTAGTCTTAGCAACTTGGCCATTAGCAAACAAACAGATAAATAAATAAATGAACACTGCGCGTACACTCACTTCATTAGAGAAGCCGGATACAGAGGGCCAGATGGCAATGCCAGTCGCTTTTAATTAAAGCTATTCATATTTCAAGAGCTCGGTAGAGCCTCAATCCAATAAACCTCGTTTTTTATTTCACCAGAACTCAAGCGGGGCCAATAATTGTACAGAGAGAGAGAGAGAGATCACTAAAGCAATGACAAGCATAACAGGCCACCTTTACTGGCATTTGCATTCATTAGAAAGTTTGTGTGCAGCCTTTGCTATTTTGTTGTTTGGACTTTGTGGCTTCAATCAGTTTGGGACAATGGGAGGAGAAGGTTACTGCGGTTGGTGTGTTGTACGAGCATCACGTCGGCAGAACTGAGAATCAAGGTCATTTGTTATTGTCACACAACGCTAAAGAGTTAATAGAGCTCTTCTTTATCAGAAAATTGGAATCAGGTTCAGGATTATGGGCAGGTTGCTACACTTGTAAGGTTGAGTGTGCGCGTGTGACATGTTTTGTGGTTGATCCTAGTCACTAAAATATACACGTGCATTTTTTATGTCTTCTGTCTTACAGAAAAATATTTACAGATCGTTAAACAGGATTATTAACACCCAAAGCACAAGTACTTCATTATTCAAACATTCCTATCTCAAATTCTTTTTAGAAACAGGAAACATGCAATTGGCTAAGCATTTGTACTATAGATAGTCGCCTCTGTATTTGAGCAAATAAAAACAGGTCTTTCCAGTTAGTTAGTAGTTTGAATTGTGTAACCATGTCATATTTTACTTCACTCAGCTTTCATCTTTCAGTTGCTTTTAGATGAGACTGTCAGGACGTTTAGCGCTAGGAGGTGAAAACGTGCGGATTTTCTTAATCAGCGTGAAACAAAAACAAGCTCGCCCCGCTAGCGTGTGTGAACTTCAGGCTTTGGGAGTTCAGTGAAGTGGCAAGTATTGTTCAGGCAGAGTGCCATACTAGACCTGTATAAAACAGGCAAGCAGTATTTCACTTGCATTTCCTGCCAAATGTTTGTGCGTCACCTGGCTTTTGTGAACAGGTGGAGCCTTCCTGAACATAAAAACACTAAACATTTTAGAAGCTCTGCAATTATGCAGGCATTCCCGGTGTCTACAACTGAACTGCCCTCTAAGGTAAAAAAAAAAAAATCAATCTGGCTCACTTTGGCCTCTGATTTGTGGCTGCTTTGTTCCAACTGCCAAATCATCCACAATGTTGCACCTCAGGAATGTGTCTCTCATTATCTCAAATAATCCCAATTTATAAGTTCAAAGGGTGAGAGGGAGTTTAACAACAGAGTTAAGAGGGTGTTTAACCAAGTTACGATGGAACAAATGTTCAAGCACGCAATGTTTTTGTCAACAGTGTTCTGGTTTAACACTGCTAATTTAGGTTGACTAAAGGGGTTGAATAGTACTATTAGTTTGAGTTTGCTCTTTCGCTAAACTGTTTTTCAGTGAAAGAAGACTTACTGGTTATCATGTTACATGTTTTTTTCCGGCATATTTGACCGACAGAGCTAACCTTTGGCATTTGCAGCAGTTAGTTTCTTACCTTTTGATGTCCTGTTGTCGCAACCATTCATTCCAGGAATTCCCAAAGTTCTCTGACTGGAAATAACCCAGGGGAATAACGAGTCGTTTGCTGAGCTTGTTGAAAGACTCCCAAGCTCCAAGATTTGACAAGCCTTGGAATACATATTCAGTTTTCCTAGGCTTGTTAAAAGGAATCACACAATAGCCTCACAACATAGAAGATTTAGCATTTTATCTGTACTGCAGCCAAAATACAGAGAATTCTATAACCTCGTTATAAAATTATACAACTCTTTCATGTCAGAAAATACCCTCTTTTTTAACCTATATAGAGCTGCTTGGAGAAAAGTTTGAATTAGAATGTGCAGGGAAAACATAAGGGTAACTCTGAAAAATATTTCACTCAGTCTCTCTGGTCAAATGCATTTTATTTACTGCTATTTTTAAGTTCTCGGAACATTAGGATAATTGTCGAAGGCTGTTTCTTTGAGTGCTCTTATTAAAATCCAAGACAGGCATTAGCGGAGATGGCCGCAAGACCTTTCAAATAAATGAGACGCTCACCATCACTTTGTGGCAAGACTTTGAAGTACCTGCAATCACATCAGGTATCGGATCAGCTTAATTACCGAGCTGGAAATTAGGCATGATAAAGCGAGAATGGAGGGAGAGAGAGAGATTGGAGGAGGGTGAAAAGTCATCGAATCTGTATCTTAACACTCTGAATATCATTAACAATCTCATTGCCTGCCAACTGTATCACATGACCGCCGTCTGCACCAATCAGACAGCGCCACTCGTCTATGTTTAGCTAAATATGATGGATCGCTTTGCGGCGAAGAAGAGATTAACAGCGGCCGTGAAGGTACTTTCGCTATCTGCTTCTGTAGCTGCCTAATATTTCTTTCTCTCACTGCAAAATGTGATCCATTCTGAAAGGTTTTCCAGCGGTCCCTTTGGCATTGGCCTAGTATAAATCTGCCCCTGTTTTGAGATGTATGAGTAGACTACCACACTGCAGCGAGAGCTCAAGGCGTGAGAGGAGGAAGATGCATCCCTGCAGCACCAGCGGCAAAGCCACTGAGGCCTTTGGCATTCTTTTCTTCTCGTCTTCCCTCCATTTACTCGTCCTCGTCCGCTCCTTTGTCTTTTCAAACAAGAAACAGGCTGGTGTTCCGTTCGCAGAGAGAATGAATGTAGGTGAGGCAGAACGACTGTGACGTGACGAGACGTTTCTGCACGTGTCAATTGGTGGCATTTGGGAGGTTCACCTCAAAGCTCTCGCTGCGCCTCTGTCCCGCACCTCTCAGCACGAACCGTGACCTTTCACGAACAGAAAAGCGACCGTCTCTCAAACTATCGCATTTAACAGAATTAATCCTTTCTTTCTAAAAATAAACATTGGGAGATCGTGCAACAAACAGACAAAAAAGAACAAATTCTGTCATAACTGTTCAAGTCATGCATTATGGCAGCATTTTCTTTTCATCAGCATCTGAATGTTTTCCAAGCAAGTGCCTTGATGTCTAGAAATTGCATGTCAATTGAAAAACAGTGCAAGGTCAGGGAAAGAAAGGAATCGTGGCGGCAGCTAGACAAATAAAATAAACACCTGACAGTTCAGGGAATTATTTTTGGCATTGCTTTTCATTGGGTGCCTGTTGTGAGGTGAATATGCATTGGCACATAATTATTGAAATGTCATGTAAAATATGCCTGGGGCCTGACGAATCTCATTCAAGTCTCTCCAATAACTGTATGTTCCCCACTGCGTTTTGAAGGTTTAGTCTTTTTCGGGCTGCAAGTAGTGGCAAAGTAGACGCACGGCCACTAGAAATGCACAACACACAAACCTTACGGAGAGCCAGGTGAAGGCGGTGTTATGTCAAAACAGTAGATACAACTATTCCACTCATGCGCGTTTAACCTCCCACATACCGCAACGCACAAAGGGGCCGATTCGGCAAACAAAAGAACAAAAATGTTCGGAGGTACAAAGAGCGCAGACTTTGAAAGAGGGATGAGTGAGCCCTAAAGGGAGCAAAGATTGTTTTTCATTATGTAAAAAGAAGCCAGCATAAAATACTCCAAGACGCAGACAATTACCTCAAGATCACATGACTCTGACAGAAGAAATGGATTTATAACCCTTGCCGGAAAAAAGGATTAGCGACTTGAACAAAAAACAAGAGAGACACACCTGGTTTGAGGGGCCTAGAATTCGAAACAAAAGGTGTGTGTATGCCGTTCAGGGCTTTTGTGTGGTTACTCTGAGGAAATAATGACTAGCCATGGGTGATACGAGGCAGGGCTGAGGAGGGAGTTTACCAGCGCCCGTGGCTTTCTGAGTTTTGCCATGGACTTCCTTATATTCTCCCCATCAATCTAGCCCTTTGTACTCAAAGGACTTCTATCAGATTGTTTTCCTTCTCTTCCTTTGCTGCTTCTTGTATCCCGTTGTTTTTCTGTCCCATGTTACTGTCAGTCTTTCCCTAGCTCTTGCTGTTATACTTAAAAATTAAACAAGAGTGAGTGATCTCCTAGCTCTTTCTTTTCTTTCTTTCTTTCTTTCTTTCTTTCTTTCTTTCTTTCTTATTGCTCAACTTATTGAGTTCATGATGCATTGAAAAATGCTTTTGCTGCTATTGAAGTGGAATATGGATAAGGTAAGGCATAGGTTTAGTAGTGTGGTTACGTTTAAGGATGGGTTAAAGGAGAAGTCCACTACCAGAACAAAAATGTACAAATAATGTAAAATTTACAAATAATGTACTCACCCCCTTGTTATCCAAGATGCTCATGTCTTTCTTTTTTCAGTTGTAAAGAAATTATGTTTTTTGAGGAAAACGTTTCAGGATTTTACTCCATGGACTGCTATGGTGCCCCGAGTTTGAACTTTCAAAATGCAGTTTACATGCGGCTTCAAACGACCCCAAATGCGATTGTAAACGATCCCAGCCAAGGAAGAAGGGTCTTATCTAGTGAAATGATTGGTTATTTTTATTTAAAAAAAAATACAGTTGAATTACTTTTTAATCTCAAACACTCGTCTTGCCTTGGTCTGCCTGAACTCTGTGTATTCTAGTTCAAGACAGTTAGGGTATGTCGAAAAACTCAAATCGTATTTTCTCCATCAACTTCAAAGATCATTTAAAAATCATCCTATATCACTACATAAGTACTGACCCAGTCTTTGCAAAGTAAACATGCAAAGAACAAAAATAACAAAACCTTTAACAAAAAAGGTAGAAGGTAAAACAGCGATATAGGTCGATTTTGAAGTTGAGGGAGAACATGAGATGGGAGTTTTTCGACATACCCTAACTGTCATGAACCGAAAAAGCACAGTTCAGGCAGAGCAAGACAAGATGAGCGTTTGACATTAAAAAAGTATATAAATTGTATTATTTTTATGAAAAAAAAAACAATTGTTTCGCTAGATAAGACCATTCTTCCTCGACTGGGATCATTTACAACTGCATTTGGGATTGTTTGAAGCCATATATAAACTGCATTTTGGAAGTTCAAACTCGGGGCACCATAGAAGTCCACTATATGAAAAAAAAAAAAAAAAAAAATCCTGAAATGTTTTCCTCAAAAAAAAAAAAAACATAATTTCTTTACAACTGAAGAAAGAAAGACATGAACATCCTGGATGACAAGGGGGTGAGTATATTATCTGTAAACAGCGATTCTGGACTTCTGCTTTAAAATGTAATTACAGATGTAATTACAGAAATTAATTACATATGTAATTACATGAAGACTTTAAAAAAAAAAAAGTACATTTTAAAAACATGTATGTAGAAAATAAGTACACTGTATCAAATTATTAATTAAAATGTTAGTACACTTAATTCTTTCTTTCTTTCTTTCTTTCTTTCTTTCTTTCTTTCTTTCTTTCTTTCTTTCTTTCTGATGTGTTTGATCTGCATGCATGGGCCTTCTTAGACACAACATTTGCTGTAGTGAAGGGGGCTGGTGGTGGATGGATTGACATAATGATAAAAACCACCCACACTGATTTAGTGCCACAGTGCTTGGATGATCTGACAAAACCGGAGAGAGGTTTTAATCCGTAAGATGGGCTCCTCAAATCCACTCACAATACCCACAAACAATACACCCACCCCTGAGGATGCACACACACAAACACAAGCAGAAACCAAGCGACAAATTGGAATTGAATTCTGCATAAGGCCAAGGCTCAGCAAGTAGGCCATGGCAAGAAATATTTGTGTCCGATTTATCTGCGGAAAAACTAGAATGAAATGACTCCCCCTCCCCACAACCCCCCCCCCCCCTCCATTCGCTGCTTACAGCCTAGGCCTAATCTTCAGGGTTTTTTGATGGTCAGAGAGAAAAGAAGGATGATAAACAGAAATAAGCGCTAAAGTCGGGCTCCCTCTATTGTTTCGTTTAAGCTTTGTTCTTTTTCTCTCCCTTTTCTAGCGTGTTTGTTGTCACGGAGGTGGCTTAATATGCAGTGGTCACTATTATGAAGGAAGCTCTGTTCTTTAGAGGCCTTGCATACGAGTGAGGATGTTTTGCTAACAGGTGCAATGCTAGCAGCCTCATTTGTCTTGAACACACAGAGGTGATTTATTCGATAGCGCAGGTTCCCTTCGGAGGAAACCGCTAGCTCTGCTGTTACTGAACAATATGGCTGACAGTGCTGCCTGTATATATAATATTAGGCTAGTCTGCTTCGCAAGGCATCCTTTTAGTGTTTAGGGTAATGTGTTACTCCAGTCGTGTTATTTTTCTCTGTAACAAATCTTAGAGACTGTTTTCAAAAATTGTAATTTAAAAAAGCAAAGATGTAACAAAGGAGAGCATGGAATAAGATGTTAATTTGGGTTTCTCATGTTGACACACACATTTTTTTTTTTTTTTTTATTATTATTTATGTTAAATTATTAGTAGTAGTAGTAGTAGTAGTAGCAGTAGTAGTATTTTACATGGCAGCAAAAAAAAAATAAAATAAATAAATAAATAAATTACACATGATGGCAATACTTTACAAGGTTCATTAGTTAACATTAGTTTACTAAACTACAAAAATATATGAACAACACATAAGCAATACTTCTACAGCATTTATTAATCTTAATTTCAACATTTATTTCTGCATTATTAAAATCAAAAGTGCTTGTTAGCATTAGTTAATGCACTGCGAATTAACATGCACTAACAATGAACAACTGTATTTTCATTGACTAATGTTAACAAAGATTAATAAATACTGTAATAAATCTATTGTTCATTGTTTGTTCATGTTAGTTAATACATTAACATTAACTATTGGATATTATTAACAACTAGTGTGTTAATACACATGCTGGATAAAACTATATTTTTTAACAATTTGTCATAAATTATTAAATGAAATGAATATTCCCCAATATGAGAAAGTTGTGTCAAATAAAATTTTGGTAACTCTTTAGTATAGGGAACAATTCTCACTATTAACTAGTTATTAGCATGCCTATTATTAACATATTGGCTGTTTATACTTATAAAGCACCTATTCTACGTGACCATATTCTACATCCCTAATCATACCCAACACCGACATCCCAATACAAATTAGGAGTTTATTGAGGCAAAAGCCGTTAATAGCGAGAACTGGACCTTAAAATTGTACTTCAAATTGCAGGAAATACTATTACATTATACACATTATAACAAAAACAATTACAAAAAGTTGAAAGTAGTTTTACTCTATCCATATACTCTGAATATTAAACCTTGTCCTAGCTAGTTTATGAAGACCTCTGGAGTATTTATTAATTTATTTAATATTAAGAAGTCATATTTATGTGGCCCTTTTCATACACACACTAATTTCAGTTAACAACAGACATCCTAAAATATTCAGTGCTGCTATTTTTACCTCATGTTTTCATTGACCATACAACTTTGGCTAAGTGTGATGAATTAAAATCTGTAAATTTGCCATCCATCAGAAAGAATATTATTAAACACTTAATGACTGACACTTTGATTTGGTGTGTGTGTTTGCTCAGACTGTGCTGAAATTGACAAAGCTGAACAGAATAGAGAAATGAGAGACACAAATCAAATTTAAGGACGGCGAAACTGCTCGCCATTTATCTGAGATCGATAAAGGGGTGTTTTTAAAGGTCTCAGTCATGTCACAAGAAAAGTACATTACGTGACTAAACCCAGCCTTGACTTGACGAGTATTTGACTGTCCTAATGGTTTTCAAATGTTCACGGCCATCACCATTACTTGGCAAATTGCCTTTTTTTTTCAACAAAGACTAGACTTGGGTAAATATTTTCCTCTAATTATGAGCAGACGTCAGACTAGCAGGAGCAGGCTAAAAGCCTTCCACTGGAGACATTAATCAATGCTAGAACAACACGGACACCACTTTCGCTCGTCTGTGTGAATGACAAGCTTCACACTGCAGGTGAACTTCTGCTGAGTTCAGATGAAGTCATGCTAGCGCAGCCTGGTGAACTATATGGATCTAATTCAGAGAGTGAATGAAATAATTGATGGTGCGGAGAGTTTTGCTCTGGGGGTGAGGCCGAGGAAAAATGGGCCACTTTTTTAGAGGAGCTGAAGAAAGAAAGGGCGAAATGAGTGATGGGAGAATCTATAAGCCCTGTGTTGTGCAAGGTAAGACATGCCAGCAAAGCATTCGTCAGTTTAATTCCTACAACCGTTGAGTCGCCCCACCTCACCCTCCAAATAACCTCTAAATCTGCCTTTCTTTCTAATAAATAAGAAAGAAAAATGGTACAGTTTTAATACCCGCCCATTTTTTTATATTAATCAAATTGGTCAACAGATTATCAGACAAGACCAGATGGTTTTAGGCTTGGAAATTACAATTTCCTGATGGTCTATATTTGTGCTTTTTCTTCTTGTTTAGTCTCCCAGCCCTTTCCCTCACTCTTTCTTGTTAATTTCATTTTGTTTTATGTGCATGCGTTAAGCTTGGATTACTTTTGCTTATCCAACACTAGCTGTTAAATCTTCCCTTCTTGTCTGTATGTAATTTTTTGGCCCCGTATATAATCTGCACATATAAATTAATCCCACCCCTCCGCCTGGCAAAGAAAGTGCCGATGGAGGCATTGTAGCATTGGGAATATAATGAAGTACAAAAATAAATTGTTTTAAAGCTGACTGGCTCTGGGTGTGTTTGAGAGACTGTAATAACAGACGTTCTTTATATGGGATTTACAGCGATGCATGTGACAGTGTACAAAAGTCTCTTTCCGAGTTTGCAGCGGGGCACCGGAGGAAAGACACTTTATCTGTACAAGGTGATTAGGAGAGAAAGAGGTTTACTGTTTATGAGCTCGCAAATCTCTTCTCGACTCAGGTTAGTCTTTGGTCTCTGTCTGTTTGCGGGGTGGAATTACTAAGGAACGTCTTCCCTAAACCCACAGCCACGGGCTCGGAGCACCTCCGCATTTATTACTGGCTATGATGGTGAACTGTCAGGAGCAAAAAGACTCTGCAAGATGGCTGCCAGTGGAGAGAACTCTGTATTTTAGAGCTCCTGCCAAATGCAAATCTACCTCCAGCCTCCATCCAGAAGTCTGAGTCTGCATTTAAAAAATTGGAATTCAATTTTTGCTCAAACCTAGAAGTAAACAGAATGATTTTGGATGATTTGAAGCTTTTTTAACCTTTGAATATTGCTTTGCCTTGGAGTCAAAAAAGGTTAAGCATTAGCAATGATTAACAATGATATACAAGGACAAACCATTAGACGTTAAATTATTAAATTATAACATAAAATAATTTAATTTAACTTTTTAATCAAGTTGTTGTGCTGATAATATTAGCTGCGAGACAAAATAATGATCACTCAGTTAGTACAGTACATGACGGAGCAATTTTCACTGGTGGCCTTAGACTTTTGGACTCCACCGTATCCACAAAAAGTCCCATTAATCATCACACAAATTGACGTGACTCAAAACAAAAGCCCCTGACACGTTTCCACGGTTTTTGTCTCATCTCGGTTCTTAGTTGGGTAATTATTGCACCCTTTCTGCTCTCTCCCCTGGTAGCTCAGGTGGTGCCGTCCCTTTTGTAATCATCTGTTTATGCCGCATTCTTTAATATCGTTCCTCCAGTAATCAGTCTGCCCACCAGTCCTGTAGAACCGCTATTCCTCCTGCCTGCCATTATTTAATTGCAAATCGTCAGGAGTCGGTAGTTTGGGGATATGGATGTGTCAAAAGCTTCGGAAACGGGAGTTTTTTCGACATCCAATTAACGAATGCTCATTTATCACGGCGAGGCATCACAAGGGCCCGCCGCCACGCATGTTAATAATAGTATCATAAGCAAGTTCAAAACTCCCATGCTGTCTGTGCCGGGGCCCCAGCAGGTCACTTTGCAACGTTCATTAGAGAGGGAAAGGGTGGACGCTGAAAGAGAGAGAGATGAAAATAGATGCTGCGTCTGATTTAGAAACGAGAGAGGATGTGGTTCTTTGTGCCCTGTGTGGTTGTATGTGGTTACTCGTCGTTATCAGCGAAGGACACTGGAATGTGTATGTGTGTGTGAGAGAGAGACACTGTCTCTGGTTTCAGAGTCATTTTTATGAATGACGGCTTGCTCTCTCTCTTTCTCGTCTTTACACAGTCTAGGTGAAGGGATGGTTCACACACACACACACACACACACACACACACACACACACACACACACAAGAAATGGAAATTCTATCATCATATACTGACCTTCGGTTTACTCCAAAACTTATATGATAAATCATAAAAAATCTGTACAGCTTGTGCGCTATATTTGAAGTCTTCTGAAGCCATACGAAAGTTTTATATGACAAACAGATTTAAATGTAAGTCTTTATTCACTGAAAAACTTGACATGAAAGTTGATAACAAAAGTCTTAACTTAAAAGTCTTAAAAGTAATCTTAAAAGTCAAAAACTTATTTAACACAGAAGGAAGAAATATTCTTATTTATTGTTCTTATATTGTTATTTAGTATTTCAGTGAATTAATTTGAATGCATTTTAAAATGTAATTTGTTCCTGTGATGCCAAAGAAGAATTTTCAGCACACTTAATGCCATATAATGTTTCATATCTGCAATAATAAGCAGATTTGGTGCTTAAGAAACATTTATTATAATGTTCCATGTTAAAAACAGTTGTAATACTTAATTTGTGAAAACTGATGCTTTTTTTTTTCTAATGAAATTAAAATATACATTAAAATTTTGTGTATTACCTTAAAAGTGTTTACTGTCACTTTTGATCAGTTTAATATATTCTTATTGAATAAAAGTATTAATTCCTATTAACCCGTTTAATCATTTTTCTTTTTTTTTTTTTTTTTTTCCCAGACATGAAAATATCCAAATGATGTGTGATTGGTAACCCTTTGAAATAATCAATAGGGTTTTTATTTTATTTTATTTTTTTTTTAAAATTGTGAAAAATTGTGTTTTAATGGTCACAATTGTGACTGGTGGGATAATGTGTATACTAAATTAACATATTTCTGCAATTAATAAAATTGTTATATATCTTAGCCCAGCTATTTTAAGCTGTTTGATCACATAACAAAATTGTTACTTTTTTGTAACATATATAATCACATTTTTATATTACATCAATACCGTAACTTATTTGTAACATTTGAAACTTTATTTTTTCCATATTTGCAGAAAGTGCACTAAAACATCATTCAGTAAGATTTTTAGAGCTTTATCAATGACAACCTTTTTTACAGTCACCATTGTGACCGATGGTATTAAATGGGTTATTAAGTATATGCTGCTTCATTCTGTCATTGCAAGATAAATACAGCCTAAGACTAAACACTTTTTCACTGGTCTTGTTGTCAGTCTGAATGCATTTAACAGATGCGAGCACCCTTTAGCAGTTCAGTTTCTTGTCTGATCATGTCCTCTTGACCATTGCCTGCAACAAGGCGTTTAACCCCTGTCCTCTCCAGAACATCCACCCCTGTTCATCCCCCTTTTGTCTGTGTCAGATTACATTAGGAATACAAAAAGTGAAGGATTCCTGGACAAACTGAATGCAATTAGCAAAACAAAGGACTTAAATTCCACAATCCACAGTCTTAACTGTGCGAATGTGGGCGCATGTCTGCCTAAACACAGCAGCCATGTTTTGTTGAGCACAGTAAACACAATGATAAGGGTGGCTCGGAAGCGTATCTGGGGAAATATACGATGCCGTTTGTTGCTGTTGCCGTCCTTGGCTTCAGGTTGGAAAATATTTCACCCATCTTTGTTTTTTTTTTTTTTTTCCTAGTCTTTTTCATTCTCTCTCCCTCCATCTATGCTTCTCTTTCTGTCTGTCCTCAAGGTCCCAGACAGTCAGAAATAACCCAATTTTCAGCTCCATAACAAGAAATGGTATAAAAAAAAAAAAAAAAAACAAAAAAAAAAAACAAAGAAATGTAGACAGGCTAGTTAACTAATCTTGGAAAGACAATACCCTAGATTCCTTTGACGCACACTTTGCATATTGAAGCATATTGAACTGACACATTGTTTATAGTATTGATCTGAATTCACAATTGCATATTTTGACATTAGTTTTAAACATATCATACCAAACCATTCCAGTCTTGACTTTTCCTGCATTCGACAGGCACACACATTCAATCCCTCCAGGGGCGAAGGTGTGTTATTGGATCAGAGGCCGTTCCTGTAAATGGAGATCTGTGTGTTTACATCAGTAAGTGGATTACGGCCGACCAGTTTTCCTCACATCAGTCCCTTAACTTATGCAGCATGAGGAGTTTTCACACACATGATCACTCACACAAAGAGAAGAGTGAAGGGAAAAAGCATATAAATATACACAGTGAGGAGAGATGATGGGCTCAGTAATCATGTTAGTGTTGATCTGAACGCTTGATTCCCCTCAAATCACTTGACATCACAGAACTCACAGGCTTGTGGATACACAAAATTGATTTATTTTATATATTATTGGCCATCTGATGTTGATTTTAAGCACCTTTTTTACTTTTATGAGGGCATATTTGATTTTAACCATATAATGCAAGCTGCCTTGATGTCTAGCTGTCTGCAAAGGTATCCACCTTCTAAGGCAGCATTATAACTGAATCAAAACTTAATGAGAGAGTGATTTGGAACAATCTAAATTAGCAACAAAATATACACAAATATCAAATGCATGAATATGCATAGCACAAACCAATTTAGAAAACATAGTATTATTTAAATGTATTTTAAGCCGTTTTTATTAATAATTTTCTGTACTGAATTCATTATATCCACCATCTCATTTTTTTTTTTTTTTTTTTCACTGAGCCATTTTTCTGAGGTTAAATTTGTTTAAAGCAAGGTACTTTAAGAAGAACCATAAATTAAGGGATAGTTCACCTGAAATTGAAATTACCCTATGATTTACTCACCCTCAAGCCATTCTAGGTGTATATGACTTTCTTCTTTCAAACAAACACAGTCAGAGTTATATAAAAAAAAAAAAAAAAGAAATGTCCTGGCTCTTCCGAGATTTTATAATGGTAGTAAATGGCTGTTGAGATTTTGAAGCACAATAAAGTGCATCCATCCATCATAAAAAGTACTCCACACATCTCCAGGAGGTTAATAAAGGCCTTCTGAAGTGAATCAGTGTGTTTGTGTAAGGAAAATATCTATTTCTACTCTCTTAAAAATAAAGGTGCTTTAAAAGGTTATTCACAGCGATGCCATAGAAGAATCACAAACACAAACAAAACACTGGTCAAAAATTAGAAGTACAAAATAAGGATTTGTAAAGAAAAAATGTCAGAGGATTCTGATATAAGCCAAGAGGAGACTTGTTTTCCTTAGCTGTAAACAAAGCTTAATTCTCGCTAGACTAGCATATTCTCACTGGAGCTTGCGCTACACCTACATCCTATGTCATCCGCTGGAAAGCCACTTTCTTGTGAATGCAGGTACAACAGTTTTAAATATGGAGATTTTTCTTACACAAATGCTTCGCTTTACTTCAGAAGGCCTTTATTAACCCCCGGAGCTGTGTGAAGTACTTTTATGATGGATGGATGCACTTTATTTCGCTTCAAAATCTCAACCACCACTGTCATTATAACACTTGGAAGAGCCAAGACATATTTTTTTTAATGGAACTCTGATTGTATTCATCTGAAAGAACAAAGTCATATATACCCAGGATGGTTTGAGGGAGAGTAAATCATAGGGTAATTTTCGTTTTTGGGTGAATAGTCTATTTGGAAGCCTTAGAACTAGATTAGATTTTACAAAAAAGAAAAAAAAAGATTTTTCCTAAATTACAATGGGATTTCTTGCCATTTTAGCATTGATCCTCCGTTAATTGCTAACGCTGATAGATATGCACTGTAGATTGTAAATCTAGTAAATTACCGTACATATCACAGTTTTGCACCATTCCCACCCTAGATAGTTATGTTCTGTTTTGAGTTCTGCTTTAATCATTTTAAGTGAAGTCAATGGATCAACATGTGAATTGCTGAACTGGTTTGAGTGTAGCAGCCAGTATTTCTGCTGTCTATAGGATTATTGGTGTGCACTGAGACTCTTGTTATCCTAATGTAATATATTCCACATCACATTAGAATGAATGATCTTGTGCTAATGAAATGCAGTAATTAATTGATCGCATTAGAAAAGAGCTGAGAGGGGTAAGATAGAAAGAAAAACAGAAAGAGAGGCTTTGATATGAGGGTTTAAAATGGCTTCCGCAGAAACTGAGACGGAATATGAGGTCTGTGCTTTTTTATTGGGGTGATTACACAAGCTGACAGTCCATTCTGTTGGCTAGCCATCGGTGTGTTGTAGTCGGAGAGCGGAGAAATAATCCTTCTCGACAGCCAGTCCTGCCGTGATATGAGAATACTTCTGGAGGATTCTCTGGTAATTACGGCCACTGTGTGAGGCAGACGCTCTGTGTGAGTCGGGATTTATGACACGTCTCTAAACATCACTAAGCACAAGGAGATGATGTTTACGTCTGTCTGTGCATTTGCATAAGTTTGCGTGCGGATTTGGCTTGCAAGAAGTAATCATTTATGTAAAGATTTATTGTTTATTTTGCATGCAAGTTAGTATTTATTTCAGTCTATTGTAATATTCATCCAAATTCACTTTGCTGAATTATTTATAATAATGACTAATAATTGCAAATTAATCATAAATAAAACATTTAAATACAATAAAATTATATATTTAAAAATGTACAATGATCTATATAACACTAAACACATCAATAAATGTGTTTATTATGCAAAAATGTAACATATCTAATCATGCCCCGACCTATATGCTACTATGAGCAGTGCTTCTACACAAATGTTGATATATGCAATACATTAATTGCGATTAATTTGATTGATTAAAAATCATATCTTGTAATTAATTTGATTAAAATTTTAATCAATCGACAACCCTGCTAAAATCTTTTTGAAACCCTTGTACGAGCATTTACTGTACGTGCTTAGATAATCCTCTGTTAATGCACTGGTGCATCGTGTTACAAGGCTTTTAATTTTGAAGGGTATCTGGGTCCTTTAAAGTAGAGATAATGACTAATAGCTGTATGCTAGGCCCGTTTGATTGACAGCCCATGGTAATTGAGCTCGATAGTGCGCCCCCTACTGACCCCCGGTGAGTGACACGTCCTGAACCCTGGGTTGAGTTCCCAAAGTCAAGGGCCTGCATTACCATACCGCGCTGTCAGAGAGGAAGATGGAGGGAGAGAGAAAGAGAAGAGCAATGAAGGGCTCTCTTCTCAAAGGTGTTTAATTATCTTCACTCAGGACCGTGCCCCACCTGTTCCCTCACACCAGCTGACACAACAAACAACTGCCAAACAGACGACAGACAGATTAACCAGAGCACACCTGTAGAAAAGTGAGGGAAGATCCTCCTCCGTCGTCTTTCCCTCCACACAAACCAGCAATATGGCTCTTTTATTGCAGGACAAGGGAAAAGTATGTTAACGATCTCCAGCAAGCTGCAATTATTAGCGATGTGACAATGAGTCAATGCCATTACGACCTCTCGGCTCCCTGGCTGGGGTTTTGTGTCAAATAACCCTTTAGTCACGCGTGGCTGCAGCAGATAGCACAAAAAGTCATCACGCGGTGCCGGCCATGACGCCTAATCAAAACGCTCTTTGTGTCGGCTTTAATCTGGCTCTCTCTAGACCGTCCGAGCTGTTCGCTCTTCCTCGGCTTCCTCCCTCTCCTCGCCCGTCTCCCAAATGAATCAACACTGTTTGGGAGGGAAAAAAACGAAATAGAGCTGCCGACGAGAATTATACAACACCAGGGTTGCGATGACAGCTGGAAGGCCGACCTTGTTCCCTCAAGCTCAATGTCAGAGTGAGAGGCCACTGCCTCAATCACTACAGCACACTGTTGACAGGTTGGAGAAATATTGATTTTTAACATATGAATGTCTGTTAAGCCGCTGTTACTGGATAAGAATTTTATATAGGAGCTTAAAGCACAATGTCACGCTACTCTTTAATATTTCATAGCAGAAGGCTGAGCAGACAGAAAAATGAAGTATGAAATACTACCGCTTACTGTATTAGCCGTGTTAATTTCAACTCGTCTTTAGTCGTAGTCATGTCAAATCAAGTAATTGCAATTGTACTTTACTCTTACTATTTAGTAAAATACGATATGGTTTTAGTCAGCTTTTTAGTTGTATGTTACATATTCATTTAAACAAGTGCAAGTGCTTGTTTAGTCGCTGAAATAACATTATTATGCTATTGTGAATACACAGTGCTTTTAGTTATTGCTTGTGTTTCTTGCAATAGCCTTGTGATATTTTATTCAACAGCAGGTTTAATCAGATCTGTTTAATTATCATCATGATCATTTCTCTCTTCTTTGGTATTTTTGAAGAAATCTAAAAGCTCTTTGTTAATGACCATATGTAATGATTCATAGGTGTTTTTATTGTCGGGATTAACACTTCTTACACAACAAATTGCGACTGACTTGCATAAGTGAAACGCAAAAGTTATTCGCTGAATACAGTTCTATTTTCCGAATACAGACCTCAGGAAAAAAATAGCCTTTCCTTTGGTGTTTTTAAGGCAGACTAGATTAGCAGGGTCAGGCTTGTCCGTCTGGAGCGAGGTTCAGCTGTCTGATGGCTTACTTTAGCAGATGGATCCACAGGAAGTTCTGCTGAGCTGGGCACTAATGTCCAGCTAAAGCTTCTGGGCAGCTTTCAGCACTTACTCAATGTCTGAAGCACTCTGCTAAAGCAGCTCAAGAATGGATGTCTTTCTCTATCTACCTGTCTCATTCCTTAATCTTTCTTTCTTTCTTTCTTTCTTTCTGGAATACTCTCTATCCTTTGCTCACGCAGGCACACACAGTCATACTCATACTCTGTGTCCCTGTGGCGAGAGCTGAAAGATGCTGACAGTGTGGCCTTTTGTGTGATGACACTGGCTCTGTAGCTCCCAACACACTACTGTAAACAGAGCCGATGAGAGCGGCAGAAAGAGAAAGAGAAAGATTTTCATTTCTTGTCCACGTTTATCTGCACGTACGGAGGGACTCATGGTATTTGTTCCATAGTATATGCCACGCGCAGTTGGGCTTCTATTCTGTTGTAGCTTATTAATCACGGTTGGATTGAGCCCTGCCCTCTTTTGGAATCTGAATGCCTGCGTACGCAGGTGTGGTGATGGAGATTGTGCAAGACAGAAGTAGGGGGGATATGTTTGCCTTAGGGTGGGCCACTGGCTCTTGTAGACCATTTGGCCGGGACTGGGCCTGCCTGCTTTACTGGTATGGTAAAGAGCTGTCTCTACAAATAACAGCAGACAGCATGAGGGGAGCAAGGGAGAAAAAGACAGAGAATGAGAAGAGCAAGATACACTCTGGATAGATAGACTGACCGACGGATGGACAGACAGAAAGACAGACAGACAGACAAACAGATAGATAGATAGATAGATAGATAGATAGATAGATACATGGGTGGATGGACAGATAGATAGATAAACCGACGGACGGATGGACAGATGGACAGGCAAACAGATAGATAGATAGATAGATAGATAATGAAACAGGCAGGTAGATTTTTCTGTCCTCCAGAGGAATTCCTAATTTCATGAAGAATGAGTCTGTTTAATCCCTTTCTCCGTTGGTATTCCGGCCCTGTCTCTGTCTCCGGCAAGTCAATAGATTTCAATGTCAATTTAGGCTCTGTGCTGCAGCTCATTTTAAACCAATCAGCCTTCCCATTTATGAGCAGAGTACAGCAAGCCGATATTAATATCTCAAGTCAGATCAGCTTCAAACTGTTCAAGCCAGGTAATGGGAGCTAGTATTAGCATTCACAGCAAGACAGTTTAAGTTAATCTGAATGTCTTTCTTTTTTTTACATTTCACTCTTCCTATCTACAAAGGATGGTTTCCTTGTTTTAACTGAGCCTTTGGACATGCAATCAATGTTAGCAAAACATTACATCTGCTCTTCCCGAAGGTGAAAACAGAAAAGGCGGGCTGTACTTTCTGCACTGAACAAGTTTCCAGCTCTGTGCTGCCCCCTGTTGTTTGCTTTTGGAACTGCATTCCTTTTCTGTTTATTAGAGTTCTTTAACATGAATAGCTATGTTTACTTCCATTACATTCTCAATTCCAAACACCTTCCCACATTTAATCACTTTTTCCTCTCTCTTTTTTTTTTTCCTGTCTCCCACTCACAAATACTTAAACACACACACGCGCACACACAACACTTTCTAACTTGAAATCTACTTGCCAACACAGGACGCAGTGGTAAGCATTAGTTATCCAGGTAGGTGGGCTCAGCCCGGTCCCCAGATAGGGACCACATGCTGGGCCAATGCCCTGCTGTCAGCAGACCCCCTGGGGCTCCCACAGGCTGTCCACGGCAGGCGAAATGGTTGTGGCCTGTTTAAATCAATGAAGCCTTTTCCAATGAAAAGGTTAGGAGAGAGTGTTAGCGTGCAGGGAAAGCAACACGTGGTGCTTGTCAGGTGTGCTTGTGCGAGTGGCCTCAGACGCCCTGTGCTATAATGGACATGCTTGGTGTCACATCTTTTAAAGGTGAAGGCACATTATGCGACTCTCTGAAATACTGGATTCTGATTGGTCAGCCAAGGCATTTTTATGTATAATAACCCTGACTCTTGTTTCACACACAGACGTTTACTTGCCAGTGCAATGTACAGTCAGCTGGTTGTTACTCCAAAATAAACTCCTTCAGGATGATTTCAGACTAGCTATAACCAGCTGACTAGCCATTCTTGTTCTACTTTTAGCACAAAACAAGATGCTTGAGTCCTAATAAATGTACAGAATCTTATGATGTCCTTGTGCCTGTACACACAGTGTGTGTGCATCTCTGGGGGGCTACTGGAGGGTACTAAGGATGCATAAACCTCATGGCCCATTTCTCATCATGGAGAGAAAGTCCACTTACTTTATTTAGCCGATCTCCATGGAGACCAGCCGGACAGAAGCAAAGTCAGACCGGACAGAGAGAGTTCTTCTATCTTTCACTCCTACCTAGCACTCCCTGTCAATTCAGTTAATTTGCTGGTGCGTGATTTATAAAATTTAGTCTAGTGTATTGACAATTTTTAATCTAACATTGCATACAGTACATTTTTGTAGTAGTGCACAAGGGTTTCAGTGTTTAAGGAATCAATCCGGTTAAGCTAATCAAGTTATCTTGACAAGACTGATACTATTGAATTATTTCAGCTCATTTTCATTTAGCTCACACACAAGAAAGGGACATTTTGGAAAAATATAATGATTTGCTTCCAAAAATGGGCCTGCTACCTTACATAGCCCAAACTGTATTGAATTCTGTTTTGATCTTAGTCTGGCTGATTGAAACCAATCTTCCCTATATTCATCAGTAGTATCTTTGTTCATCCTGTAATTAATTTAGCTTTTCACATAATCATATTTTGCCCACCGTCATTCCAAGTTTCATTCAATTGGCCTATAAAACTATAGAAAAAGACAAGAATCTTATCTTTGAACACTTTTAATTATTTCATCTCAGATGGTGTTCATTGTCTCCCTGTTATTAAAAGGGAGTTCACTGAAATCAGAGAATAAAAGACCCCATAAATCACAGAGATGATTAAAGAAACGACAAAATTTAATTTAATAGTTTCTGATGAGCCGACAAGTCTGCCCATACCTGCTTGCACTTCTACATCCACCTTGGTTGCCTTGGCAACACCTTATATCCTCTGTTACCATGCTTACACTGCTCGATGCAGATGTACCGTTGCCAGTGTCTGCTAGAATCTTACACGTAAACAACTAAACTTTTAATTGTTTGAGACACAGGAACAAGTTTTCGACTGATTTATTTTAGTGTAAACTACACTGATTTTATAATTGAGTTATAATTAGGACATTTCATAAAATAACTTAAATGGTTATATAAAACAGTTATAATGTTATAATAAAGTCAGTCACAACAGGTATATAGTACTGTCTATATGATACTGAAATACTGTCTTTTTACTTCAAGATGTTTACTTGCCATTTCTTTGCAATTCATCGAAATTTACTACTTTAAGTTAAAACTCTTCAGTGTACCCTTTAAAGAGCAGGTCATATGGAAAGCAGTGTTGGGTGTTTTTAAAGTGTACTTTAAAAAAGTAATTAGTTATAGTTACTACTTACAAATAGTAACTGAGTTAGTAACTGAGTTACATCATTATAAATGTAACTAATTACCAGGAAGAGTAACTATTGTGTCACTTTAAAAAAAAAAAAAAAAAAAAAAAAAAAAAAAAAAATCAAATATGTCAAATAACTTGGATGCCCCCAATATTAAATATGGTAAATTAATAAAACATTGTACACTAATCTGCTCTATTTTAATGTTGCTGTGGGACATTGTGAGAGACACCTTCCTGGGGCTAAATATCATGTTATTGGGGTCGCGTCAACCTGTGGACATGAAAAACATCATAATAACAAGAAAGCAATGTGCTTTTGTAAAATAAATAAAATGAACAGGGTGCGCTCTCTGGTGTCTCGGTCAACTCTTCACAGACACGTTAATAAAACAACCTGAATCTCTGCAAATACGTGCCTCACTTGCATGAGAATATATGTATAAAAAGCTTGAAATGTCTACTTTTAAATGAAGTAAATTACGTCGAAAACAAATATTCCCTGATGGAGTAATCTGTATGATACCAGCACAAGCTCTAGTTTTTACCGTCTAGACTCATCTCTAATGTAATCACGCCCCACGAGCGGCTCCGCTTTTCAAATGTTAAACATCCATGTGAGACACGTGGACATGTACATGTAGGTAAACACCCACATCACTTCTGTAAACAAGCGTGAACATTCATCAAGTTCATCTCGGCTACTTTTAATTTCTGGAAGAAGACACGCTGAGAGGAATAAGCCAGAATTTACCTCAGAAGAAGAACGGCGTTGTTACGGGGGAAAGTAATTAATTTGATTACTCGTTACTAAAAAAAGTAATGCCGCTAATAACACCATTTATTTATAATGCCGTTATTCCCATCACTGATGGTAAGTGTCCTAATATTGTTCTTGAGTACCCAAGAAAGGTTTTAAATTCATTTAAGGTCAGAAAACAATGTAATTTTCTCAGAATATACATTTAATATCGCAGTCATTTTTCACTGATGCTATAAGGTTTAAAAAAATGGCTTCGATGTCACTTTATCAATTTGAGCCCGAGTCTGAGGATGATACCAGTGCAGCCTAGAAACTCCATCGCGAGCATGACTTGATCAGGACGTTTCTCAGTAGTAAGTTTAAACTTTGTATGTGGTACAAATTGTATTGCTGTGGTATCATGGAAAACATTCCATCTTTTCCATCATCATTCCATCTATCCATTCACATCATCATCTTTCAGCAGTGAAAACAAAACAAACTTGCTTTGACAGCGCAGAACACAGCGTCTTCTCAAAATTATGTAAACACACTAACTAGCAGAAGTGTTTATGGGCAGAGAAGAATGTTCATATTTCACAGGCAGGCGGGGATTATGCAAATTTGTTACTGAGTGGCATATATCAGTAACAGGCAGAAGATTTGAAAATATGACGACTCATTAAAGCGGCTCTGAGTTGACTCTTTCTTTTGAGAGACAATATCTTTATTTATCATGCACTTTATGGATTAACAACTTCGCAGACTGTTTACACTGAAGGATATCTCACCGTTTAAAGCGAGGTGAGAATTAGCTGTAATATTCGTCATAATAAAGGGTTGAGTTGTAGTTGCTGTTCATTATTCTTGCCCTTTGATATGGATTTTAGAATTATGATGAGAACATTAAATCGACCCTGTCTGTCTTCCAAATCTCCTCTCATCCATAAGAATGGAAGTCCTCCACCAGTTTCTCTTGTTTTCAGTTCTGTTTCTCTCGTCTATTTCTTTGTAATTGGCCCTACCTTTCAAAAACATAGAGAGTGTTAATTACGCACAGACTCCTCTGCAGGGATCATACCTCTGAGACATGTCCTTAAGCCCCCTTTAAGGGATTAACGTGTGCGGCGGTGGCTGTTTGCGCGGATTTCTGTTTGTATATATGCGGCTGATTTCAATGCGATGTATGTGCAGGCAGCTCTTTCATGTTTATTGCACCTAACTGAGACATTATGTCAGTAAATCCTCCATTTCACACAGTTCACCTTAATTTTCAACAAGATCTTCACAAGGATTCAAAATCTACCAAATGAAATGATGTTTGCTTGTGCGTACTATTGTTTCACTTGCATGTCGATCCCTTGGGTGGCAGGACACCCTAACAGTTCTTTCCAAACAATCGCTCCTCCTTCTTTACAGAAGCTTCTTGTGGGATGGAGAGATGGAGGCAGGAGGATGAGGGGAGGGATGGATGCAGGGAGAGAGGGATTTGGCTGTGGAAAGAGTGATCTCATTAGCCTTTAGTGTATTGTGTTGCAGTCAGGTAAATACATGCAGTGCTAGGACACCCAACACCTAGTGATGGTGACTAATGAGGTGCTGTGTTTGTGTATGTTTTGAACTATGCCTTCAAGAATATGTCAGTGGTGTTGTGCACATGTATGACATGTAGGCCACCAGTCAATTCAGGCCTAAAGGGTCGCTCATTTAACCTCTGTCTTTCTCAGAAATATACACACAGGACCGACTTGTCAGGTGATTTTACAAAGCCTAAAAGGTTAAGTCTATATAGACAAATATTTAACAAAAACATGTCTAAAGCACAAAATATACTTTGTTTTTGTGCGTGTACGTTAGTGCATGCGTACAGTCGAACGCGAAGCCTTTCAAAGTATACTCCTTTAGATGTTGTGTGCGAAAACAGGCGGTTGAGACATGTTCTAGAAAGCTTCATCCAAGACCAGTGTCTACACCAGGGATAGGCAACGTCGGTCCTGGAGTGCCGATGTCCTGCAGAGTTTAGTTCCAACCCTGAAAAAAAAAAACTCACCTGCCTGTAGCCCTAGTAATCCTGAAGACCTTGATTAGCTTGCTCAGGTGTTAATGTGAGTGTCTGTTTTTTTTTGCAGTCTCCGCTATTTTGTTGCTGTTGTTTCGTCTTTATAGTTCTGTTTTCTACTGTGAAACGATGGCCCGGGACAGTGTTGCCACCTTGTGGAACAACTGATTACTGCAGAATAACATTAATGTGCATGTGTGACCTGCGCATACCAAGTACTATTCTGATGAAAAAGTGTAAAAAGTATACTTTGGGCTTAAATGTCAAAAGTTTTTGGTCAGTAAGGTTTGTTTTTATTTGTTTGTTTGAAAAAATGAATATTTTTTCAATCAAAAGTGATGACATTTATAATTTAAATTTACAAAAGACCTGAAGTAAATATATATCTGATCTCATGACGAAAACGTTCCTGTAGGAATTTTTTCACAAGGTGAGAAATACGTACCAATAAGTGCATATCACTGCAGTTTCCAACAGAAATGAACACTAGAGGCGGTAAAACAGTAAACATTTGTAATCGTTTTCGTACACAGTTATGATTACAGCACCATATGTTTCACTTTCCAGACGTAGCAAGCTTGCTCGGTAGATCACTCACGATGACAGAACTGAAAGTTGAGAGGTCGGAAAACAAGCTTAAATGGCATGCTTGTGATTGTGTTTTTACATTAAATTTGCTTTTGTTTATACTATCAGGTAGGTTTAGGTGTAGTGCAGATGGTATGTTATTTTAAAACTTCACGGAACATTAGACTTATAGCGCCACTCAATGGACATTTCAACTCAGAACTGCAGTGCCAACTAGAAAACCAGCGTCACATAAAACTTACCATTTGTACGTTCATCTGTTCCGGAAAAAAAATAACATTTTATAAGCGCCACTCAGTGGACATTTCACATTGAATATGTCAAGAAACGTACTTGGTGGTACGTATTTTGTGACTTGTGAAAACGTTTCCACAGGTACGTTTTCGTCATGACATCAGGTTGTGCATTGCAGTTTCCACAAAAAAATAAATAAATAAATAAGTGCTTTCAATAATAATAAGAAATGTTTCTTGAGAACGTTTCTTGAATAATGTCTGTCAGGTTTGCCATCACAGGAATAAAGCACATTTTAAAATGTGTTCAAATTGAATATTTCATATAATATTGCACAAAATAACTGCTTTTATTATATTTTTGATCAAATAAATTCAACTTTAGTAAGTATAAGAGGCTTTCAGAAACATTAAAAACTTGGCAATAAGATTTAAATGGTAGAGTATTAAATAAAAGTAATTAAAAACAGCGAACTATTAACATATTTTAATATATTCTATATATGAAATACTTTTCTCCAATTTACATGTCTTCTAATCATTTTAAATGCTAATTACTGAATAATTACCTAATTACTCAATGGTTTGTACAGAAATACAGTACAAGAAATTAAGGCATTTTGAATCATCCATCAATGTTTATCCATCAGTGTCAGTAAATGATAGAAGTGTTTCAGTTAAAACAACTGAGGATATTGGCCAAGATACTTTTTAGGTATGAAAGGCATGTTAATGCAATCTGCAAAAGGGCCAAAAAAGGACTTTAAATTATATGCTCGAGTGGAGCTGACTTTACACCTTTACAAAATTTGACCTTATAGACACTTTATTTGGAAGTAATTGCAAAATGAATGTTTACAAAACTAAAGTTAGCTCTGAGAAAAGGTCGGGCATCCTTTGTTGCCACACGCTGTTTGCTTTGCTTTTATTTGTTTTTTGAAATGTATCTTACAGCTCGAAAGAAAGAAATACAACATGTCTGACCGAGTCAATTCAATGTTAAATGCACACGAAAATTATTGCTGTGAAAAGAAGTCATTGTGCAGGCCGCCCCGATCTCAACTCTGAGTATGTGTAACAGCTTGTGTCCGTAACAGTCTTCAAAGGAGCCAATGAAATATAAACCTGGTGAGAGGTTTTTTTTTAAAGAGATTGAAAACGCCATAAGGTGAAGGGATTGTGAGCAAGGCGATGAATGGTATTGACTGATGTTTGTAAATCAAGTCTTTGATGGCCGCTATCAGAGCTCAGGGCACAGGTGTTCTTTGAGTGGACTAGCTGTGCGGACAGACTTCTTTAGAAACTCTGACCGCCACTACAGCTGGACAATACGGTCAAGACACACAGTCTATATCGATTTTTTCCCCCTTTTAGACAATAAAGCTACAGTTGCCATTAGCGACAACGTCCACACTCATCTGTTTCCTGGGTTAAAGGGCAGCCAGAACAACAGGCTGTACATATCGGTGCCATTGGCCATGTCACTCACTGGCTTTGTGACCTGAGTAATGATGGCAGCCATATACATTGGCCTACTCTTGTACAAATGTTGATGGAAATCCTACAGTTGATCGTATCTCGGTAAGCTATTTGGGAACGGGCAGTCCAAACAAAGGACTTTGAGTTTTGAGAGTCATGTATCTAATCTGCTTTTCCACCGGCCACCACGTTTGTCTAGAACGCGGATGGACTTGAACAAAGACAGAATGGGATGCAGATGAATGGCAAAGGGTCTTTTATTTCAAAGCTTTTCTGTTTTAACTTGACAAGGCTACTTTGGTCTAAATACCATTCCCGTTAGGAAAAGGAACGCTGCTCTTTTCTTTTTTTTTTATTCAGCTCTGCCTCCAACCATCCCTGGGATCATCGATCAATACCTCCGGATTACAGGGAGGATTAGGGACTACAATGGTCTCCGATTTTGGTAATCTGCCTTTTTTCTTCCACTTTTTTTTTTTTTTGAGGAAAACGGATAAATACGTGGCAATTTGAGAACAAAGTATCGGCATGCAGCTTTCTGTACAGAGCACACAACAATAGAACACAATCCTCTTTGGAATTAATATTTAATGGTTTTGACTGCTTGTCTACAGTGAGAGTATCGTGCTGTTTTGTCTTTTTTAGCTCCACTTCCGCTCGACTTTAGAGACAGAAAGAGAACGGATGAGGTGAAATTCGAGGCGTGTGAGGAAGAGGTGCAGAATCTGTGAAAGAGAGAGGAAGTGGAACCCTATATTCTGCTGTTTTATTTCAACATTTCATTTCCTGCTGTTCTGACATCGCAAGAGACAAAGAAAGCAAAGATGTTTAGATTGAGCTTCTGTCTGTCGACTCATGTGTCACAAGGGTTTAATGCTTGACCTCCAGAGGCGGTTAGAGACACCTGGAGGACCCCTCGCATGCAGTCATTGACGTCTACCGCCTCTCCCCTGATCTTTAATTAAGGGAGGATGCCTTAGTTATAATGTTGGTGTGTGCCTGTGTGACTGTGTGTGTTTTCAGGCCATTAGGGGAATGTTTAGGCAGAAGGCAGGATGCATTCTCTGTTGATCAGTTCCCTGAGGCCTGCAAAGGAATCTGGGAAAAAACATTACACTGAAGACTACCTGAGGCACTCTGGGATTAAACACACTGATTAGGCATTCGTTTCGATGATGATGATAATTAGGTTCATCATGGTCTTCATCACCATCATCATCATTCTTACCTTGAATCAATATTTTCTGCAATTTCACTGGCAATCAACTAAACAGCCAATCATTAAACACTGGAGATGCACAATCTTTTGGTACATTATTGGTTATAGGATTGGGTAAAATAAATACTGGATTTTTATTTTCTCCCATTTTTTAAAATTTAGATTAAATAGTGTCACATTATAAATTAATAGGCATACATATTATATAAGATTCACTTATGGTGTTAAAAAAGATTTTTTTAAAAATTAATTTAGACACACTTTAATATCAAACATTTAGCATTTTTTCTGTCATAACACTATTAAAATGATCGTATTTTAGAATTAAACTAATTAAAATATATTGGCTTATTAAAATAATTATTGGCTTATTGGTTTTGGGCAGCATTTTAATATGTTTTATTATTTTTAATAAGGACTGCATCCCTATTAAAATGCTGGGCATTAAAATCGGTGATACATTCACAGTGCTTGATATCTGTGTTCATGAGGGACTTTTATTATTTCTAGTACATCGCAGAGTTGTAGGGCATGATTTTCCAACCTTTTGACTGACAGCTCTGGTGCGCAGATGGATAGGTGTGTTCCCTTGTTAATGGTGTCCGTTTTGTTCCAGAGCGCAGTGTGTGAGGAGCATGCTCCGTCTGAGACGACCAGCAGAAGAGAGAGAGAGAGCGAGAACAAAAAAATAAGAAAAAGAAAGAAAAAAAGGGTGGAACAGGACTGATACACGTACGAGCTCACAGAGCCATGAGAGGGGGAGTGGAAAGAAGGTTAGAAAGAGAAAGAGAGTGAGTGAAAAAAGAGAGAGAGGGGCACCATGGGAATAGAAAACTGAATCAGAAAGGTAACCATGTGCAGCGGTTCCGTGCGCCGGCAGCTGAATCTGCCTCAACACAAAGTGCTGAGGATCAACAGAGCAGAGCAGGGACAGAGAGAAAAAGGAGACATGAGAATGAAAGCAAAATGAGTCGTGGAGAAAGTCAATGAATGAAGAGAGATTTGCTGTAACAAAAAGGAGAGTAAGAGAGTGTTAAACTCACAAAATGTGACCAGTTAAACTCCACTAAGCAGGTAGAAACAGTCACACCTTCATATACGCACACACACATACTGCAGCAAACGAAATGGCTCAGACTCGCAGTGGCACTACGTCACTGCACACAACTGCAGTGCAGACTATGTAGGAGGTCAGCGCTCGATCCGTACCAAATTCAAAGACGGTTTCCCTTTATATCAACTCATGATCGACCGAGACAGATAGGAAGAAGTTTCCACAGTGTGCGACTTCGCGAAACGTTAATTAGAGCACGTTCTCAGACCAGATGGTATTAGAGAGTACTTGTTCTTTCAGTTCTCTATCTATTGTATCACTCAAATTAGACACTTTGCCAGGTATCCTTTTTTTTCTGACCCACTGAGGACTTTGAATGTTAGACACTATGACTCTCAGTTACAAAGACGAGAGCCTCTTCCATTTTTTCGTTTCATGGCTTCCTTTCTTTTTCTCCAATGAGCGTATGTGTGTATGACTCAAAGATGGTGCGTGTGAATCACTGCTATAAAACAGGCTGCTACTAAGGACCCTTTGTGCATTAATTAGGCTCAGCGTGTGCTCGCGCGTGTGCACTATGAGAAAAGCAGCTTTGTTTTGGCGTCAGGAGTCACGAACGTTTGAGTCATGGTCACGGAGGTTGTATAGATTGTGACGATCAGAGCTAGATAAAAAAGTTCCGTCGTCTCTCGGGTTTAATTGGCAAGATTAATTAGGTCTGTATGAAAGTAATTATTCATCGGGTATTGACATTTGTTTGTTCTTTAGTACAGTAATTGGGCAAGTCAGAGACAAATTGCCCTTTCGAGACCTCCAAAGTCTGACCAAAGTACAACTTTTGGATTTACCTCAGTGAATGATAATTTGATTGCAACTTAGTGATGCCAAGTTTGCTTCTGAGGAACATATGCCCTTCTTTTGCGATATTCCTTTACATATGAAGGGTTCAGATGCAAAACCAGCTAAATCCATCTGACGTATTTCTTTAAAATGAGCATTTCTTTCTGGCTACTTTGTATAGGTTTCTATGTAAGTACTGGCACTTCTGATTGGGCTGAGGCTGGAATTTAGCGAGTTTGAAGTAAAAGTATGTGATGGATGTGTACTATGTGTCAGGAGCATTCACTCAGTATCATTATCTCATTTTTGACCGAGATGGCTTTTAGCTGGTTTTGCATCTGAACTCTTCATATATTCTCAGCATACACATAACCGAGCATACAATTGTGCTTAGAAGTTAAAAACTTTTCTCATTAGTTCACAAACCCCTTAGCCTTAAAAAAATAAATAAATAATATGAAATCATAAAAAGCATCATTTTTAGTACTGCCCCGAAGAAGCTGTAGAGCTCAAATTAAATACATACAGGGACAAAACAATAACTGAATTTACACAAATTATCCTGTTCGAAAGTTTACACACCCCTGGGTTCCTAATAATATGTTGCCTTCTCAAGCACCAGTGTCTGTTTGCTGCAATTGGTGATGTTTTGTATGTTTTATATGAGTCCCTCAGGTGTCCTGAGTTGCAAATCTGTACCTCACCAAAATTAAGACACTGTGCAGAAAAACTCAAATGTGAAAAGCATGCTGGGAAACCAAAGAACACAGAGTACCTGAAGGTTTTTTGCCAAAAAAAAAAAAAAAAAAAGAAAAAGTGGGCTGCCTCACTGCTAATGAGAAACAACTCTCACAGAAGGCAGGTATTGATGCTCAACACATGATATTAAGAATGTGTAAACTTTTGAGCATGATCATATGCAAATTCAGTTATTCTGACCTGAGGAATATATGTAATATGTTAGAAAGCTACCAGCTAAATTCAGTTTTTATTAAACAGCATTGTTGGGGAAAAAAAGTGAATTGTACATAGAGTTGGGGTACTTTAACTTGGACCCTGTTGAAAATAAAAACAGCATATGCTGGTTAGGTATGTTTTGAATCATGGCTGCTGGTTTGAGCTGGTTTAAGATGGTTCTTAGCTGGTCATGAGCTGGTTTAAGCTGGTTTTTAGCTGGTCATGAGCTGGTTTAAGCTGGTCCTAAGCAACTAGCTCCTGCTCAGGACCAGTTTAGAACCAGCACATGACCAGCTTAAACCAACTCAAACCAGCAGCCATGCTTCAAAAACATACTTAACCAGCATATGCTGGATTTTTCAACAGGGTTGGACTGCAATTTTCAATAAACTCGAATGCACTCAGGTGGACTTGTACTCAAACTTGACATGGACGCAGACTTTTTGGATTTTTCCAAGTACAGTCAAATTCACATCATGTGTAACATGAAAGTAAGTGACAACATCAAATTAAAGAAATAGTTTACCCGAAAATGAAAATTCTGTCGGTAATTACTCATCCTCATGTTGTTCCAAACCCGTAAGACCTTCAGTCATGTTTAAAACACAAATTAAAATATTTTTGACGAAATCCGAGAGCATGGAACTATCACATTCAAGGCCCAGAAAGGTAGTAAAGACATTGTCAAAATAGTCTATGTGACATCAGTGGTTCAACCATAATGTTATGAAGCTATAAGAATACTTTTTGTGTGCATAGAAAACAAAAATAATTTAATATTTTAGTTTGTGTTCCGAAGATGAACTTATCTCTTGTCCCACATGTCCCACTTAAACTCAACAGGGGTTACAATGCTGTCTCTTTAACGGTACTGCGCCCATGACAAGCTTTTGTTGCCCTACTATAATAAAATAATGCAGATTTGGCAAATAATATGCAAACTTCACTGCACATGCATTAAACGAAGAGCAGAAGTATTTCATGTTCAAAATGTCTTTCCCGGCCACCTGTAAACTCTGAGCATTCTCTTCTCACCCAGAGCTAACACTAGCAACAAAAGAGGTTCATTTCCCTCTGGGTCTGTACACGATTTAGTGCACTACGTGTCAGACGGGATCCTTCCATGTCACTTCTCTCCTAATGCTAATTCACCCGATTGCTCTCGGAATTACTTAGTCAAACTTATTGCTCGAGACAGACCTGTTAATTCCAATTCATTTCATTCTGTGGGGAGAGAGGTGAAAGTGCAACGCACGAGAGAGAGCGAGAAAAGAGACAGCATCGGAGATGGACTCACCCCAGTCAAACTCTGGGCTCTTAGGGCTCTTTGTCAGCACGCACAGTCAGTTAGAGCTGATGCAGTATTCATGGGCCAGAAAGGAAAGATTGGTGGTGGGGGCGGTTAGACCCTGAATTACACTGAATAAAAAGAAAAATGAGTGCATTAGTATTCAGAATGTGGTCTGAGCTAAACCCCCCCTTCATTCCTTTGCTTGCTTGCAGCAGGGGAGCTACAAGCTAACTGTTGCGTGATAAGGTATTATCTAAAGGGGAGGGTGATGCACTAGGCGTCTGCCACAAAATGGAGTCAATCAACTGAACAGGGATAGTAATGCTGGCTTTCTGCGCCGCGAGAGAGAGAGACTAACAGAATAGTGAGATGAAAGAAAGAAGCAGAAGGGAGAGCGCGGGAGGTTTGGCTTGGGCCGCAAGACCACTCGACAAAAGAAGAGAGGAAAGGAGGGAACGGGAGGGGACTTCGGGGGCCTGGGCGGACATACTGTAATTGTAGGCGCAGAGGTGCTTGCAAGATATTTGCTCATTCGTTACCAGCCCGACACATATTTGCTGACGCTCGACCCATTACCTCGGGCCGGCCAGAGTAGGAGACAGCATTCTAATTCAGGGGGCATAACAGGTCCTTATAAATAAATAAACAGACGAAACTGGCTCCATTATTGCGCTTGATGGGTTTTACATCTCAAATGCGCTTTTGTTCGTCCACTAGTTTTCTGCTTAGGCCTGTAAAAAAAAATACACATGATTGGGTTCAGAGGAGTTACGTGTCGTAATTTTTTTTTACTCAATTAAATTATTTAATATATGAGGAGAAATTCAGCCATCTTGGTGAATGCCCGCTGTGGGGTCCTTCTGTCAGTGTGAAATATTGCTGATTGGAGCACACATGCGGTGGGAAGGAGGGAGGAATGAATCAATCTTAGTGGGGGTCCTAGAGTCATCTGACTCTTTTCTTGTGAGGGGAAGGCTGACACACAGTACTGGAATTGAAAGGGCTTTAGATTTATACAGGAGCTATATACATGGCATAAAACGGGATTTATATTTATTTCTTTCCCCGGCAAAGAATGTCTTAAGATTTTTAAAACAGCATAAACTGACTTGAGAAGCAAAATTGCATCAGATATTAAGACTTGCTTTCTTGTTTTAAGCAGAAAAATAAACTTTAGAGAGGTTTATGCTTTAACAAGCTAAAAACTATTTGCTGAATTAAATTAAAATAACTTAGAAGTAGAAAAATAAAAATATCTTACAAAAAAAAAGAGTTTCTAAAATACGTAGATCTTGTTTTAAGGACATTCAAATTCTATAAATAGAAAGCAACACAAAAATACACTGCAAAAAGTTATTACACATTATATTTTTGAGTAAAAATACAGACAAGGCTTAGATTAAGCCAGGGTTAAGCCATAGTTCAACTAGGACATTTAAGTAGTTTTTATAAATTTGCCTTAAAAAGCATTACTGGTGTGGATATTGATACAAAATAATGGCACTGATGGCAAGTTTCTTTCAGTTGAAAGAGCTCAAACATTTATTTTAGTCTGAGGCTAGGCTTAAGCCTTTTCTGTGAAACTGGAGGTACATATTCTTAAATTAAGAAACATTTACTTCAAGCAAAATGATAAGATAAAAAACATTGTGTTTGCTTAAAGAGAAAGTACAAGAGAAAATAAAGATAAATTAACTGGTTTTCCTTCTGAATTACATTTATTTTCCTTACGTCATTGGTGATATTATTTCTAAAAAGTAAATATATCTTTATGTAACGTTTAGATATTTACACTGAACAAAAGACTAAAATACTGGAAATAAAAATAAAAATTAAAACTTTTTAGGTAATGATTCTTATTTTTCTTCCTTCCTTCCTTCTTTTTTATTTTATTTTATTTTGCAGTGTATTATTTTATTACTGAAAAAAAAAAAAAAAACAGCACTGGGTGGAATATAAACAAACTGCGATTGGGATGAAAATGATGTAAATGAAAAATGAAAAATCGGACACATAATTACGAGAAGCATCAGCAATAATCAAAAGGTGAACATTTATTATTGATAATTATTATTATTTATTAATCGTATTAATAAATATTCATTTCCAACCTGTTTTGGGTTTGTTTTAAGCAAGAAATGTGGTAATTTTAAGCAACAGTTGAGTTAAATAAAACTACAGCGAAGGATTGGTTAAACATTTAACCCAACCACTGAGTTTGTCCACATTTCACCTAGCGTTGGATTGTTTTTAACCAAGCATTTTTTTAGGGTGTTCTTTTGAAAACTTTTAAACTTACAAGACAATTTGGTGTGGTTTATATCTGGTCATGACATCACAAATGTAATAGGAAATCAAGTTTTGTGCATGCAGTCATACACAGAACAAACCTGCCTCACATTCACATGCTCTCTGACACAATCATGTTCCTTATTTTGATTGATTATGCCACACGTTCCACCTGTGATCAGTCCGCAAATGGCCACGATTGGCTCACACCTGCTCCATCTTCTTTGAACCCCGGCTTGCGCTTCTTAGCCAATAATTGGCGGGCGATCGATAACACACTGTGATGAACGCTAAGGTGATGTGATCACACGCTCTCCATGCGTTATAAAGATCAATAAAAACAATAACCATCCCCCATTCATGCTTAGTCCCCCATCTGCGCCCTCACGGAGCTTTTCCATCAAAGCGCTATTACCCAAAGAGCAACGGTTGGATGGTGGGAGAGAAAGGGGAAGAAAAAAAAAGGAGCGAGAAAGTGAGAGAAGGGGTGAGGGAGAGAGAAATGCAATTTCACCCCCGACTACGGCAAGCCATAGACGGAAACAGTTTACAGATGAAAGTAATTTCATTTCATTTGCTCTCCATAAAAAGAGGGGCAATGCTGATATATTCTCGCAGACAGATGCACAGCGGCGCAGCTGAGACAGAAATAGCTTCTCCTGTTGGCGGATGAGAGTCGGTGGCCTTCCTCAGTCTGACAATAAAGGCGAATGCTCTGTGTTGCGGTGCGATCCAGAAAGGATGGTATTTAGGAGAGAGAGCAAATTTATAAAGTATTCACCTGCAGTACCAGACAAATATTGACTTTTTTTGGGGGGAAGTGTTTGTGGCGTCTTTGAGGGATCCGCCGGCTCGCCGGAGAACTGCCCTTAGTCAACAGAGAGCAGCTGTATTGAAGAATGCCGGACTGCAGGATTACACCCGTGTCACCTTTACGCTGGCCGAGACATGGCTGCGTGTGATGAGGTGACATTCACAAACGACCCTTACGGTCGGCTCTTTGAATATTTAGTGCTACCCTGAGCCGCAGTAACATTAAAGCTGATTCCTATATAGATTGAAGCCAAATCGCTCAGAGTTTGGCTTTAAAGTCATGAATTGCATTTGCGACACATTTTGCTTCAATTAACTTGATGTCTTTTTGAGTAAAACAAGCTATTTTGACTAGAAAAATTTTGGTAGAAAATAATTTTTTAAAGATCATCTGTAACTGTAGACTGGAATAATATATGTGTATTTAATAGAACTATTTTACTGTAAATAAAATGTAACTGTATTTCTTTGAAATAACGTGTAGTGATAGATTGTTCACAAGAAGAGCAGGAATGTGCATTAAGAAAGCAAATAGAGTCCATTTTGATTTCAGGTTGTCTTTAATAAGTTGCAGCAAACATTGTTCACCATACAGGCACGATACAATGCAAGGAAATTACCCTTCAACCCCATCTCTCTCTCTCTCTCGCTGGTGACAAAACTCGCTCGCTCACACTACGAACAGTCAGGCCATTTCCTGGGAAAAGAAGCTGCTGGGATATTTGTAGCCATCATTGATCGAAGCTGGATGTAATACCCATGATGCATTGCTGTTTAAATTAGGAGGGAGTGTGGGAGTGTTAGAGAAAGTAAGAGACAGAGTAGAAACTATGAGGAGTTTTCAAGGACGACGTGGCATGTTTTCCATACAATCAGCAAGACAAGAATGAGAAAGCTTTTTTTCCTCTTTCTGATAAAGAAACAAGAAATTGAATTGAAACCTCAGATTAACCAGCAAACAACCAATAATAGCAAAGATTATAGTGTGATGTATTATTATTACTTTTTTTTTTTTCAATCTTCATATTTTTATCCCAGCTGAATATCCAGAGACAATTATGAGTAAGCCATCTGTTTCACAAAAAGTGTAAACACTGTGGCTTTGTAACCAGGGTTATTATTGTTGACTAAAACTAACACGGTAAATGTTGACCATTAAACATTAAACATAAACGTAAAACGTATGTTAATTGAAATAAAGATGAAATACAATAATATTAGATGAAAACTATATGGAAATCAGAAATGTTGTATTGGCAACTATCTAAAACAAGTTTAAGTTTAAGCACTAAAATAACTGGAAATAAACTAAAACTGAAACTGAAATAAATTATAGAACTACAGTTGAGGTCAAAAGTTTACATCCCCCTTTCAGAATCTGCAAAATGTTAATTATTTTACCAAAATAAGACAGATCATACATAATGCATGTCATTGTTTATTTAGTACTGACCTGAATAAGATATTTTGCAAGAGAAAATACTAGTTGAATTTATAAAAATTACCTTGTTCAAAAGTTTACATCCTCTTAATTCTTAATACTGTGTTCTTACCTGAATGAGCACTGTTTTTTTTTTTTTTTGTTTAAAGCTGTTTATGAGTCCCTTGTTTGTCCTCAACAGTTAAACTGCCTGCTGTTCTTCAGAAAAAAAGTCCTTCAGGTCCCAAAAATTATTTGGTTTTCCAGTCTTTTTGTATTTGAACCCTTCCCATCAATGACTGTATGATTTTCCATCTATCTGAGGGACAACTGAGGGACTCCTATGCAACTATTACAGAAGGTTCAAACACTCACTGATGCTCCAGAAGGGAAAAGCCATGCATTAAGATCAGGGGGGTGAAAACTTTTTGAATTTGAAGATCTTCTGTAGCCTCTGAAGGGCAGTACTAAATAATTGCAGACCGATTGCAGATGAGTTTTGGAAACTTGTTTTATGTTATTAGTGACCAACAAATTAAAAATTTTAAAATTGGCTTTCCCCCCATATATTGTAAGTACTCTCTGCTTCATCCTGACCTATAATTGTCTTTATAGTACAAAAATATATTACCTATATAAAACGGAGACATTTGTCTCCCAGGACCGACTGCTATTTTGAGTGCAGCTGACTATTATGTTGATCAGATTTAGGCACTAATCTCTTTCTAAGGCTTTGATACAATGAATGCATATTAAACCAGTTTGGGAGCCAATTTACCATTATACAAATCCGTTATATCCACGCAAGATGAAAGTGGTAGGCCTGAGGCTGGACAGAGTTTAATGGTCATGTTTTTTTGTTGTTTTTTTTCTGTATGCTCATATTTCTGGGGGCACATACCTCCCATTTTCCAAAAAAAACAAAAAAACACTCATTTGTTGGCCTTTACTTTGAATGTTGACTTGAACAGCGACAAAAGGCAGACTTCATCTACATAGTGAAAGGTTGGAAAGGGCTCCTCTCTCAGAGCACTGTGTGTATGTGTGTGGGAGAGTGCCTTATGATGGACGGCTTTAGTTCAGTCCTTGAGGGTGAAGCGACAAGGATTTATCTGTGTTGTGTCTGATAGGCGGCATGTGAAGCGGGCACTAATGTGGCATATTTATGGGGCAACTCTGTTCCATTATCATCTGTAGGGGAGGCCACAGGGCAGAATTTGCTCTTCCCTCAGTAAACACCAACTCTGAGCAAAGAGAGAGAGGGCTTGCCCTACAACTGCTACAAATTCTAACATCAAGTCATGTTTTTTAAACCATCCTTAGTCAGATAGGATGTTTGCAGTTCCATTTTCAGACTTATGTTTTTCTTTTGTTTTATTTACGCATTTATATCCCACTTTTCCACTTAAATGCTTGCTGCGTAGGTGGTTTGTAAGGTGAAAAACATCAGTTGGTCCAGACATATTGTAACTTTAACGTAAGACAGGACGTCTCGCTTTGCTATGACTTGCCACAAAACTGCACCCGCCAATGAGAATCCTTTGCCAAACGTTCCGTTAACCAGTGAGCAACATTGACAGAACATTCACAGAGTGCTCCCTCTTGAATAAGTACCTACGTGCACCTGTCACATCTGTGGCGCAAAGACGTCAATAAATCTCGCCACTAATGCATGCAGGAAATCTCGAGCTTGTCCAATATTAATGATAGCTTGCTTGGCTTTGCTGTACTGTACACCTTTTCCAGACACTCTAAGTGGAAAAAGCTTTCTCAGCTAATGGTACAGTAATACAGAATAAAGTCCTTTCAGTCGCCCACTTCTACCATACTTTGCTGAGGAAATTCTTTAAAATGCCCTATAACCAGCGGTGACCCAAAAAAATGAAAGCAAATAATAGTAGCCCTCCTGAGTGCAGTGGACGCAAAACGCTTTATAGTTTTTGCTAACCACTAAGCTAAACCACCTAACTTGAAAATAGGAATGGAGAAGCCAGAAACAAGCTAGCAATTCGTATTTCGTACGTAATTCGTACTAGAGGTCAATATCGTAATAAATCATATGAGGGGTGACCCAAACCACAAACTCCCAAGCCTTCAACCTAAACTTAAACCTCCAAGTCATAAATGATCCAAGTCACAGCCCCTTGTTTTCTGGGTCACGTTCGTTGTGATTCTTTTCTCCATGTTCCGTATCTTACTTTCATCAAGTCAGCATTTCCAGTTGTAAGAAGGTTTTCCTTTTCTTCACAAGCAGAGAAATTGTTATAATGATCGCATACTTGCACTCCAGCTCTATTAATATTTTATTTGCCTCGAAAGATCACACAGAGGAAAATAAAGCATCCTTACTTACAGTTTATGTGTTTGTGAAGCTGCGTTAGCAGCTCTGATGCACTTTAACATGAATCGTGAGCAATCTTGCGTAGCCGTAGATCTTGTTTTGTAAAAAAAGCTGCTCTTTTCATTTTGCCGATCTCTTGTTTTGCGCAGGGTCAGATCCTGCCACATCACATGGATTCTCACCAGCCCGTGTCATTTGACTGAAAAGACAGCCAAGTGATTCATCATCGGCGAGCGATGGAGTCACTTTTCATCATTCCTTTAATAATACTAATGCACTCGCACCCCCTCCAACAGAGTGTACGACAATACAAGCCCTTTATGCCATACAATAGATTAGCCAAGCCCTTGAGGGAGGAGAACAAATTAAGCAAGCGCCTTATCCTCCATTTCTTATGTAGCAAATATATATAATGAGCACGCTTAAGTGATGGAGAAAATTAAATGCTAATGTAGGGGAGAAGTTGAAAGAAATGATATGTTTTAGGCTTCCAGCTGTAGCTTTTTCACATTGTGCTTATTTGCATTCTTGAGAACCTCTTCTGATTGTTAGTCCGTTCTCGTTGCTGAAGTAATGCGGGTGGGAAAGTTCGAATGCTTCCACTAGTTAATGGCTTTTAGTGTGTCTGTATTAGGTAGGAGATGATCCACCTATCGCAGGAGCTCCTTTGCGGTCCATTATGCCTTCATCTACAGCATAATGTTGATATCCAGATCCGCTAACCCTTTAAACGTGAAGGAAATGTGCACTTCTCCTCGTGAGCAACAGGAAAAAAGGCACGTAATGGAAGCCGGCGGTGTTACAGTGGAGACGCAACAGAAGGCAGAGAAGAAAGTGAGAAAAGAGTTTGTCATTCTGTGTGCGGCTCCTCGCCCACAGTGGCGTAGGGTCATGTTTAGACGCTAGCTTGGACATGGCTTTCAGTCAAGTGTGAGAGAGTTTAGCGAGAATGTTTTAGGGGTTGACCGAGATAGGCCTGTCCTAAATATACACTCTCCATGGCCCAGGGTGAATTATACACTGGCAGCTTGGGCTGTGTTGTAAATGTCAGTGAATGCGACAGACCAGGAGACAGCTAGAGCAGTCATGTATGAACACCATACACTCCACACAGCCCTACTGCCCCAACATTATGGTCGGCATACGTACCGCTGGAAGGCTACTGGATTTTGATGAAGTACATTAATGACCATAATTTTTGTACAAAATACCATAGTTACAAAAATGTGATCTTTAAAACTTGATATTAGGTGGCCTTAACTACTATGTACTTGCATCAAAATTTGTTCATATTGTATTGCACAACACTTTTGCTGTTATTGAGGTTAGATACAGGTAAGGTTTGGTGGTATGGGTACTGTAGGTTTAAGGGTGGGTCAACAGTGTAATTATACAGTAAATGCAATTAAAGAAATGAATTACAGATGTAATTACATGCAGATATTTTTTAAAAATATAAGTACAATGTAACAACATGTATGTACACAAGTGTATTGTACCAAATGATTAATTTAAATGTAAGTACACAGTAGTTAAGTAGTTACTATGTTTTTGGACATTATACCATGGTAATATTATGTTTCTTGCCATATATCATGGTAATACTGTGGTATGCCTTGTAAGAAAAAAAAAAAAAAATCCATTTACTCTTAAAAAAAATGCTTATTGCAGAAATAATATCGTTTAAAAGAATGTACTTAAGCGTGAAAAGAGTGTTATGTTTTTGCATGTTAATTGCAATTAAATTTTTTATATTTTAGTTTTATATTTTAAATTAAGTTTTATAATTGTAAATTAAATGAAGTTAGTTGAATAAGAATGCATTTTTATTTGTTTGTTTTCTTCTTTAAATATGATTTTTGAATTATGTTTTTTGTCTTATGGATAAGAAATATGGATAAAGTGTGCTGCTGAATGTACTGACAAGCATTTATGGTAAACTAAAATATACATTAACATTAGTTCTTTTCCACGAGAGATTACTAAATACTAAAAACACATGCATATGATTTGTATTCACTACCGTGGTATTCCCTTAAAAAATAATTATGGTTTTTACTACAAATAAAACCAAAAAACATGGTTAATATAGTTACACCATGGTAACCTATGGTTGTCATGGTAAATTTCTGTACTGTTTAACCTGTCTGAATGCTCACGCTATTTCTACTGTACATGCCTTGTGCATCAAGCAGTTCCCTCACACTATATAAATTTTGATGCATAAGTATTAGTACCTGCGTTTTAGATATTTCCGCGAGTGTTTTAGCGGGAGGTGTGTGCCAGGGCATGATTCTCTCTGTGTGCATACTTTTTCCCCCCCGGTGGACCGTGTTGATCGTGCAATATTACAGCCAGGAGTAAGTCTTATTAAATTGCCTCACACATTACCAGCCTCTCTATGCAGCTCACTCACTGCACACGGAATATGGAGGAAAATGTACTGCTTATTAGATTTTCAGGTGGTGCGTCAGCAATGTTAAAATCTATTGCTTTTTATAATGACAGCCTCACGCTACTATTAGAGCCATTTCGTGGGTACTATTTCATTTTTATTTTGTACCCCGTCCAAGTTTAAAGTCCAATACCGCTATTGATAAAGAGCCAAATCATTCAACTCATAATAAAAATAAAAGCAGCATTTTATTCTGATTAATGCGCTGCGTGTTCCTAGTGATATATGAGGGTGTAGTTTGAGGATGCTTTTAGGCAGAATACTTCATTTGAAATTTTTCATATAAAATCCTCTTCAATAACCAGTAATGCTGCTGTACAACAATTAATGCACAATATCTTACGCAATAAGCTGCGAATGCAGATGTTTATTGAGTTTAGTGCGATGCCGGGCATGTTTAACGCTCTCCTGCTAACGTAAAGTCACTTTTCACAAGCTTAGCCTTTTGAACGCTGTGCCCTGCTGAATTCATCAAGCGCTTTCTGCTGTTGTTTATTATGCCGGCATGACAAGTGATGCAGTGAGCCGGCCGGGAAACGGGACAGATTTCCATATGACCTTGCGTAATACAATTGCACGCGGGAGAACTTGTGGATAGTTTTATTGCTGAGAGATGATCGACTTTGTTGACTTTTTCTCCGAGATTTAAAAGACTATGACGGCTAAAAGTCAGATAGCTTAAATCAGCTAGCGTGCGTGCACGCATACGAACGAGAAAAAAACAGATTGCGTTTCTGGAATAGGCTCCAGCTGTTAAGGTCTCCCTGGCGGCTTCTCATTGTGGAGGCACGGTGAACCCAAGTAAGAGATGAACTGCCTTAAACCTTTATGCATTCTCTCTGAGCTCGCTGTTGCCTACTGTACGCCGTCTGTCAGCGCCGCGCTGTGATGTGCGCCTTTATCAGAGACAGCGCACAGGAAGATGAGCTTTTTCTCATCAGTTTTATCATCGTTAGGGTGTGTGAAGCCAGTGCTGTCGAGACAACCTGATGGCATGAAAGTTTGATGCAGAAAATATCCTGTAGGTGTTGAATTTTTAATGACATGACAGCAGACGGAATTATCAGCGCCCCCTCCGCTACCCTCTTGCAACACTCACAGCCAGTAAACCCCTCCAGCTCCTCATCTACACGAAGAAGATGCTTTCTCCTCGCTGCTAATGCTCTCTTTTTGTCTCTCTCAGCATCTGCGCTTCCCTTAATGCTTCGCTACAAAGAGACAATTATAAGGAAACATACATCTGACATGTTTGTCCACTCGCGCATGAGGGCTCAAGCAAAAGGCTCGCTTGGCTTCCTGGAAAACAGGTTCAGCCTTCTTGGCATTCACAAACAATCCGAGTATTGGCTCTCAGTCCACCCGTAGCTGATTGATATTTAGAGATGTTTGTGGGACCAAAACTGTTTGAACTGCAGCGTTCATAACAGACTCATCAGCCCTTTGGATCAATAAGGATAAATATTTCCCACAGCCCCACTGCTTGAGAATCAGTGTTGCACTGCTAGGTGGGAATGGGCAAAAATCAATCCGCCTGAAAGAGAAAGAGAGAGAGAGTAAGGTAGGAGAGAAAGGCAGAAACCTTCAAGCGTGTTAAATATCCATTCCTAGGGGTGGATGGTCAAAATCAGGCCAAAAATGACCTTATGTCATGGTAGGAGTCATTTTATATCAGTCATCTTCTATTACAGTAACAGTATATATAGATATTTGTGCTGGAAATTCAGTCTTAAATATTACAACCATCCATTCATGTAGTAATATTCTTTTTTCCCCCCACTGACTTAACTATACTGATTTAAATTCTTTAAAATTTAAAAGGACTTTAAAATTTTTAAAGCCTTTTTTTAATTTTATAAATTAATGATAACATTATACATTATAAATATGATGCATTTGAAGTAGCTGATGTACACTACAATCTGGACACCTGTAAAGATTTGTCCACAAATCAGTTGAATTTTAAATTGATTCAACAGTAAACACTGTTTATACACCTTTGGAAATGGTGTTCCATTATAATGAAGCACTGTAAAAAGTGGTAACCTGCAATTTTCCCCCTGATTTTTGATATTTCCTTACTTTTCCAGAAAAAAAATCTAAACATTCTTAAATCAGGATACATTTATTTGCGAAGCAAAATTACTTCATAGTCTTGTTTTCTGAAAAATTCATCAAAATGAATTAAGTTTATACTTAAAACAAGAAGAAATAAATCTGCCAGTGGGGAAAGAAAAATAAACATAATTCAAAAGGAAAACAAGTGTATTTCTCTGACTTCACTGGTTCTCTTGTTTTATGATAAAGTCACTTAATTTCAATATTTGGAAAACAAGACTTCATATTTTATCTGATTTTGCTTCCCATGTAAATCCATCTTGATTTAAGAATGTTTTTTAATATTGTGCAGTAAACAGTAAAACTACAGTATTTGCACTACAAACCAGTTTGTTTATTATTATGCTAATAATTTAAATACTATGACAAATACCAGTTTACTGCATCAAGCAGTATGGACAGTGTTGGGGGTAATGCATTACAAGTAATGCAAGTTACGTAATCAGATTAATTTTTTTTCAAGTAACTAGTAAAGTAACGCATTACTTTTATTTAATTTACTTTTTCAAATAAGTAACACCAGTTACTTTTTTTCCCCCATTTATTGATTAAAAGCTCTCCTGTTCCCATATTGAGAGAAATCGGGAGTAAGATGTTACTTTAGTTCTAGAATAAATGTGAACATGCATTAATTCATCTCACTCACAAAAAACAAAAACAAAAAAAAGATTCAGTTTTTTTTTTTTTTTTTTTTTTTTTTATTGCTGACGAGTGTTTAACTTTTATCTTCTGCATTCTGCTGTACAGACATGAATTTACTTTTCCTTCAGCCTGAGGATTTTGGTGTGAATATATATAATATATAATAAGTTATAAAAATATAACTTTTTTTATATTAAAACAAACAAGCATGCCCTGCCCAGATTTAAAAAAGTAATGCAAAAGTAATGTATCGCATTACTTTCTGTAAAATAGCAACTAAGTAACGGAATTTAAATTGTAATGCATTACTTTTAAAAGTAACTTTTTCCCCAACACTGATAATGGACTGGTTTTATACAGGTAATAGCTAACTAGAAGCATCTGGCACCAGAAGCCTTTGGCATCCATGTTAACTATGGCTGTGTTGGCTCTTATAATGCATTCAAAATACCACAGTACGGCTGAATCTCTTCCGGTTTACACATTTCTATCACCTTATTTTCCCTTCAAAACAAGCATGCGTATATATTGGTGGACTGCCAGTTCATCCCAATTCAGACTTGTTTAATCACAGCTTTAAATGGGAAGAGACTATTTGGTTTAGAAGACTTGAACCCGCATGCCAATAAAACCATCTTTATTGCCGCTGTGTTCTCTATCTCTCCATTTATTTTTGGTTGTGCAAGTGAGTGTGAGAGAGAAAGATTTAATTGAATCACTTTGCCAAGAGGAATCAGAGTCAAATGCGAGAAAGCGATGTGGCAAGGTGCTTTGATCGCTCCAGACACGCAGGGATAAACCCCCTGTGCAAGTGCATTTAATAAAGTATGCTCATTTTTCTGATGAGCTTGGGTGTGAAAAGGCTAAAAAACTGTTTAATAATACACGCTGAGATTTTAAGCCGTTAGCTTAGCTAGTGTTAACAAGCTGGCCCACCCTTGAGCAGAGGGTTTCCAAATATATAATGGCAGGAATGAAAGATTAAATGTAGGGTGTAATGTGAACATACAGTGTTTTATCAAACCATTACACCCTGTCCACACCCGTAGATGATGTACAAACAGACACTGAGTTAATAGCATTAGCTCTTATTGTAAGCATACCTGCCATTACACAGAACTTAAAGCCTCTACAGACTCTACACTAACATACTGTACATGTTCACACCAGGTGGCCTGACTGTGTGTGTGTTTAGTGTCATTCTCTCCTCCAGCAGTCCTCAGGTATAGTAAAGAGGCTATTGATATCTTAGTTCCAGCTCTGGAGAGTATAGCAGTGACAATGCACTGACACTGGCCTTGATTTAGCTCAAGCCACCTGTGGTACAGGCAAGAGACATACCATTGGGGCACACCTTCACGCTTACAGTCATTTCTGATAACACAGCACACCTGTAAGCGGTCTATGCACCGTCGCAAAGGAATATCAGCCACGTGTGTGGGTCAGAAACACTGAGAAACTAGAATTTAATGAGGCTCCAGAAGATTTTCACTGTTAATTCAAGTTGTAGTTTCATTATAATATAATAACTGTATTATATTATTACACAGCTCTGTGGAAAACTTGATTCTGATTGGTCAGTCACAACATTCCAGGTGTTATTCCACGATGACAACTGTCATCAGTGTTAATACTAAATAACATATAAGACAATGAACAGGTAAGATTTGAAATCACTTTCATCTCAAAATAATATTGCCCATAATTCCCATAATTATTTACGTGATGAAAAGCTGTGTATTAAGTGGGATGACTGTACATATTCCTTAAATATTCATCTAGTATGAACTTGTTTATTCTTCTTGGCTAAAAGCCACTTGCTAGCAACAGTTTTCTTCCCCTTTCTTTTTTTATAATAATAGTTTTTCACGAGTCTCTTGTTTGTCCTGAACAGTTAAACTGCCTGCTGTTTTTCGGAAAAATCCTTTAGGTCCTACAAATTTTTTGGTTTTCCAGCATTTCTGTGTATTTGAACCTTTTACAACAATGACTTTATGATTTTGAGATCCATCTTTTCATACTGAGGACAACTGACAACTGCAACTAATATGCAACTATTACAGAAGGTTCAAACACTCACTGATGCTCCAGAAGGAAAAAAAAAAAAACATGCATTAAGAGCTGTGGGGTGAAAACTTTTGAACAGAATGGAGATGTGTACATTTTTCTTATTTTGCCTAAATATCTTTTTTTTTTTTTTTTTTTTTATAAATTCAACTATAATTTTCTCTTGTGGACTATATGTAAACATATTTTATATGAAATATCTTATTCAGGTCAGCACTAAATAAACAATAACATGAATTTTGTATGAACCCTCTTATTTAGGTAAAATAATTAACATTTTATATATATATATATATATATATATATATATATATATTCTGTAATTACATTGAGGATTAGTGGTTGTAGCCAACAAGTTTCTTAAGATTTAAATGAAAATATGACTCATATTCACATTTAAAAGGTTTTTAAGATGACAAAATGACTGCTTGGAGGATGAAGGTGCTTAAAAGCACATGACTTTTTTGCATGCTAAATGTCACTGTTTAACATCATGGGACCACGTAAATGAATTTAAGCCTTTAGTCTGAGCGAAACCACTACTGCATTAAGCTATTTTGCTATTACTTTGAAGCTAAGTTAGTATACGGCTTTAATGTGGCACCTTTTTGGCTCCATCGAATTAAAGTGTGTCTTTGCACAAAGGGCTCTTCAAACAAGAGTGATGCTGAGAAGTTTAAAGTTTTTTGGGTGCTAAATTGAGAGCATAAAATGGGCCGCGGTAATGCTTTAGCAATTATCTGTTCCCACGCTTCCCAGTATCCAGGCAAAAAGAATGTGTTGTTCTTCGTATTGTCAGGGCCCATATGCGCATGTCCCCATTTTGTCTTTTTCGGATAATCACATTGTTAAAATCCTCGAAAATATGCCACGGAAGGTGCTCGCAGCCTGTGTGTCTTTGCCCAGTTCACTCATCCTTAATGAAAGCCTCACAAAACCAAAGCCCGATTATGGCTGAGAACTTTCTCTGAAAGTTCACCCGACTTTTGATGAGGTGCTAGACTGAGAACCGAGAGGACATCTCATCAAGACCTCCCGGCTTAACCCCACGGAAATATGAACCCCGCTCATTTTGCAAGTTTTCGCTCAATTTCAGCAGGCCTGAAGGGCCAAAACCCTCCAGTGTTTGAGATCTGGAGCAGCCAGCTAGACCCTCTCTACCTCCGGTTTACTTAATTAGCCTCTTACACCCCTTGGCATGCTGGGAATTAAACATGGTGACTCAATCTGGTGCCTTTTCATAAGAAATATATGCAGGGTCCACGGCTCAGGCAAAGTGGTGTAGTGCGAGGCCAGTTAGGTCGACTAACAGAGAGGTTATGAGTCCATATCCGCAGGGACGGTGAGTTGTGCGCTGTTGATGAGATGAGATCGTACAACGTGTAACATGCGCGAGAGCAAGTATACTGACAATATGACACCATTTCTCATCTTCTGGAAAACCGGTTTTATTTGTGACCGTGTATAAATCGATTAGGAATAAGCCGGTGTAGCATTAAGTAAAGACATTTTGTTTTAAAGCAGCGCTCTTGAGTTATTTAATTCAAAAATGCAAGCGCATTCTGCATCCGTGTCAAATCACTGTGGAAACTATTGTTTGCCATCCACAGTTTGGAAAATCAGTCAACCTTTATTGTGTGCTTCAAACAATCCGGTTTCCTTCTCCCAGCCTCTCTGTCTTTCATTTTGCTTCTCATTCTCTCTCTCCCTGTCCTCCGTCTATGTGTGTATGTGTAATGTATATATATATATATATATATATATATATATATGAGAGAGAGGGAGAGAGTTCTTCCATCCTCTGTTCCGTTCCCTCAGTGGTAAGTGGAGCAAAGCACAAACCAGTAGGTTTGTGGGATTTAATTGAAATTGTATTTTGACAAATACGCATTTAATGGTGTAAAATAGGCTATTGTGTGTGTGCGTCTGGGAACGTGCGATAAGGCACCCAGTTCTGAGCCAATGAGACGAAGTCTAAAGACCAACAGTGAGGGAAAAAAATCACACTCACACACACACACACTCACACACAGCCACAAACACACACGCATGTGAGATTTTAATCCCCGTCTGTCTCTTACTTTCTATATATCTGTCTCTCTTTTGGCACAGAGTCAATCCTAGCTCAAGCCCTACCATTTTCTAATATATATGTTACAATTTTTCAATTTTTTACTGTCTGTCCACCTCCTGAATGCTTCCCACCCTATCACTCATACTCTTTGTCATGGAAATTGTGTAATATATGTGTCAGCGCTTGCAATGCGTTTGACCGGTGAAAAGTTTTTGACTAATGTGGGGGAAAAAAAGGCATTTACTTTAATTTCAGCTTTACGAACGTTGCCGCCACACTGTTCTTTTCACAATGCGTAATTGTAGTTTTTTGGACTGTGAAAATGTCTTCTGGTTTCCCAATTTAGAGAGCTAGACATGTCAGCGCTGTGATTGTGTATGCATATGAGCACACTCGCTCTTTTTTTATGACAGATAGATGAGAAGTCAGGAAAATGAGGGTCAGCACCACATTTCCGAGACTCGTGATGCCTTCTGATGAGAGGGAGAGAGGGAACGGGAGATGCCGAGAGAGAGAGTCGCATTAGGTAATTGGCAGTGAGATAGTCGGCAGAATGAAATTATGCTAGTTAATCTCTGCTCAATTAATCATAGCTGGAGAGCTCTAACGGTAGACTAATTATTTCCCCAAGTGCTTTTAAGCACCATAAGGGGACACCTATACCTGACTAGTGAGAACACTAGTGAGAATTTGCAAGTTTGCTGAAATTTGGTGCATTGTCATAAATTTTATTTTTATTTGTTTTATGTGTGTGGGCTTGTGGATTATTATTATTATTGTTATTATTATTATTATTATTATTATTATTATTATTGTTATTATTATTATTATATTGTTAATCAGTACTATTTATTTATTTATTTATTTCTACGTACTACCATTTCAACCATTTAAAAAGAAAGTTTGCCATTCACAATGATTTTTTTTTTTTTTTAATCCTTTTAAGCGTAATCATATACAGCAGTAGTTGTAGTTATGGAAGTCTGTAAAAAAAAAAAAAAAAAAAAAAAAAAATATATATATATATATATATATATATATATATATATATATATATATATATATATTTTTTTTTTTTTTTTTTTTTTTTTTTTTTTTTTTTTTTTGAAATACAGTCACATCAGATATAAATTTGCAATTTTGGGGATATAAAGTATCAATTATGGGAAATACAGTCACAATTAGGAGAAATTAATTTGGAATTAATTTCAAAATACATATCTAAAACTCACATTGTGAGAAATAAGGTCAAATTTGCAAAAAAAGAAAAAAGGTTATTTTTTATTATCTAAATCATTCTATTCTATTCTATTCTATTCTATTCTATTCTATTCTGTGAAAATGTCTCCTGATTTTTCAATAATTATATTGTTGTTTTTTATTTATTTATTTATTTATTTATTTATTTGTGTGTGTGTGTGTGTGTGTGTGTGTGTGTGTGTGTGTGTGTGTTTGTTTTTAATCATACATAGCAGTAGTTGTAGTTATGGAAGTCTGTAAAACAAAATGAAATTAAATTAAATTAAATAAAGAGAAAAATATATTTGAAATAGTCACGTTGTCAGATATAAATTCACAATTTGGGGGATGTAAGTATCAATTATAGGAAATACAGTCACAGTTAGGAGAAATTAATTTAAAGTTATTTAAAAATACATATATAAAACTCATTGTGAGATATAAGGTCAAAATTGAAAATTTGCAAAAAAAGAAATTAATAAAAAAGTTATTATTTATTATCTAAATCATTCTATTCTTCTATTCTATTCTATTCTATTCTATTCTATTCTATTCTATTCTATTCTATTCTATTCTATTCTGTGAAAATGTCTCCTAGTTTTCCAATTTAGAGAGCTAAATAAGAGAAAAAATATATTGTCAGATATAAATGTGCAATTTGAAGATATGAAGTATCAGTTATGGGAAATAAAGTCACAATTAGAAGAAATTAATTTAAAATTAATTGCAAAAATATATATATATATAAAACTCACATTGTGATAAGGTCAAAATAAATAAATAAATAAATAAATGCAGTTACAGAAACTAATGAGATGCAATACTGTAAGAGTACAGAGCTTTGATTATTATAGAGAATTAGATTTTTATAGAAACAATTGAATAAAAAAAAAATTGAGATTTTGGTATTTTGGCTTAGCAAATGTGAACACAATGTGAGATGAAGCTGTGGTCTCTTCTAAAACTAGAGGAAACATTTACTTTTGTGAGACATGTAAGATTCCTAGGCTTATAAGAAAAATCTAAGAGGCAGGGGACTAAAACAGCTCCATTTTCTTTGTATTTAATCTCATTTCTGTCTTGGAAAAACATTTGGAGATATTAAAGGGATCTCATTTGTGAGTTCTCTTTCATATGTGAATATAATATAATAATTTGGAGGCGACCTGGAGGGTGTGGGCTGAATCTGATGTAGAGATAGAGAAAGAGACAGGAGTGCAAGAGAGGAAAATAAATACACACATCACTCCGCCGCACCTCATTGCACCATGTCTGACATGGTTCTTCTCCTGCTGTTGTGTTACTGTACACTCTGTTGTCCTGGCTCACTGATGCAGCACCGCTGAAAGCATATGCAGCGCAATGCTGAGGTTACTGAAGCAAACCAGGTCAACAGCGGCCTCAGTCCTCCTGAAGCTCTACCGGCTCATTCTCGCCCATCACGTTAGCTCAGCTAAAATACTCGTGAGCTGACTGCTGTGTTACCTCGCCTAATGCTATTAGAGGGCGTTATGCTGTCAGTTTACTGGGAATTTCCAACGGAAAGCGCTAAAAAGTTTTGCTAACTAAATTATTCCATTTGCCCATCAGCGACTACACTGCTACTTTAGGTCGTACGACCCCAAAAAGTCTGGACTTCATAGTTCATCACATTAAATATGAAGATGTTGCTCTTATTTTTGACAGCCATGTTTTTTTTTAATACTTTTGATGTATAAATAGCCTTGATTTTCAGAAATAGAAAACAATCGAAATTTGTAAACATACTTAAAGATACTTTTTTTGTTGTTGTTAATTTTATGCTAAAGATCCCTCTGAGGTAAGAAGAAGAAGAAGAAAAAAAAAAACATTTAAGACACATTAATTAATTTAAAGAACCTTTTGTGCAGTGAAAAGGTTCCATGGATGATAAAGGTTCTCCATTGAACTATCAATGTCAACAAAGAACCTTTATTTTTAAGAGTAATTGTCCATATACTTTTTGGGGGTCACTGTGTGTATGTGTGTAAAAAACTGAAGTTTGATGACAGATGTGATGGCTTGAGTCTAGGTGTCCACATTGTGCAAAGAAACAGATAAAGCGACAGAGAGAACATTAGATCAGCAGCCTAATGAGTCTACAAGGACAGTCCAGTGTTATTGAATCAAATGGATAGCACTAACTGGAAAGAAAAGAACAGCCACCCTCATTTTTCTTTTCTTTCAATATTCCAGCCTTTTCAGTGGCGTCTGGTGAAAAGAACAACTATCTCTTGTTCAGATGCCTCCCAATGAAAATATGAAACTCGTGAAGTGTCTGCGGACAAAGACAACATAATGTGTTAAAGAGGGCTTTTAATCTCACTAAGAGAAAGAGTGTGATTCTGATTAGAGGCTGGTTTTAGATGCAGGAAAAACAGGCAGGGACATTCACATTGCCGTTGTTGCAAAGAAATGGAGGGATTGTGTCTCAATATGTGTAATTCCTTACTACACGGTATTCAAAAAGCAATATGTCAGCAGGATGTCATGATACAGTAGGCGAACAATACCAATATGATGTACTGCATCTGCTGAGATTGTGATGTGTGAAGCAAGTGGACACTTTGCTATCCCATAAGGTTACGGGGGCTGAGGAGCTGTCAGATTTGAAAAGTTGACAAAAAAGTGGGGAAATGTGAGCTGGTGGTGCTATTGATTAGAAGAAGGTTGTTGCTTGTGGATGAATTGTACTGGGTTGACAACACCCTGGTAAATTATTTTCACAGTTAGTAGACCACCATTTGGGCAGTAATGGGAATAGCGGCATTATAAATAAACAGCGTTATTTTTTTCAGTAACGAGTAATCAAGCGAATTACTGTTTCCCCCGTTACAATAGCGTTACTGTTAGTAACAATAAAATGTGCCGTTACTAAAATTTCTTATGAATTTATTTTTAATGGATGCGCAGCGTACTTGTACTTGACAAACCGTAAACTCTAGTGTGAAGGCACACGACTAGCCGTCGCTTTGTCTCACACACACTCAAAGAAAGATACAGATATACCATTTAAAATTGACGCGCTACATGTAAACGATATTCTTTGTTGTATTTTCCTGTCAAAATAACGGAGTTCCTTTAGAATTCTTCAGCTTTAGGGAACTGCCGGTTTCTCCGGTAGTAGGCGGAACTAATGTGGAAACAGCAATCTCATTGGCTGGCGCTCACTTATTATCGTCCCTGTTTTGATTTCAGCAAATCAGTTCACGCGAACACAGACAACATGATTAATATGCATGAACCTAGCAGCTCATTTATCCTTAGTGTGTTTTATATTGTTTTATAATAGTTTGTTACCCTGCTGCCTTAAAATTTTGAGTTCAGTCAACTCAAAAGTTTAGTCAACTTGAAATGTTAAGTTAAGTTAACTTAGATATTTGAGTTCATTTAAATTAAAATTGTGAAGCAGCTGGGTAACAAGTTTGACAAACCAAACTGTTTGTTTAGTCAGCTCAAATATCTAAGTTTGAAATTTTAAGGCTGGGTGGTAACAAATTGTTTTAAGTTGACTCAACATTTTTTTATTTTTTTTTTTTTTTGCAGTGTAGAAACACTAAATAACAGACAGTATCTTAAGCACCACCACCAGTCCACCACAAGTTCAGTCAACATGACAGATATGCATTCATACATGGTTATTCTAATTACTAAAGTTATAATTACTAAAATCGAATGCTAAATTATCAAAAATTTACTAGCTAATGGTTATTCTATTGCCAAGGTGTCTATAGAGGGTTGATAATATTTACAATTAGTTATTGAATTTGATAGGTGTCTCTCACATTGTCCCACAGCAACATTAAAATAGTGTAGATTAGTGTAAAATGTTTTATAGTAATAATTTATTTTGTTTATTGTTCATTTCATTCATTTAACATATTTAATATTGGGGACATCCAAGTTATTTGACATATTTGAACATTTTTTTTTTTTTTTTTAAAGTAACACAATAGTTACTTTCCCTAGTAATTAGTTATTTTTATAATGATGTAACTCAGTTACTATTTGTGAGAAGTAACTAGTAATTAACATGCCCATCACTGCATTTGGGGTTGGTAGATTTTACATGAGTAAATAATAACAAAACAACTTCTGGGTGAGCTATCCCTTTGGCAGTGATTTTGTCATTTCATGCTGTATTTCTCTCCCAGTGTGAACAGCAACATTACTTGACATTGACACTTCTTGTTATGATTTGTTGAGGCACATGTCAGTGTGTGTGTGTGAACATGTGGCAGATGCTATTCTGTAAATGCTGTACATCTCTTGGATAATCTTGTGGATTCTGCTGAGATTTTAGAGTGTCCGCTATGCTCATCTCTCTCTCACAGACACACACAGACTGGACAGAAGGGTCAGCAATTCTGGCTGGCAGTTATGTTTTGGCAGGGCCTCCCATCCGGAAAACAGAGAGCAAAAGAGCAGCCTGTAGTTCAGCGGGCCTCTGAGGGACGAGGCTTAACTTGCAGAAGATGAAAACACATGTGCACGCCGAGCGCCAAAAATATAGAAGGACGGCTAATGCTTTCACGCGCAAGCACGATCACGCGTGCTAGAAAAGCTAGGCATTAAGCCTTAAACAGCAGGACAAAATACACACACACCCGAACACATAGATTACAAAATCCTCATATCCCTGTCAATTAGCTGAGCCTCTGGCCCACTTACAGCTTTCCAGAACCCTGCCACCAGCCTCACAACAGCAGAGCTCCAACTGCGCCAGGGAATCCACTTTTGTCCACACGTAATTAACTCACAGAATAGCTCTGAGAGCCATATCTTCCGTTCCCCCCCTCCCGCCGTTCCCCTGATCTCTCGTTTTCAAACCCTCCGTCGGAGAAGAGTGGATGTTTCTTTTGAGTTATTCAAAAGGACTGGCTGTGGAAAATGGCAGGCATTATACTCCGAGCCCCCGTCGGCAGAAAAGCCCACTATACGGAATGACAGTTAGCGTGCCACAGAGCCGCATGCGTTTCCGGCTTCTCGGCAGCCCGGCGACATTCGCTCTGCCCTGGGCTAGAGGCCCAAGCATGGCCCCCTTTGTTTGCCGTCTCCAAAGCCTCGCTTTTCAAGCTCAAAACTGAGTTTTAAAAGTGGCTTGGGGTCAAATTTAAAGGCATGGGGGTTTTAGGGAGAATATGAAAGGAAAAAATACTCTTTTGGGTTTGCAGGCCCATGGACGTTTTGTTGCGCTATTGTGAGTGTTTTCGATTCATGTTTCCAGTCCAACAGCGACACAGGCAGGTAAAGTTACAGCGGGATTCCATGTCTCTCTTGCCTCCCCTGAGCCCACTGAGTTTTAACAGACCCCTTAAAGCGTGTGATGAGTTTAATGGGGGGGGTAACTGAGAATGAATGGGGCAATGCCTTCATCGTGATATGACTGGATTAGTGCTGTGAAACGATTAATCGTGATTAATCGCATTCAAAATAAAAGTTTTTGTTTACACAATATACGTATGTTTACTGTGTATATTTATTATGTATATATATATATATTAAAACACACATGCATAGATATATTTAAGAAAAAGATGTTGTTTATATATTAAATATATTTATATTCAAATTAATTATATGAAAAAAATATACATGTAAATACATGTAAATATTTTCAAAATATATATTGTATGTGTGTGTAGTTATATATATACATAATAAATATACACAGTGTATACATACATATATTACGTAAACAAAAAACTTTTATTGTGGATGTGATTAATCGCGATTAATCGTTTGACAGGACTAGACTGGATATGCTTGGCCGTGATTGGTTCATGTAATAAATCCCACCTCTTGTGTTTGTGCGTGTTTCGCATTCACATATCAGTCTGAATGACCAATATAATGGCGTTAATGGGAAAATAAAAAAATAAAAAAGGAAGTAAACAATTCACACACTAATATAACCACTTTGTTACTTCAAAATGAGACTTAAAATGGCATGAAGACAGGATCTGTGGGAGTTTTTGTGAGTAATCAGCTAAGTGAAATTTACATTTCAGTCTGTGACCAAAAAAAATGTTTGTAATAATTTTGAATGTTTTAAATGGCACATATAATTTTAAATTGTGTTCATAGTTAATGTAATTAAAAGCATCTGTGTTTACTTTACATATCACCTTGATCTTGGGATCAGTTGGGTAAAAGTAACTGCAAATTAAATGGTTAAGAAAACTGATGTAAGGTTGACAGTTATTCATTTGGTGATGCTCCTCGGTTTGATCTTCTTATCCAATTCAAAAACATTCAGACATTTTTGTTGCATTTATTCAGATATTTAAAGAGAGAGAGAGAGAGAGAGGAGAGAGAGAGAAAGATGAATAAAAATGGATCAGCAGATTTCAGTCTGACTTATTCACTCCTGTAAGATGTTCATTTAAATGAAACAAGGTGGAGGCAGAGCCATTCTAGCAATGATTGAATTCATCTCAATGCATGTTTGACCTGTGTCTGCCCCCATCTAAATGCTCTGAATTATTGCTGCTTCAGAGTGCGTCTTTGAGTGACATCTTAAATGGTCTCCATCTTACCTCTATAATGAGCTGGAAGAGAGACAGAGATTGTGCAAATTACAATTACATGCTGTTATATTACATTAACTGCAGCCTAAAATCGGACAATGTTCTGTTCCATTTGCAATGAGATTATTGGACAAAACTGTTCTTAGAAGAGAACCTAAAATAGGAGCACAAAGTAAAAAAAGCCAAAATCCAGTTAAGACTAGACCGAGTTGAGTGTGAAAAAAAAAAAAAAAGAAAAAGAAGAGATGGCTTAAGAAGGGAAGAAAAAGAACATTAAACAGGAAACTATACTTAATATGCCAGCACTTATAAGTTTCACTTGAATGCTTGAGCACAAAAGCAGAATGGATAACAGACAAAATGATCTAATGTACAAAAAAACCTCCATCTCTGACATTTCCAAAGCATCTTTCATGCTCAGGCTAAACCATAACCAGTTTTCCACTGTAGGCTTTCAATGACCATTTTTATGAAATTTAACGTGTGTAATGTAATGTAGAGTTACAGAGTTTAGTGCTGGAATACTAAAACAGCAGCGTAGCCTCCAGTAACAGGCTGTATGGCAGCGGTGTGCGAGGAGCACTAATGAAGTACCGCTCTCACGCATGCTGCTTCTTTTGTTGTTTTTCACTGGAGGAAACAGTAGCTGAAGACAGCTCAGTAAGCGATAGATGAAAAGCCAGTGTACGGCCTTGAGGGGCCTTTGTGGTGTGAGAGCCAGGCATTGGAGTTGTGAAGCTGTGGAGATATGGTAGTGGTCTGAAAGACTGATTGGCATGAAATGTTCATCAGCTGAACACTAACAATCAAAATTGGCTGGACTTGCAACTCTGTGTAGACAGAATATAGACTGATGGAAAATGCTAGATGTTGAATCTGCTTAGTTTGATGGACGGTTACACTAAAGAAGAAAATTAACATTCTGTCATCATTCCAAACCTTTTTTTTCTACAATATTCTGACCAATATTTTCTATTTAATAAAAGTGGAGCACTAGATAGATTTTTATTCACTGAAATGCTGGTCTAGTTCTTCTAGGCATGTCAGGAAGAGAAAAAAGCAATATCTGTTTGTAATTTTGAGTCAGCTCTTTTTAATGAATCAACTGATCCAGTTCACAAAAGTCTGAAAGATTTTTGTCAAAATGTTTATGATATTTCAGTGGTGTTTTCTGTATTTGCTTCGAAGCTCAAAAACTTCATTTTAAAAAACTATACCCAAAAATGAACACTTTACTCATGTGGTTCTAAACCTGTATGACTTCTCCTTTTGTGGAACACAAAATGTAACTCTTTGAAGACTATTAGGACCATTCCTTTCCATATAAAGTGGGTGAGCCCTAAAATGGATGAGGCCTGGGGTCTTCTGAAGTCTAGCCATAGCTTTGTGTAAGGAACAGACCAAATTTAAGTCTAAAGCGTTCCTTGAAATATTAATGACAGAGGAATCAATATATTTTTCTTTTGAGCCAAAGATCACAAAAGTCTGAATGATTCTTTCACAAGTCTGACTAAAGTACTGTTTATGATCCTATTTTTATATATTATTTTTCATAGTAAAAGAGCAACCAGCACATTATTCAGAATTTCTCTTCTTGTGTTCCATGAACGGGAACATTTTGCAGTTTTCTTCCCCCCCTTAACGCAGTGTTTTAAAGGGATGAGCGTCGGATCATACGCTGACGTTTTCTTGACAGTCGTGTATGTGAATAACCTGTTACATTTCTTAATGCCTCTTTGAACACATTAACTGTCATATAAGATTTATCCAGCTATTTTGTAATCCCTGTCTGAAGCATTAACATTGCGCCGGCATATCGACGTCCTGCAGATCGGAGTCTACACACTCATCTTTGTTATTAGTGCTATTGAGGTACGGTCGCTTGACTGAGCGTTCATTGGTGCATGACAGAGCTTTGTGGGACGAACGTACATCCACACCTCTCCCTAGACACTGGGCAGCAATCCAGCCCTACGGTCTCATAAAAGCGCACAGGAAGCGGCACTGAACTCTTTCTGTGGTCAGGTGCCACAGTCGGACCCAACTAACCCTTTCTTGCCCACAATGCAACCACACCACAGAAACCAGCACTAAAGTTGACAGGAGTGCTTCAGACATTATAGTCTGGCCTTGAGGTCAGGAGGACATGTTTGGGGGTTTGCTTGAGGTCAGTGAGAGGTTGTAATTGGACAAGGATGCTAAATTGCTTTGGTTTGTGGCAACAGTTTTCTCAGAGTAGTCTGTTGTGATCAGGGACTGAAGAACGCCATTCATAGCACTCTTTCTTTTCGCAGCATTGATTTCCTGGACGGCTTAACAATAAAAAAAAAAAAAAAAAAGTTATGGAGCGACATGTTTGTAGCTCTTGTATAGTTGTGTTTATTTCTTTTCTCGCTCTCAATCTGTCAATGAATATCTTTGTATAATGCACCATGGAAGACATTTTTTGCAAACATGCCATGTAATCAATTGATTCTCAGATAACTGCAACACATTATGCTTCTTTTTTTTGTCTGATATCTATTTCTAAATTGATTAATCTTACATAGCATTACACTGTGAAGAAACCAAACAGTGATTCTACCCTATTCTTTCTTTGCAGGAGAAAAAGAACATTAAAAGTAAGCCATGGTTAACCCAAATTTTTGCTCTTCAACAAAAGGCAGCATGCTTTATTTTTTTAGATTTGCACTCACCCTCTCTTGCTTGTGCCATACCTCACATTTGACATTTGGTCATTAACCGACCATCTCTAACACTGCAGCTTTGTGCTTTGGCATCAAAGGTTAGGGATTTCAGCATTTAGTGTTTGTGTGCACTTCAGCTTAGTGAACTTCATATTCAACCTCGTTTGTGCATAGACTTTTTGCGCATCTGATGGTTATCTGTTTGCTTGTCAAGTGTTTAAAAGTGTAAACAGAAAATATTTGTTCAGAAGACATTCTGAATAGAAGAGATTTGAGATGTTAAGGATACTCGTGGCTTTGTGGCTTTGAATCTAAAATGATTCCTTCTCCCAGCCTGGGAAAATAAGCAATCATTCAGATGCGTGACAGTTAGAGCGTTTAGAAAGCGCTTCTATAATCCTTTTAACTTACATACATGTGTTAAAGATGTAACCCAATAGCATGCCACTTCACAGCAGATCCTCCAATATGTCATCCGTAGGTGTTTCCTCAGGCCAAGGAGGGGATTAAACAAGAAAAAGACACATTGTCTTCTTTTCCGTACAACTTTGCTAAAATTTGATAGCTTTTGTAGAGTCAGCTTGTTAGTAGAAACATAAAAACACGACACATACACAATGCTAAACTACACACACACTCATTAGAGATGGATTCAGGCCATTAGTTTAGAAGTCAGAAGTCATGGAACAGTAGAATTGCCCCACGTTTTCAAAGCATGGTCTTCTTTTTAGAGCTCACATTATTTCTTCTTTTAATTTATGTTTTAGCTTTAAGTGTTGTTGTTTGTGTACGTCAGTTTCCATTTTTTGTGTAATGTGGTATGTGTTGACCATGAAGTTACAGTGATTTAAAAAAAATAATGCACAAAGCTGACAAAAAACATTTGTCAAACAATTCTAAAGCAAATTTCATGAGACACATACCACAGTAAATTTTTTTTGAGTCAATATTTCAGTGTTTTCTTCAATTTCTCCAGTTGTTTAAAACCAAACAGCGTCATTAACGTTCAACCGCTTGTGTTTCCTTCTCTGTTTCCCCAGACTCTCGGCCCCTGCCTGACGTAGCTATGACGGGTAAATGCACACGGGAGTGTGACGAATATGGCCACTCGGATGCCTGCTGGATGCCTGTGCGCACCTCGCCTGAACGTAGGCCCAAGGCCACCCCACCCAAACTCTCCACCTTCATGACCTCCCCCGGGGTCAGCGTAGCCGAACAGCCCGGCAGCCAGGAGACGCTAGCTGTTGCCAACGGGGACCCCTCGCACCTTCTGGGCGACCGTAACCGCAATCTCCTTAACAAGAAGATGGCCTCCTCCTCCTCATCCTACGACGCGTTTAGTTCAGCTGGATTTTCCGCCAGCGAGGAAACATCTCGCCCCACCGAGGAGATTCCGCTAGCGCCCACGGGTGAATACAAGCCGACGCAATGCGGAACTCTCACCAGGCGGGAAGTTTACCTGTAAACGACCCACAGCGACTGCGAGGGACGATGACAGTGACTCAGCATGGTCAGAGATGCTGTTCGCAAACCAAACCCTAAAACAAAAGCAACATGGATTTTCCTCAAACTGCTCGCGCAACTAGTGCGGCGCTACTTTTGAACCTAACTAGCCGTCTGAGTAAAAACCGTGGAAGTACATGTTGTAAATGTGCGTGAGAAGGATGAGACGGAGGAGGGGGAAGTGGCCGAGGTGGAGAGAAGGGAATGTAGGTGGATCACTGCTACTTTGCTGCTAGCGTATCGGGCCCCGTAGACTTCCCCAAAGTGCTGCCTGGTTTCTGTAGACCTCTTTCTAAACATGCATGCATCATCTAGCCCCTTAAGAGTGTGTGCCCCTTGAGACAGACCTGGACTATACCTTTTGTCTTTGTTTTTATAACTGATCGTGAAACGACAAGACTGGTTGTGTCTTTTAATCCGTTTTTTTGTTTTGTTTTGTTTTGTTTTGTTTTGTTTTGTTTTGTTTTTTTTTGGGCGGGGGGGTGGGCGGGAGTGTTTTTATGTGGATGTATTATGTCCATATGCAATCAGTCGAAGTACTGAACTGTCCAGAAAAACAATCACATCGACGAAGAAAAAGAAAAAAAGACAGGCTAATGATGGACGAAAATCATCGTACGACTATCGGTGATGGCATAACCACATGATGTCGGAGCGCTACGTACGTCGTCATTGACTTTAGCCTTTACAAGGGTTTGTAGATACTCAAATGGCGCAAGTGAACGGCGTGCGCGCTGTGAACTTACAGCGCGAGAAGCAAGTTTACCTGTGTGCCTATCAACTTTATGTACACGTGAAGGAACACAAGCATACACTAATGCACGTTTTTTGTCGTGTGGGTGAAGTACTGTACATATATATACATATATATATATATATAATCTGTAAACATACTCTGGACACACGCATTGAAATCACGAGCGACCCGTTTTCATCCCGCTCCCATGCACCTTTGGAGTAGAGGGAGGTTCTTTATGTCACAGAGCTTGTCAGTTATTTGCCTGAATGCCATGGGTTTGTGTAATTGTGGTTCATCCTTCTAGATGTGTGAAACTATGCTAAATTTTTGTGGTCTCAAGATGGCCTGCCGCACACACTTGCAAACACATACACACATTTGATCCGCACATTGTACATACACATTATAATTATCCCATAAAGCCACAGGAACACTATTTGGATATGCTGCTGGGGTGAATTAGTTTAATAATATTGCCCTGCCGAAGAGCTTGGGCTGGCCCTGTGTAACATTCCTAGTATGAATGTTAAATAGAGCAATAAACTCATTCAACAGATTCACTCTCAATCTCACACACTTCACAAGAGTAATCAAGGATGAGAACTCGTGTCCCTCGTGTAGCAGTCAGAGTGAACCGACTACTTGTACAATCACATTCAGAGTTCGGCTACTACAGGCACGATAGGAGCGTTCGCAATGCGGCAGACGATGCCGCTGTAAAACCAAAGTATCGGGAACAACATGACGTGATGTCTCAAAGAACTGGGACAGGAAAGCTCCTTTTTAGGTCACATGTTGCTTTAATTACCTTCACATATGTTTCAGTGCAACGTGGGGAAACCATGTGCGCACGTATACATGCATCATGGGCCTATCCCCAAACCATTTGCAAGAGGAGGAGTATACTTCGGAGGCATCGTGCTTTTAAAAAAGGTGGTAAATTATTCAGATGCAATTGATTTTTTGGTTTCGTTTTGTTTTTTTGTATAATGATTCCTTGAGTTTGAACGGACTGCCTTTTTTGCAGCTTCCAGATCTGTAGTCTGTACGTACTACTCGTGTTTAAAAGAAGTGCTCTGATGCTTACAAACTGTATACATAGATATGTACTTTTTATTGCACGTTTAAAGGGAATCTACACTTACTATGAAGAAGAAAAAAAAAAGTGTACAAATATCATACCCTGTGAACATGGAAGTCCACTGCTTGCGTTTGTAACGAACAGACACTAGACATTGTAGTATGACTATGTATATTGATTTGACGAGGATGAAAAAGAATCATACACATTCGTGATTCACCGATTTGTTTAGCACCATATCATCCGTTGCTTATTTATCTGATTTATTTATAACTTTATTTCACAGCAGATGTACTTTTATCCGTTGGTTCTGTATTGTTTATATTCTTTTCGCAGAAAAGTACCTTTCATTATGTAGAAAATGAGTTGTGAGACTTGATTCCAAAACAATTCAAAGGAGTCTTGAGTACCTTGCAACTTTTATTTGTTTTTCAAATATACGCTCATAATGATGCCCTCTTCAGATCTCATCAGTCATATCTTTCCCTTTCCTTCCCAGTGCCACTTTGTATATGTAGTGCTTCTCTAAAAAAGAAAAGAAAACAGAAAAAAAAAAAAAAAAAAATCAAAACAAAACTATAGAGTGAATGCAAAATATGCAACTGTGCCTTTTTATACCTTTATTGGTATGACTCGTTGGTTTTAACCAGTATGAAACCAATTGTACTGAGATGCTTTCTAAAAGTGGAGGAAGAGTACTTTATGCTGAAACTACAGTCCTGGCAATTTTACTATGATAGACTTTCAAATAACAAAAGCTTTTATCTTGTGGCTTCTTTAAGTAAGCTCAGTCGAACTTTGTCAAGTATATTGATGAGTCTCAACTGTACATGTCATAGGTGATACCCTGGTATATCCATCCATTTCAAAGTTAGCATGGTCACATGTTCAAACTGCGATTTTTACAGCAAGGAGAACTTTAGTCGCGAACGCGACAGTTCGGAAAGAATCGGTAACGATTGCGGCACAGCAAAAAAGAGAAGACGCTGTGTCTTTTAGGGGTGAAGCAAACACGCTTTGAGACTCTCTGCAGTTTTCATGATACGAGAAGGCAGACGAAACACAAAGCTCCAAAGGTTTGTGAATGGGACACACACCTCAGAGGACTATAGAGTAGATATATATCAGCTGATTAGATACAGTAGGAGTATACGGCAGTTGCTATATCTAAAAAAAGAAACCGAGGAGATCGACATCTACATCTACTGTACATGCCTGGAAAACGTCTGCACCTTAATCTTAAAAGACATCTGACTTTGTTGTCGACGTGCTGAAATCGCTTTTGTTTAATCGTCGTTTGCACTCTGAGGTGTGTGTTCCTTAAGCTTTCAACTTAGAAGATATAAGACTTAAGTTGTAGCACTTAGGTCATAGGACACATCACAGGTAATGAAAAAAGAAATTGTAATTTTAATCATACTCTATTTGTCCTTTGACTTGGATGTTGATGTAGAATTGAGGATTGATTTTAATCATTGTTTTATTAGGAGTCACTATGCACGCAGCTTAGCTGAACATGGCAAATGTACTGAGCGCAAGCCCACCTCTATTTATGATCTATTTTACATAATTTTTGCTTTTGTACAGGTATTTCTGTAAATAAATTGCTTGTCATTTTTGTCTCTGCAGAAATTAAAATATACCATGATACAACGGTGGCTGGATTTGTTTTTTGGGATATTACACAAAGGATGTTACATAATCATTTAATGTGTCAAATTATACAATGAATACTTAATGTGTGAATGAATAAATAAATACACTTGTTTGTTTGTATAGTTTTGCTGCTGGTTAACAAACACCAGCCAGTAATACATTTTATATGAATATAGCGCACTTACAGTACACAGGCCGGCAAGCAAGACACCCTTGAGAACAATATTGTTTCACATTGAAGCCTTTGACTTTGCTAAGTTGACAACATCCAGTAGAGTTTGAGAGAAATGATTAGAGAGCAGATAGTATTTTCCATTCTCCCAATGCTGTTAAAACTTTCATTGAGTGTCAATCATCAATCAGAGATAATCATAGCACCGTTTAGTTTTAATGAATTCCTAAACAGAATCAGTACATTAAAACAGTGTCTAGACTCTGATATAGAACAACGCTCAAAGCCACAGTTCACACTGATAATCAGTGTTTCTGACTCATCCAAAAGATCCAGTAAAATATGGATAACATTACGAATCAGTACCACACTTTTTTCATCCAAAAATGTATGTAATCATACTTCAAAGTAATTAATGTTCCAAAACAACAACAAAAAAAAAGTCTCTGTGCTTGTTTTCAATGTCCTAATCAAATTGTAATTAATTTTAAACAATGTGCCCAGACATTTTAATACAACTGCTTTGTTTAGATTATTTTGTAATTGTCTGCTCTACAGTGATAATTATCTGGCGTAATACAGTTCCACTTGGAGACATTTAAACAACTGGAGAAATATTAGAGTTAAAAAGAAAACAAATAGTTGGTGTGCATCTCACTGGTGCATCTGTGACCAGGACAGCAAGTCTTTGTGGTGTATTAAGAGCTACACTTTTAAAAATGCTGGGTTGTTTTTTTGTTTTTTGTTTTTTTTTTTAACCCAAATGCTGGGTTCAGCCCCTTGGGTCATTTTATTGGGTTATGTTTAATATTTCTACCCAGGCGCTGGTTCGTTTTTCTGTAACTAAGCTGCTGGGCCATTTTTAACGTTGGGTCATTTTTTTTTTTCTACCCAACCACTGAGTTAAGCCTGTCTCTGATAAAACAACCCAATCAACTGGAATCAGTCACATCTTTCGGCTGCGAGTGAAACGCAAGGCCGCGGTCTGAAGTTCGTACTTCCCCGGCGAACGGCAGCCCTTCACCGGCTCAGATTTCAGCAACACACCTGCACAAAAATTTGTAAAAAACTGATTACAGAGAATGGTTGTATACACTAAAATTAAAATGCTACTTTTAAATTTGTCTTGAATTTTGTCCATGAGTTCTTGCTTAATAATAAATGTTCATCTTTTGATTATTGCTGTTGCCTCTAGTAATTATGTGTGTGTTTTGCATAAGTTACAGTCCATTTTAAGCAAGTAATATAATAATTTTTATACAATAGTTGACTGAAATAAAATAACCCAGCATGTTTGGTAAAAACATTTAACCCAACAAGCTGGGTCAAAATAACCCAGCATGTGTTCTGTCTAATATTTACCCAGTGCTGGGTGGTCAAATAACCCAAGTTGGGTTGTTAATAACCCAGCATTTTTTAGAGTGTAGGTAATGTCGCCATTCCACCAAAAAGGACGAACCACACCAACAGGGGTAACTGTCAATGCAAGAGGAAACTGTCCAAAAGTAATTTCTGGGTACTAACCCAGATTGTATCCAAAAAAACATAAAACCACAGCTCACTGTACAATTAAATGAGCACCTTGACTATCCTGTTCTCACCAAAACTGTTCTTCATGAGCAAGGACCACACCACAACCAAAGATGTTAAGGAATAGATTTATTGCACAGAATGTTAGGGATGACTAGGAAGAGGGTGAAGGGGTAGGAGAAATAGGATGATGGTCACGCTGATCCGCGGGCATCTGGAATTGATAGCCTGGAGAGACTATTTTGTAGCCTGGATGATCTCATTTGTATATTTAGGCCTGGAAGTGAGAGAAATAGGGAATACGTATAGCTGTATGGATAAGAAAGGGAGGGTAAGCGTGGGTTTAAGAGAAACAGTATGCTATGGGGCAGTCCAATATATGAAAGTTTCGGAAAGACAGGTGATTGGTTGAGGCGTGGCGTTGCACCCGAACCTCATTAACAACTCAACCCTCTTTTGGAAACTCCACAGGGTCAATATTCAATAGCCAAGCATTTGGTCACTCATTTCAGTGCCAAATGTCAGTTTTAATAGTGCCAGCAGTGCAAATCATGGGCTGTGGATAATGTGAAACATGTAATGTTTTCTGTTTTCTCATGAGTCCACCTGCACTATTTTTCCAACATCCAACATGGGAGTTACAATCTGGAGAAGCCCCAAACTGTTGCATACCCGAAGTGAAGCATGGGGTTGGATCAGTGATGGGATGGGGTGTAATATCATGGCATTACCTACTGTGCTTAATGGGGTCACATGCCAAGGACTACCGAACCATTCTGGAGGCCCATGTGCACCTCATGGTTCAAACATTGTAACCCTGAAGGTGGTGCCATGTAACAGGATGATAATGCACCAATTCACACATTAAGACTGGTGACAGAGTGGTTTGATGAACATGAAAGTAAAGCAGAACATCTCCATGGCCTGCACAATCACCAGATTTGAATATTACTGAGCCATTTGGGGGTAATTTGAAGGAGCAAGTCAGGAAACATTTTCCTCCACCAACATCACATAGCGGCTTGGCCACTGTTCTGCAAGAGGAATGACTCAAACCTCTGGCCACTGTGCAGAGTTTGTATCTGTCATTATCAAGATGAATTCATGCTGTACTGGCTGCAAAGAGAGGCCCTACACCATACTAATAAATTGTTGTGGTCTAAAACCAGGTGTTTCAGTTATGAATGCCATGGATGTTCAGTGGACTGCAAAAAATTAGTCATTCAGTCCTTACAAAATAGGGAGAATGGTGTGTTTTATTCAGAAAAGGTATTATCAACAACAAAATGTGTCATTTCCAAATAAGTAGAACTGCTGTTGTCTACACTGTGAACAGTTGTGAATAAGAGGAATTATTTTTGTCTCTGTGATTAGTTACACAAGGGCATGAGTAACACAACCCTTGGGATTTGTTTAAAAAAATGCATTATTTACCCTGTGCCCTAGAGAGTTTGCTGACTTCTGCTTTTGCAGAAGGGTGCCTAAACTCCCCAGAGTTCATTGCTGTTCCCTGCTCAGCCTCATGAAGTCCCTCAGCCAGTGTGATGGATGGAGCACTCACAGAGGACTGACCCTGGATCAGCAACTCTCAGCTGCTGCAGAAATCCAACATGACCCTCAAGGTATGAGAGCACGGCTATTGCACCCCCCAAAACTCTCTAACTTCTTTTGGACTCAATAATATAAACTTGTCCCTAACCTTTTTGACCATGTTTGACCATGATTTATATAATGCTCCAAATACAGACTTCCTGGGTGCAAAAACAACGAATAATAGTTGCACAAATGTGAAGGCTTGCACCAACAGGCCTACATCAACTTCTGCAGAGCATTACGTAATGATGTTTATAAAACACGGGGGCAGGGAAGGACACCTCATTCTGAATGAGAGCAAACAATGTAAGTATGTTCGTCCCCCATCTCAATAGCACATAATGTATCTTCATCTAGATCAGATGTTAGGGTGTGGTAAAGGGGAGAAATGGAAAGAAATGGAGATCCAGACAGAGCGAGAGAGAGTCGATACCCAGCAAGGGTAATTAATAATGTCATTGATCAGCGCTCACTGCTGTTCTGCTCAAGATGGTGTTTTGAAATGAATTTTCCTGTCATATTTAACCCTGCCTTTGTCAGCCACTGACTGAGAATTATATGAACCACTGAGGCAATGCCAAAACATATGGGCACAGCCCATACCCTGTCAATGCAGAGTTATGTTTACCTGATTTATGATTTTCTAATATTCTCCTCTATATAATGGGAAATTCAATCAAAGGCTGTTAGAACTTTGTACAATTGATTTTTGGTATTTGTGTGGCCTATTTTTCCCCTTTAGTATGAAGTGAAAGAATTAAATCAGAATTTCAAGTGCTGTGCAAGTGAAGAACTAAATGATGAGTTTAAAAAAAGGCCTGCAATAACTCTGAATTTAATTGAAACCATAATGATTTTTATCACCATTTATTTGTGGGAATAAAAGCACTCCTGTGCTAATTCTGCTGCAGCATATGATGTTGTATTTGAATTGGGGTGAACATCCAAAAACAGACATACCTGATGTGTACAAATACAAAACACACAAACAATGTACACCATATTTTATTTTTTTTTTTAAGCAATAGTAGATTCACAGTTGGATTGAGACCAACAGATCATATTAACAATTTGACGTAACTGACACTGTAAGATGAGAACAAAACTTGAACTGAATTGGGCTGAATAATGATACTATTGTCTTCTGTACAGCTGCTTTATAGCTGAATAGAATTCATTCAAAATTGATGAATTTTGCAACATTGGCATTGTTATTGAACTGAATTGAATCAACAATAACTTGGTGACACTGCCACAGTAAAGCCTGTATGATAGTTCCTCACTATAGGTGTAAAGATGTAAAAAGGTAATTTTATATGAATGTCTCTCATGCCTAAAATCGTTTATTAATTTGCATTATATGTTGATTTGTAACATTCTTATATGCATTTTGTGTGAGGGGGAATTATGGGAAGTTTTGTTGGCTGCTAAGGACTCTTATTACCTGCCTATTAGAGGGGAAGGGTGGCCATTTTGAAGCGGATGTTTGTATGTTTGGTGAGGTGGCATGCTTTTGTACCTTTGTTACTCCAGAACTATGGTCCAACATTAGGTCTTAGACTTATGAACTGTTTTATTAGTGCACGCTGTTGTCTGGGATATATACGTATTCGAATTATACTCTTAGGACCTTTTTTTTTTTTTATGGGGCCTTGAACCAGTGGATTATACTTTTTCTCTCTTTTTGGGAAAATTTGAGTTTTCCATTTGGATTTTCAGTTTGCTGTCTATCCCAAAGCAGAAAAGGACTGAGTCAACAGACTGATGAGTATTATCTTTATCATTACTTTTTGTTTCTATGGACTAAGGTACTGGTGTGTTGTGTCCAACCAGCCTATTTATGGACTTTCATGCTTTGGACTGTTTTGTTTCAATTTATAATAGTTAATGTTTTTTTTGTTATGTTCAGTAGTACTGTCTAACAAACAAATAAACTGAACATGTGATAATAATTCAATCCTTTTGTAAAGAGTTGCAGTTGTTAGAAACTGACGTGAGTCAAATAATGACACTACTGAGTTACAAGAGCTTCTTATCACTGACTTCAAAATTGTTTTCCCCATAATTTATTATTTTTACACAGTTATTAAACTGAACTGAACCAATGCTAAATTGACTAGAGCTGCAGATTTTGGATTTGCCTCATATTTGAAGTTTGCATCGATCCTGTTACTTTGTTGTTTAATAGCATGGAGCTATTTTAAAACAATCTGACTTGACTTGAACAGCATAACTGCAAATGAAAGTTCAATAAACAAGAAATACTCAATTAAGAAACTTAATACTAATTTACAAATGAGACTTTTTTTTTTTTTCCACGTACCACATAGCCAATGAAAATAGTTGCAAACAGTGAAAGTCAAAGTTAAAACAAACGATTTTGCTGCATGACTCCCAGAAACACACAGTAGTGTCATTACTGAATGAATCCCTATTTTTGAATTAATCAGTTGAGTGAATATTTCAATGACTCACTTATTAACACAGTCACATGTCACATGCTAACCTAGTGGTGGCAGAAAGAGTCACTGAGAAATCTCAATTCAGGTTCACTGAAATAAATGTGTCAGTGGTGACATTAAAAAAAAAAAAAAAAAAAAAAGTGATATTGCATTTATTTTTTTGCAAATGCAATGCTGCATCAGGGGAGTTGCCAAGCAAGTTTACTTAGTCATACAAGCTATACATATGGAGCTGGTTATGTGATGTTAATATCAAAATATTTTTGTTCATTTTTGCATGGGTGAACTATACCTTTATTGAAACCCATAAAAACTTTGTTCGTCTTCGGAACACAATTTAAGATATTTTGGATGAAAACCGGGAGGCTTGTGACTGTCCCACTGACTGCCAGGTAAATACCACTGTCAAGACGCAGAAAAGTATGAAAGACATCGTCAAAATAGTTTAATTTAATAGTTAATTTTATGAAGCGATGAGAATACTTTTTGGTTCCGAAGACGAACAAAGTTTTAACGGGTTTGGAACGACATGGGGGTAAGTGATTAATGGCAACATTTTCATTTTGGGGTGGAGTAACCCTTTAACTATATGATGTAAATATAAGACAAAAACATGCATTTTTTGCCCTATATCTTGAATTTTAGAGACATTCTAACTATGTTCTCCAGGCTCCATCATGCAGTATGTTGTTGCCCTGCCTCATATTTGTCATCAATCAACTGTATGAAATGTCAGATGACCTATGTAGGTCTGGGGCTGGACAAGTGCATTAAATGTGTTAAGAATTTTAACACATTATTTTTCACCGTAATTAATTTATCTACACTGTAAAAAACTATTTGTTGAGTCACCTTAAAATAATTTGTTACCCGGCTGCCTTAAAATTTTAAGCTCAGTCAACTCAAAGTTTAGTCAACTTGAAATGTTAAGTTGTACTAAGTGACAACTTAGATATTTGAGTTCACTCAACTTCAGCCCAACTTTTAAGTTTAACATACCAAATTGTTTGTTTAGTCAACTCTAATATCTAAGCTTTAGTACAACTTAACATTTCAAGTTGACTAAACTTATTTGAGTTGACTGAACTTAAAATTTTAAGTCTGCAGGCTAACAAATTATTTTAAGTTGACTCAACAAATTGTGATAGATAGATGGATAGATGGATGGACAGACAGACAGACAGATAATAATAAACAGGCAAGCAGACTGATATAAGCAGTGATAAGTCTCATAGAACCCCAAGCCCAAATGGATGACGCTATGGATGGTAATCCAAACAGATTTGTCAAGAGCTAAATTTGATCACTTCCAGACAGTTTGAGTTCTTGAAACTGATGGGAGACTAATATTGGCCAATTCAACCTCTCTCTTCTAGCAGTGGCCATATTTCTTCCTTTTTTTTTTTTCGTGTCACGTGGTTAAGAACTGCCAGTGTGATCCATCGAGGTGAAGCTCTGGGCCTCAGCAGTCATGTCCATAATCTGTCCCTTCCCTCACCATCCCATTAATCACTTTATATTTTGACAGACTGAACTGAAACCCTGTGATTTAACCATGTTAGAGTGTGGGTATTTGTAAATGTGATGGAACAGTGACAGGTAACGGGCACATCTATTGTCTGCTCTGGATCAAGTAGGTCAGCACTTATTCCAGACTATGGTAAAAGTGCTCCATTCCTGCTCTGATAGATTAGCAGTCATGACACGAGAGACAGCGAGTTTAAGAGTCTCTCTATTGACATGCTGCCCACATACAGATTCTCTGCTGCAGAAGCTGTTAACAAACAGGAACAGTCTGTTTATTAGTGCATTGCCTTTTTGTCTGTATATTGTATTCTTTCCCACTGTATGAGCCATAAACAATGACTGCACTCGAAAATGGATTTTTCCCTCTACTTTTAATTTAGTTAATTAAAATAAACTAACACAACACAATTCTTGATTATTTGTTTAACCTTATGTCAATGTGTGCAATCATTATAAATTTGTAAAATTAAAGTTTACTCATTCCATTGGTGTTAGATGAATAATTTTCAATGGCTATAACTGGATGTGCAGAAACCAGACATATTAGAAATGGATTTGAGCTTTATTGCATCCTTGTAGTTTATTTAATGATTTAACTAAAATAGTCACTTCTTTCTTTCTTTCTTTCTTTCTTTGTTGGTTGTTTAGTTGGTTAGATAGTTAGATGAAAAAAAATGATTAACCAACAATGGTACTTTAGTAAAATTGGCAACATGTAGTAATAAAATTCTAAATTAATGCTGTCAAAACGATTAACCATGATTAATCGCATCCAAAATAAAAGATTTTGTTTACATAATATATGTGTGTGTACTGTGTATATGTATTATGTGTATATATAAATACACACACATGCATGTTTATATTTAAAAAAAAAATGTTATCTTCAAATATTAAATATATTTATTTATGATATAAAGTTTATGAATATAAATATATGCATGTTAATACATGGAAATATTTTCGAAATATACACGGTATGTGTGTGTATTCATATATACGTAATAAATGTATGCAATACACACACATATATTATGTAAACAAGATCTACCTATCATGTAAACAAAAACTATTTTGGATGCAGTTAATCACGATTAATCGTTTGACAGCACTAAATTCAATATAATTTAATATTATAATATAAATTAACCCTTTAATGACCCGGGATGCCATTTACTACCCCATCCCTCCTTCGTTTTTATTTTTATTTTTTTTTTTTTTTAAAGTTAGACATCATCTTTCTTAGTATTCCTCAATATGTTCATTTTTAACAATATAACAAGAAAAAAAAAATCATAAAATAATGTCTGTTTTCTGATTAATTTTTTGTAAAAAGTGTATAGGGTCGCTAGCGACTTGAGGTATGTAATAGTGTATGTATACTTTTCCAGCACAATAATGATTAAATATCTGATGATTTTGTATGATTTATAAGCTTGTTAAAAAAAAAAAAACGGTGTATGCTGGTTAGGTATGTTTTGCAACATGACAGCTGCTTTAAGCTGGTTCTGAGCTGGTTATAAATTGGTCATGAGCCGGGTTAAGCTGGTCATGAGCTGGTCCAAAGATGGTCCTAAGCAAGTAGCTCGATCTCAGAACCAGCTTAAACCAGCTAATGGCCAACTAAGGACCAGCTTAAACCGACTCAAACCAGCTGTCATGCTTCAGAATGTACCTAACCAACTTATGCTGTTTTTTTTTCAACAGGGATGTCCCCACAAGGATTTTGGATATTGCCATCTTTGTGGGGACATTTTGTCCCCGGTATACCTGAACCCCACACACACACACACACACACACACTGGTAAATATAAGAGTATTTTATTTTGCTGTGACAGTATCAAAGCATCCAACTCACCATTTGTTGCAACACATTGCAAATGTAGAACTTCCTAACAAGGCCTTGTGTCACCACTTTGCTGGTGGGCATTTACTCACAGTTTGGGCAACAGGGGATCAAATGAGATTGGCCACATTAAGCAGTTAGTCAAGGTTTGGAGAATGATTTGAATGCCACAGTCTACATAAGTGATACACACAGCCTGACCTTGCTGGCAATCTGAAGATGGAATTCAAAATCTCTCAAAATCTCTCTTCATGTGCATCTATGTGGGGAAAATATGATGAATTCAGTCCACAGTTTGATCCCAAGCTGCATCTGAGCTTAAGAGACTTGAGAGCATGCCTGAATCTCAAGATGGGAACGTGTTTGGACTCCACCATACGGTCCGGACACGCACACTCTTCTTCCCTCAGACACACACAGGCGTATGACTCCATCACCATCACCAATTCTTTCTCTCGACACAGCGCAATGCATTTATTTCCCTTAACCAGCAAGATTCCTGTGCACACACACTCACATTGACATGTGGAAGAAGCTGTTTTTCTTCATTCAGTAGGTGCTCTGAGCCGCAGTGTCCACAGCCGGCGCAAGAAGCAACAATAAATACTGACTCCAGCTAAATAAGCAAGTGAAATAACAGTGCTCAAACAAGCCCTCTGAATGTTTCAAAAATGTCCCCTCTCACATGCTCTCACAAGCATCTCTGTAAACCGTGCAAATGTATGGCCGTGTAAAACGGTTATGAATAATGCAGTGCGTGTGTGGTGATGGGATGCAGAGATGAATGGTCTTGGGGGAACAGGACTTAGACTGACTGCCTCTTACCACTTTATCCCCTTAATTACACCATGGGATCCGATATAGGGATCAATTAATTCAAGTGGCTCTGGATTTGGCTGATTGGGGATTTCAGAGAGCCATAAAGCTGATAATATGAGTGCTCTCGATTCCCAGAAGGGATGTGGAAAGTGAACAGATGCGAGCAGCAGACACAAACACACATATGCACATAGAGACGCACACTGAGAAACAAACAACATACTGAGCGGTGAACTGTGTGGGCTGTGCATCCACATGATAACTCTTGATCTTAAGTAGACTCTCAAAATTGCTATCAGCAATATTATGTCAAACATTAAAAAGGCACATTACTGTGTATCTATGCAGTCATCACAAACAGGAAAGACCAAAGAGCATTTAGAAAGAATACAAATTGAAGGCTTTCTGTAATGATCTATACATTTAGAGCCAAGTTTACTAACAGCAAGTATCAGCACTCTTTTAGGGTTAAAAACCTACATCAGGATTTACTAAAGACATACACTAAAAATTTGTGATGAAAAAGTGTGGAGAGTTATTTTTGCGGCTAACCTTACTGCATTTGCGTTTATAGGAGTTTCCCTTTAAGACACAAAATTGATGGTAGGAGATTATTTAAATGATCACGCAAAGTGATGTATTAAAGGGGACGTCAGATGCAAAATTCACTTTTACATGGTGTTTGCATATAATTTTGTCTTGCAGTGTGTGGACACAACCACCCTACAATGATAAAAAAAAAAAAAAAATCAATTCATATTTTTTTAATCTCAAACAAACTTAAAATGTCTCATTTCTGATTTTCTGAGCTGTTTTGATTTCAGCCCTCAGCCAGCTGTACATTTGAGTCTTCATTTACTCCCAACACTGAAGAAAACAGTGGATTAGTTGTTTTTGATGGTAACATGCCACTAAATACACAAAAAATGGAAGAGAAGGTGGAGTGAGCAGTAGCTCATTATCATTTAAAAAGACATGCACCAAAACCGGTCGCTGTTGTTTTACACAACCACTGAGGAATTTTAGACCCCAAAGAATCTTACCAACTTGTGGAAAATGGGCATCCAATGTCCAAAGAAGTTGTTCACATCCAGAACAAAAATTTACAAATAATATACTAACCCCTGTGTCATCCAAGATGTTCGTCTTTTTCTTACTTCAGTCGATAAGAAATTGTTTCTTGAGGGGAAAAAAAAAAAAAAAATGCGGTTTAAATGCAGCTTCAAATGGCTCTAAACGATCCCAGCCGAGGCAGAAGGGTCTTATCTAGCAAAAAGATTGGTTATTTTTTAAACAAATTGACAATTTATGTGTTTTTTTATAGAAACATAATTTCTTATCGACTGAAGAAAGAAAGACATGAACATGAACATCTTTGATGAAAAGGGGGTAAGTAAACACTGTGTCATCTCAAGAAATATCTGCGTACACACAATACCACTAAAACTGATTCAAAACTTTGTAGTTTACATGCCATACCAGTATGTGGTGTTGTTTCTGGCTGAATGATTCTTTGTGGAACCAAAAATTATTCTTCTATGGCAGTAGTTCTTAAAGCAGCCATAGGCTTTCTCTTGTGGTATGCAGAGGAATCACTAAATTAAAAATAATTTAATGTTAAAACACCATACAATTTAATCTTTTTTTGATTAGAGTTTTATATATATAATCGCAGTGCCATTCAACTGTAAAATTATACTTTTTATGCTATTAATAGACGTTCATTCTGTTGGCAAGGGTTCAAAATGTAATTTTTTACCATTTTTTTTTTTAGGTTTGGCCAATTAAGCAAGTTGTGTGCATGTTCTTGTAATATTTGACAGAGAAAAACTCTAGTGCAAATCACAAATCCAACCACTGTGTGCACCAGCAAAGTTTTGCTGGCATCTTATGGGGGAAATTTGACACTGCATCCGAACACAATCTTCCTGAAAGCTAATTTTTTGAGATATTATACTCAAATTTGGAACACAACTTGTTTAGATTTATGGCTTTATTTTCTAGTAGGTTTAGAGTTCAACATATTTCATAAAATATATATTTTATATAAAATATTGTTCATAAAGCATTCTCATAAACTTAAACCTGTATAACTTTTTTGTTTGTTTGTTTTGTCTCAATTTCTTTTTTACTTCAGCAATATTCTGCCATGGGTCTTCTTTACAATGAGACCAAACTTAACTCTGTGCTCCCAAGCTTAAGATTTATATGCACTAGGTACAAAAAATTGTTACTCTCGGCACCTTTTGGACAAAAATGTCCCCACTGAAACCCATTAAAACTGCTATTTTTAAACGCAGTGCCATTTAACTGTAAAATGATGCAAATTTTGTTAGGAGGCTTTCATTCTGTTGGCAAAGCTTTAATATGTTATTATTTTTATTATTTTTTTCCTAGATGGTGCCATTTTTTCAGATTTGGCCTATTAAGCAAATACTCACGTTATTCCTGTTTTTTGCTTCTGCATGTTATAGAGCCAATTGGATAAATAATGCAGCTATAGCTGTGTGGGTGTGTTAGTATGGATGTCAGAGTGTTGTTTGTATGTATCATTAAAAAAATAAAAAAAAAAATAAATAAAAAAATTGTGTGTGTGCACTCTTGTTACATTTGAGAGAGAAAAACTCCACTGCAAATCACAAATCCAACCACTGTGTGCACCAGTGGAATTGCCTTATGGGGAAAATTTGACACTGCGCCCAAACAAAATCTTACTGAAAGCTCATTTTTTGAGATATCAATCTCAATAGATTTATGACTTTTATTATTATTATTCTTATTTATTTATTTATTTATTTATTTATTTATTTTCCTAGCAGGTTTAGAGTTAAACATGTTTCATGATATATATTTTATATAAAATATCCAAAAATGCTTTAGATAAAAGCATTTTCATAAACTTAAACCTCTATAACTTTTTTTTTTTTTTTCTCTACTTCATCAGTAATCTGCCATGGGTCTTCCTAAAAATGAGACCGAATTTACGTCTGTGCTCCCAAGCTTTAAATTTTTATGAATTTTCTTCTTTTTTTTTTTTTTGACTTGGACATTTTTGTCCACTATGGATCTATGTCTAACTTCTAGGAATAAAACTGCCTCGCTTTTGAACTGTGCAGAGCTGTAGTTGAATAGTTAGGCCTACTATGCTACTGTATTTTAATGCTGGTCATTATGGTGATACCTAGAGAGCCAAATATTTTCTGAGGTGGTACTTGGTAGAAAAAGTTTGAGAACCACTGCTCTATGGCATCGCGGTAAAGTGTCTTTTAAAACACCTTTATTTTTAAGAGTGTATACAGCTTAATGCGTCTCCGTGTTGACAGGCCCTGAGACTCTATGCTAATTTGCACTGTCTTTGCATTAGTCATTATGAAAATTATCTGTTTGCATTTGTGCTTTAATTTGCACATTGTCAGTACATCATCTGCATTCCCAGCGTCGCCCTAATTAAGGTGTGGTTGTTCTGAAAATTTTGGTGGGAAAAAATCCATTCATTACAATAAGGATCCACACAATCAAGAGCTTTGCATGTGAGTAAATCATTTCCTTACACAGATTTCACAGTGGGTTCAGGTTGATCAAGTTATTCGCTGCACTGACTGCAAGAAAGCTGCGTGGTTTGAAAGTGCCTTTTGTGTGAGCTGTGTGTCATACATTATACAATATTGACAATAGACAGTGGTCCATTGTCAACTACCAATAGTGTAGTGATGCATGAAGCACCGCTTACTCAGAGGTGACTTCAAACTAAACCGCTTTTATTGGTGAACATGGCAATTTTGCATGTTCAAAGTTGAATCCAGTAGGTGAAATATTTCACATAATGTAAAATTCCAAATCACACATTAAAAAAGTAAACATAGCTGCACCCTTATAATGTAAAATATCTTATGCAGGAGGAAGCTGAATTGAATTCTGTAAAAATGCGTAGTCTAAGTCATGTTTCTGTCCTCGATCTGATCCGCCCTTTACTCGCACTTGTGTTTGTGTCTCTTATTTACCCTCAAGGTCCCAAGGGAAGTTTGCCGTCTGCTCTCCAGACACACACACTCCCTCTGCTCACAACTTAAACACTACACAGGGAGATTTCATAAGGTTGCCATGGTAAACCACCCATGTGATACACACACACACACACACACACGCACATACATACAGTGCAAGCGCTGTAAACGTATGTGAAAACTACACTTACACTGAAGACAAAAGGGCTTCATGATAAACAAGCATACATACACTCTTACAAAAAAAAAATGGTTCTAAACAGCATCACAAAAAGGCTCTTCAGCTTGTAACAATATTATAACCCTTTTTAGTGCTAAATAGAACCCTGTTATAGGGTTCCATAAAGAATAATGGTTTGACAATGCTATATAGGAGCTTAATGTTAATTCTTAATGCTTGAATAACCTTCTATTAATTTATTTTAATTAATATTGGCATATTAATCTATTAATATCATTCATATTAGTATTATTAATTTGTTTATATATATTAATTTTATTTTATTTATTTATTTATTTATTTATTTATTTTAACCCCTCTATCTGTCTGGCCTATAATAGCCTCTATTAGGGTTTACATTAAAAACTATGGCTTTGACTGGATATGTTTATGCATAAACCCTTGAACAATATGGATTATACATTCAATATCTCTAGTTACTAGTGGAGAAGAGGAGAGAAGTATCCTCAGCTTAAAGGAGAAGTTCCCTTCCAGAACAAAAATTTACAGATAATTTGCTCACCCCCTTGTCATCCAAGATATTCATGTCTTTCTTTCTTCAGTCGTAAAGAAATTGTTCTTTTGAGGAAAACATTTCAGGATTTCTCTCTATATAGCGGACTTCTATGGTGCCCGTGAGTTTGAACTTCCAAAATGCAGTTTAAATGCAGCTTCAAAGGGCTCTAAATGATTCAGCCCGAGCAATAAGGGTCTTATCTAGCGAAACAATTGGTTATTTTCTAAAAAAAAAAAAAAGAAAAAAAAAGAAAAAAATTACAATTTATGTACTTTTTAACCTCAAAGAAGAACCCTAAACTCTAACACAAAGGACTATTTCAGCACAAAAGAGTTAATCAGGATGCTATGGTTCTAAATAGAACTGTTACTACATGTAAAGAACCATCATTTGTGTATATGAATACACAACGATTTGCATTTGCTTGGCTTACAAGACAGAGAGAAATTTAGCAAGTCTTAAAAGTTTTAAATTATGTAAAATTACCCTGCAAATATTGCTTTTTATGTATGCTCTTCTAAGTTGTACTGACACAGCTTGATCCTGTTTACTATTGATCATTTTAAAATGTAGCCTTAACCCCCTGAATACATCATGTATTGCTACATCACCATTGCTATTCCCTTAGCATCAGTCTGAACTTAAACTTTGTGCCCCTATAAATGGATTTTTAGAAATGCGTCTTCTCTAGTTTCAGGAAAAGAAAAAAAAAAAAAAAAAAAAAAACTCATCAGTAACTCAAACTGTGCTTAGATTTGCCAAGACATCAAGGTCTGCGATCAAACGTCAAAGATTTTACTACGAAATGAAACATTTCTCATTAAATTCCTTCAAACCCAAATCATCTGAGCCATTCTATCCACACTAATTTAATAGATGTATTAAAAAATTGTCTCATTTCTGTCCATTTCTATTACTACCACGAAGGCATTAACATCTGAGACAACTGATGAGCAACAGCCCTTTAGAATACCAACCTACATACACCCACTTTAATAATAATTTATTAATTATTAAAATATAATTATATACACTACCGTTCAAAAGTTTGGGTCAATATGCATGCTTGTACGTATAGTTGTTATTTTGTTTAAAGAAATTAATATTTTTATTCAATAACGATGCATTATCAAAAGAGACAGTATAGACATTTCAAGTAATGGTTTTTAATATTAATAAATGTGTCACTGAAGACTGCAGTAATGACTTCTGAAAATTCAGCTTCGCCAGTCTTGGGAATAAAGTACATTTTTTTAAATATATTAAAATAGACAACAGTTAATTAAAATTGCAATAGTATTTCACAATATTACTATTTTACTGTATTTTGCTCAAATCAGTGCAGCCTTGGTGAGCATAGGATACATATTTTATATGCTGATATACTGTACATGTTTTAGTATTGATCTTACTTAGAGATTATTAACAGATTTCTGTCAGGTCTCGCAAAGTGAAGGTTGTGTATAGAAATATATAAACTTTTAATCTGCTTGTGATACTGTTGTTGAGCCAAACAATATGAAGGCTTGTGAGATTCAGTTTGGTTATAGGATGATCTACTATCCAGACACAATTACCTAACAGCATTAAATTTGACAAACACACACACACTCGCACAAGTGTCTAAATAAGCAAGGGTGTTGACAGCACCCCCCTGCTTTGCCTTGCGTTAGCATTACAGCAGAACCCAAATAAGGAAACAAACACACACACATACACATGCACACACAGGGGAATAACAAATATGCAATAAAATAAACAAGAGAAATGTGAGGTGTTACAAGGTCTTGCAATGCCTCAAATAGTACACCCTACTTCTGGATAGAGACACAAAACAAAATGGACGTCTGCAGTGGCAGGCAACAGAGTTGCATCACAACTTGGCACCACGAGTAGAGGTCCTTATTAATTTTAATAGTAACATGATATTCTCCAACATTCAGATATATCTAAATTTGCAATTATTCCATAATACTGTACATAAGCTCTGTATAAACCTTGTTTTTAAAAAACTAAACCAGCCTTTCTGTTCCCAAGAGGAGGGAAAACAGGATTCATAGAGAGTTCAAGAGTTCACGCTACTCTATTATTAGGTCGTGGCAAGATTTCATCTTCTCAACTCAATAAAAACATTAATGATGATTTACATAATCAGATTCATCTATTAGCACAAGCCCTTAAGCTATACATTACAGTCATGACTTTCTTTATGCAAGACACATTTGAATGTTTATCTTTGGAGCTGTTTAATTAAAGTAACTTATAATAGAATATTTGAAGGGTCAGTCGCTCTGGAACACGTAGGGTTAAAGGAATAGTTCACTATTTGAGCCTCTGTTCTCCATCTGTTTTCCATGTTGCATGTCATAGCTTGATTTCTAATGCTGTAAATGTTTTCTTTAGTTACGTGCTTTTCATCCGAAACTGGATCTGTTAAACAAACTGTCCTTGAAAAACACACTTTTTTTCCTTTCAGTTTGAAGTTTGTGGGAATTGCTCATGACGATAATGAAAACTTTGAAAAATATTTAGTGATAAAGTTTGAATTTCACACTTATTTCCAAGTCTTCACTGGCTGATTATTAGATATGAAGAGCTACATTAATAATGAAAACTAAAAAAGATACAGCCAAGAATATAGTATTCTTTTATCGGTCAATATTATTATTGTTAATACTGCAACTACCAATTTCCAGTTTCTTATGTTTAGTAAATCTAAAGTTCTCTGGTGAATGAAATGAGTAAATTCATTATTAATTTATTAGTTATTAAATCTGCATTAAGTAGTTTTTTGGCTGTTAGCTCTAAAAGAGCAAGTGTTGCACTGTACATGAGGGGGAAAAAAAAAAGTTAAATAATGAGTAAATGTTTTAAGAATTAACTAACATTTGTCAAATGCGTTAACTTTTAACAAGGCTAGAATTGGTGCAGTTGTAATGGGCGTAACGTTAACTGTAACTTTAATACACCAATATAACACCAATATTTAAAAAAAAAAAACACTGTCTATTCATCAAAAAATCCTTAAACACATACAGAACATATATCACTGATGTAAATGATTAGAATATAAAAGGACCTCAAACTTTTGAAAAGTATATTTTATATAAATACAATATCACAGACTGGCCTGTATGACATACATGTCCATATGCAATATATTCCAAATCTTGGTGTGTACAGTAAATTTGACATCAGAGGAAGGGAGACAAAGAGCAAGAGAGAGAGAAATAGATATAGAGACAACAAGGGAAGTGTATATTGCTTTCCGTCAGCACTTCTATCTAACTTAAAGGTTTATTTGTCATCTGCATTGGCGTTTTGATGAGTCTGAAAGGTCAGCAGTCTATCATCTCCTGTTATATGCCCTCCTCCATATCGACACCGCTGACCGTCCAGAGCCTCTGGGCTCCTACAGAATGTTCTTTATAAATTTGTAACATGAGGTCAGTCCTGTTCAATAATTCACTTCCTGTGTATTGAGTTGTGACATACTAGACATTATGAACAAAGTCATGTCATGAAGACATGAAATATAATGTGTGTAGTGTATATTTATTGGTAAGTCTTGTATGTTGACCCTTTGCCAGACATCCATTCAGTGATAAGAAGCTCCACTGTCAGGAGTTTCTAGTCCATGCTTTATGACAAAACATATCCCTGTTTAAAGAAAAAAACAAAAGCATTGTGGTCTAATGTGGTCAAAAGCATTGTCTAACTAATCATCATTGTTAATACTTAAGTGTTGTAGTCAAGACTACCTAATCTGAGTCCAGACCAAGACCAATGTGTGTTGAAGCCAAGACTTTGAGTGGTTGAGACCTAAGACAAGACTAAGACCAAGCCAGGTAATTTCTGACCCAGCATGACAGTATAAATCAGGGGTGCCCAACCCTGTTCCTGGAGATCTACCTTCCTGCAGAGTTTAGTTCCAACCCTGATCAAACACACCTGTCTGTAATTATCAAGTGCTCCTTCAGATCCTAATTAGTACACTGTAAACAATAAAAAACACAATTTGTTGAGTCAGCTTAAAATAATTTGTTACCCTGCTGCCTTAAAATTTTAAGTTCAGTCAACTAAAATAAGTTTATTCAACTTGAAATGTTAAGTTGTACTAAGTAAAAACTTAGATATTTGTGTTTGCTAAACTTAACAGATGGGTAGGTAACCCAGCTGCCTTAAAATTTTAAGTTGATTCAACTCAAATATGTAAGTTGTCAAATTTCAAGTTCAGTAAACTTTTTTTTTTAGTTGACTGAACTTAAAATTTTAAGGCAGCCAGGTTACAAATTATTTTAAGTTGACTCAACAAATTGTTTTTTACAGTGTAGGTTCAGGTGTGTTTGATCAGGGTTTGAGCTGAACTCTGCAGGAAGGTAGATCTCCAGGAAAAGGGCTGAGAACCCCGGTATAAATCATTGGTTCTCAGCTAGGGAGCCCGGAACCCACTAGGATGCCCCAAAAGACTTCCAAAGAGGCCTTAAGATGATTTATTTAAAATTATTTCAAAATAAGACAAATCAAGCATCAAAATGAACTAAAACAACAAAAATGTAAGAAATTTTTTTTATATATATATATTTGGATATATTTTTTATACTGCATATATATCTTTTTAGTAATGCTAAGCTCAAAAATATTTTGGGTACGTGGAGGGAGGCCTTCAAATATGGGTGTGGACAATAGAGGGGCCTTAAAATCAAAACTTAAGATCCCCTGGTATAAATCAAATGATTTGTTATTGTTATTTTTTTATATAATTAGTTATTGATTGCATTTGAAGCAGGAAGTTTTACATCCTGTCAGAATAATGTTGATTATAAATAAATCAGACAGTATTTGCACCGGCAATTTAGTGATATCCCCACAGCTGTGGCATTGATCTGTCTTGAAACAAAATCCCGATTCCTCTGAGTCTAAGACCAAGGCAAGACCAAGTACACATGTGGTCGAGGGCAAGACATGACCAAGACCTTTATAAAATGGTCTTAAGACCGGTCTCAAGACCAAGACCAGACTTGAGTACTACAACACTGCTTAAGTCATTAACTTAACCTAAATTAAGTAATTCTTAAAATGACGGTAGATCTATATGAGACATTTGAATTTAAGAAAAAGAAAAAAAAAAAAAAAAACTTAGACACTTCAACTTAAAGGAACAATTAACCAATAAATGAAAATTAGGTTAAATTCGCAGGTATTCCTAGATTGTTTCTTCATCGGAAGATATATTTGGGAAAAAATAGCATTGCATCACCTGCTTACCAGTGAATGGGTGCTGTGGGAATGAGAGTTCAAAGAGCTAATGAAAACTTTACAACAATCTACAAGTAATTGTCATAACTCCAGTGAAGTGCGGTAAGTTTTTATCTTCAAACTGTGGTTTTGGGCTAAACAAAACAAAAATATTGCTTCCTTCAAAGTCTCATCTGAATCAGGAGAGAAAAATTCACAGATCAAGCACAGTTTACAAGCAAAAACAGTCTAAGTTTTTTGTCCATAAGTGATGGTTTAAAGTTAAAAATGCCCTAATGATGGGTTTATTTCTTACAAACAGCTTTTCATTAAACTGAACTGTATTATTGTGATGTTTTTATCAGCTGTTTGGACCCATTCACTACTGGTGAGCAAGTCATATTATGCAAAATTTCTCCAAATCGGATGAAGAAACAAATGAATCTGCATCTTTGGCCTGGACAATTAATCCTGTGATGCTTACATTTTATGCAGTATACTTTGTGATTTTAATATTAGGACCCTTGGTTTATAGTTTTTGCTAACGACTGTATAAATTCAGTAAGGAGGAAAAAATACATCAATGATTTGCTGCTGCCTGTCATGAAGACCAGCCAAACTGTGTATTTCACGTCTATGTTCAGCATTGCATTCACATGCCATCTTTCACCTCTTTTACAACCTCCTCCTCCTCTTGTATGACACCCAAGGGTGCTCTCGCCCACACTGTAATGCTGTCACCGTCATCATTTTGGGGTGCAAAGAGCAGACCACTGCCTGATAGATGCAGATTCCACTTTTTGTTGTTCACTCCACAACAGGGCAAAATGAAAAATGTGCTTTTACTAAAAACTTAGACCGGAGTTTAGCACATGCAGAATGAAGTTGCATCATTTGTATATTATTAGGGGAAACAAATGGAAATATATTTATCAAATTTCTAAACTGTAATGTTGCTAAATTGTTACAGCAAAAAAAAAAAAAAAATGTAGTATTGAGGTAAGAGTAACACTGAGATAAACTTTTGGCTGAGTTGTCATCTGCTTTTTCCATATTGTATACAATGCATCTGATATGAAGTCCCATTAATACTGACATTCTATTCAAAATGAAGCATATTATCAATTAAGTTTACTCTATAAAATATAATGAAAAGTCACTAAATACCAGTCAAAGAAATTCTATTCTATTCTATTCTATTCTATTCTATTCTAATTCTACTTTTAAAACATTTTTTCATTATACAGTTGAGTACAAAATGTTCTCAATGCACTGCCATACATATGCACATGCAGACACACATACCATATCACCTTCACACATTCACCTATCCACCTGTATTTCTGTGATTAGTCTGAATACAAAATTATCATAATAATGATAATGCGAGTGTTTGCCGGTATTCCCAATCCTGTCTCCTCTTAGTTCCGCCCTATTCTGTCTCTTTTCTCCTTTGACATTTATGTTTTCAATCAGTCATTCACTACAGAGGATTTTCCCCTCATTTGGTCTCTGTGTCTTTTGCTCTTGCTCACTTTAAATACAGTCTCGTCAAGCGTGATCTCTCAAAAGCCTTAAACACTTTATCAAAAGTACTCCATGCTGCACCAGTACTTCAAGACCCCATGGAAACAGCCCCACTATCATCTTTTAACCTGTTGGCAAGCACTCTCCATGTGTCAAGAATATGTCTCCTAATACACTGCACACTACACTATTATCTTTCTGTTTCATACAAAACACGTTATTTTTTTTTATTTTTGTACTGACCTGAATAAGATATTTCACATAGAAATGTTTACATATAGTCCACAAGAGAAAATAATAGTTGAATTTATAAAAATGTCCGTTCAAAAGTTTACATACACCTGATTCTTAATACTGTGTTGTTACCTGAATGATCCACAGCTGTTTTTTTTTTTGTTTTGTTTTGGGGTTTTTTTTGGGATAGTTGTTCATGAGTCCATTGTTTGTCCTGAACAGTTAAACTGCCCGATGTTCTTCAAAAAAAGTCATGCAGTTCCCACAGATTTTTTGGTTTTGCTGCATTTTTTGTGTATTTAAACCCCTTCCAACAATGGTTCACTGTATCACTGTATGCTTTTGAGATCCATCTTTTCACACTGAGGACAACTGAGGGACTCATGTTGAACTATTGCAGAAGGTTGAAATGCTCACTGATGCTCCAGAAGGAAACCCAATACATGAAGAGCATTTGAAGATCAGGGTAAATTTAACTTGTTTTGTCTTCTGAAAAACATGCAAGTATCTTCTGTAGCTTCTGAAGGCAGTACTAAAAGGAAAGAAAAAAAAAGAAAAAGTAGGCTAAATAAGAAAAATGTACACATCTTCATTCTGTTCAAAGGTTTACACCTTAATGCATCGTTTTTTCCTTTTGGAGCATCAGTGAGAGTTTGAACCTTGTGTAATGCATATGAGTCCCTCAGTTGTCCTCAGTGTGAAGAGATGGATCTCATAAGCATACAGTCAATGTTGGAAAGGGTTTAAATACACAAACATGCTGGAAAGCCAAATAATTTGTGGGACCTGAAGGATTTTTTTTCTAAAGAACAGCAGGCAGTTTAACTGTTCAGGACAAACAAGGGACTTGAGAACAACTATCACTAAACAAATAAACAAACAAGAACAAAAAAAAAAAAAAAAAAAAAAAAAACAGCTGTGGATCATTCCAGTAACAACACAGTATTAAGAATCTAGTGTATGTAAACTTTTGAATGGGATGTTTTTTTTTTTTTTTTTTTTTTAATTTAACTATTATGTAAACATTTTATGTGAAATATCTTATTTAGGTCAGTACTAAAAAAAAAAACAACCTGCATTTTGTATAATCCCTCTTATTTTGGTAAAATAATTAACATTTTGCAGATACCGTAAGGTGTACAATATGTAAACTTTTGACCTCAACTGTGCACAACAGTTCTTTCTGGTCCTTGAATCTGACTGAGAGGAGTGTGATATTTAGTGATATCGGAACTCCAACCATTTCACTGTTTGTATCACAGTGAGTGTCATGGTGGGCACCCAAATCCACCACAATTTTATAAATAATACTTTTTGTGTCTCATAGAAAGTATTTGGAACGACATTGTGACAACAGAAGTGTCCTTTTTGGGTGAATAATCTCCTTTAAGGGATGCCATTATATACTATTTGGTTAAGAAGTAACAGTAAATCCTTATGCTCATCTATCACTATGTCTGTCAGAGGGAGGCTTGAGGCTTTACCCCAGGAGTGCGATAATCATTTTAGAGTGTAGACACCTCCTGTGGTTTGGACAGCTATAGAAGGGGTTAATGGCTTGTGCATGACAATATTCTTTGTACAACACATAGGCTTCCATGTATATTTCTCTTCCATGTGATTTCTTTTTTTTTTATTGCAACATGTAATTTGAAAGGACTAAGGTGGACTTTTGAATTACAAATCTTTATGCTCTTCTTTTACCTTTTATTCCTGCCTTTACTCCCTTATTTTCGTCTTTAAAAGCTCTGCACAAGAAGATCAGAGTTAAAGGTTGAATGGTCGAGAGGTAGAACAGAGAGGAAAAGATCGAGAGAATACATATGCTCTCACATCGCAGAGACTGCCAGCCCGTCCACCCACAAGACTGTGTGCACACAACAAGAATGGCCAATCGGTTGCCATTAAGATTCAGCTCATCGAGGCCAAAGTGCTGTTTCAATGGGCTGAAAGCAAATAAGCTCCGCGAGTGATGAATGGTTTGTACACATGTCCATGTCCTCTTCATACAACCTGAGCATTAATTACATCAATTTGTTTTGCGCACTCATCAATATGAGTCTGCTTTTAGGAGGTGAGGCTGAGGGAGTGCTTTTCTTGACTTTTTAATGGGGATGTCAGATTGCAGCATTGTCCCATTTTAATGACGTGAACCGTGGGAGATGTCAGTGACTGATAAAGAGAACACATTTCAAGTCAGCTATAACTGATAATACAGCACAACTGCAGCACTACTCAATTCAATCCTCTTTAGATATTACCGATTCTGTGACTGGCTTACTATAATGCAAAAATGCACATTTATTGAAGATCCTATTCTGAATGCTAAAGCAATAGATTTCACACATACAGATTTCATCGAAGATTCACCATCTATGTTCCGAATGGCATACTAACAATATACTGGCATGCTTTTTTTTTTTTTTTTTTTCCCTGTATGCATGGAATGCATGACCTACTAAATCTGATAAATTTTCTGATAAATGTGGAATATGTATGGAATACTTATCCTACAAGGTAATATTGCAACAGCGATGGAACTAAAAATAATATTAGCCGTAACATCTATTTATTTTGACTACCGAAACTTTTTTTGGTACAAAAAATTGAACTTAAAATGCAAAATAACTATTTATTTTCAGCAAGATAACTGCCCACTCACTGAACCCTACATTTGTTGTAACCAGGACATGTGACGAATACAGTTATGCAATAGTGCATACTATTTTACTCATTAATTAAAAAAAAAAGAAAAAAAAAAAAAAGTAAAAGTATGTTGTATACATTAGCTATCAGCATGTGCAGTTTGAAGGGCATCGTAAATGGCATCGAGAATAAGGCCCTATTCACATGGGGACATAAGCTATTTTTAGCATTTACAGGTTTAGCCTGTAAAAACATTGCTGTACGAATCCAGAATGTTGGTGTTTTTCTCCCACCACCCCATGTTTTTTGACATGGTAATTTAATTGCTGTCTGAATCCACATCTCTGAGTTTACAAAAATAAATCAATTCACCTGTTTACATCCTTTTTGACCACTGCTAAACACTGTACGGTAACTGTGGCACTTCTGTGTAATTTGCATGTATATTTTTAGCTGAAATGCAGCACTTTTACAAGAGCAATATCTCATAATTACTAAGAACAAAAAGAGGAAAGAGAAGAAAAGCATGTAAACATTTGAAATGTGTCATTACTATGGCAGCAACAGGTATGCAATACAATTTAAAAATATGTATTATGCTCAATTTTATACATAACTATAGTGTGTATAATTACACAACTAGCTTATCTATTTTTCTATTTTTAAACAGAAGATTTAAAAAAATGGGATCATAAATTATGCTTGAAATAAAATAAATACATTTTACATAATAAGTATTGCTTTAATCAATTTTGTACAATAATAAGAATAAATTTCTAAATAAAATGAATTTTTATTTACAGCAGATAATCATGCGACTGGCCATGTGAGCAGTGCATTTCCGGGTTCGTAGGATAACAGAAGTCGCTCCTCCACCGTGAATAAATTGCCATCCAAATTCATGAGTTCATCACCAAGGTGCCATGTAAATTTATTATTTATTATTTATTATTATACCATCAAAACAGGGCTTTAGTGTTCATTAATACATCTCTTCTAATTAGTGATATTTAATTAGGAGGTGTGTTTTGTATGTGGTTGTTCACAGATATAAAGTGCAAGAGTGACAGTTACAAATCTAACTTCTGTGATTACGGTTAAATAAGATAAAAGACATCTAATACAACATATATATATATATATATATATGTACACACACACACACACAATATCCTCCTCCTTCTTCTTCTTCTTCTTCTTCTTCCTTTTATTTACCAAGGATACTTTAAATAAATTGAAAATATCGACATTCATAATGTTACAAAAGATTTCTATTTCAGATAAATGCTGTTCTTCTTAACGTTCTATTCATCAAAGAAACCTGAACAAATTCATATAATTGTTATCATTAATTATCTAAAACATCTTGTCTATCATCTCTGAAAACATCTTGGCAAAATTAACTTGTTTAGTGCAGAAAAATAGTGATTTATTGCAGCAACTAATCTTTTTTTTATAATAGGAACATGCTGCGGAGGTCCTTTCTCTTCCTATCTTCAAAATAAAAACCACATAACATATTTAAAGGTGTGTCAATGCACATTCCCCACCAGTCCTGTGTAATCTATGGCACGTAAAGGTTGCTATATGCACAGTACGCGAACAGTTGTGCTGCGCTCGCTTTTCTAAATGTAAACTACAAGGTACAATATTCGTGCTATCTAAACATACAAGGGGTGATCAAAAGTTCAGAGACTATGCCCATGATAAACAATGAAAAACTGTCCTCTTCAGGGTAACGTTAGTCTGTTTGTGTAATGATGCAGTATAGCACTCCTGACAGACAGCTCTTGTTAAACCCCTAAAGTGAAAGTGAAACCCGTCTCAATTTAAACTCCTTTTACTCAAAATTCTATTCCTGAAAATCATACCTGTCAGCCAACTTAAGATAGCCATAACTTTTGTTAGCTACAGACAAAATAAAAACATTTTTGGAAAGGGCTTGAACCCAGCTTTCATATGGTATCGAAACCTAAAAAAGGTAAAATTTCAGCCTTGTGTTGGGTTTACCTAGATCGCATCACAATTACATTTTAAAATATATTCAAATAGAAAACAGTTATTTTTAATAGTAAACAATATTTACAAATTGTACTGTTTTGCTATACTTTGGATCAAATAAATGCAGGCTTGGTAAGCAGAAGAGACTTCCTCTTCAAAAAAAAAAAAAAAAAAAAAAAAAAAACATTAAATATCTTACTGTTCAAAAACAGTATATGAATTTTGTTAAGTGAAGTGCACAGATATCCCATTCTCAGGGAGTAGGGAGTAGAGAGCCTGTCAACAGAAACTATACATTAGCATTGCTATTACAAGATGCCATTTATGATCAGTTGATTGGATCAAAACAGCCAGGCAGTAGAACTGAGCACCAACGTGCTGACAGAACCTACAATTCAAATCATGTACGTTCTGCACCGTCAAAGCAACTTCCATTGAAGTGGATGGGAAGGCTAATGGATCGCTTTGTCCAGGTACCACAGATCTTCTCGAGTTAGAGTGCCGTTTGAATAGCGTCCATTGTGGCTAATGAGGCCAATGTAGGAACAGCCCGGTCGACGTTTACACGCTGTGCCCTGGTAGATTGTGGCACAGCGTGATTTGGGAATATATAAATAATTTGAACTAATGTCAAGCCTACTAATCTCACCTTTTCTTGGCTCTGTCTCTGTATTCTCTGGTGTGTTGCAGTGAGCAAGATCACAGCAGAATACCTCTGAGAAAGAAGTCTTACACCCTTGACTTTGGCTACAACTCCATCCATCTGCCATCTGTTCTGTCCTTCACCTCTCCACACTGATTCATGCAAAATGCTGCTCCTCCCCTTCCCTGTTTCCCGCCACAGGCAAAATTAGTGTGGCGGTCACTGAATTTAATCACAAAGTGTCCCATGAACTACCGTGTTGTCATTGTCTAATGTAAATAGCCAGCTTGTCAGGTTGGCATGAAGTTACTTCAAAGGCCCTGTTGAGTTTAAGAACATATGCACGCTTGAAACTTTACTCAGACACCTCATATGCAGCATCTATTTGGTAAAGGAAATATCTGTTTGTTGTTATTTGAGTTTAGTTTGTTTTTGCTGGATTCACTTTACATCATAAGATTGAGATTTGATATATAGCTATGTGTGTGTGTTTTATCTCCTCCAGTCATTTGTTTTCCTATTCATTGTTAAAGTGTATATTTAGGCTTGCTTTCATGCTCTGCAGTTGTGTAAAATATTTCAGTCTAAGTCATCTCAAGACTGTGGTCCACAGCCTCACTTTATTAAAGTTGAAGGAAAATTGTGTGATTTAAAATGAGATCCAAAAGTGAGTGTGAGTGGGTGCATGTGTGAAAAAGCGATTTATCTGCCATTTCAGTGATCATCTCACATAGACTGAGACGCTCAATGTCAAGAAGGGCCTCTGTCCCTCTGTTCTCACTCTCAAATCACTTAATTCAGACTATATGCTCCCTATCCCCATTCTGCTGCAAGAGACGAAGCTAATATGAACTCTGGACATCAATTTATGAAGCCATTATTTACATTACTTTATCTGTCACTTAGCTTAACGTTTGTCACAAAAATGAGGGCAAATGAAGAAATGAGTTCACCTTCCACAGTAAAACGCAAATAAAGTACAGAATGGTAAGTAAATAAAAGTAAGTTGCAACAGCATGCATAACTAAAGCTATTAATGATGAAACATACTTCCCAGTAGCAACCAATTCATTAGTTTAATCTTCATAGCTACAACTCTCATGATTTCATTGTTATGCATGTAGGTTCATCGGGTTCCTTTCTGCGCCCATTGCTATCTAAGCAAACAAGGCTTTATAGAATATATAGCCTTGGCCACATTAACACTAAAGGTCTTGATTGCCCAGTTCTGATTTATTAGTGACCCACATCCGATATCTGCATTTACATTATAACCTTGATGAAACAACCCAAGATAAACGTACTGGCCCAGAAATGCATCCCCTGAAAAAACGTGATTCACCACCACCATTGCTTTTTCAATGACGTACAACTCACACTGACAGGGGAATATCTAAGCTGTCCACTTACATGGCAGACGCTAATGCACATATCTGATTCATATCAGATTTTTTTTCACTTATGAATGAGGCCTGAACCCGATCTGAGAATATATGGGAATCCATGTGTTTTTTCCTGCTTACACATTTGTGTGTCATATCTGATTTGTGCCACATGTAAGGAAAAAATTGGAATTGGGTCACTTGAACCATGTAATGTAAATACAGCCCTAGTGACACTTGAGCAATATCAGACAAGAATGAGTGCTGTTCATCCGAATATCAGCGTTACTGTGTTTCAGCCACAAGGTAAAAGCACAATATCACAATTGTGAGTTGTCATATCACTTTTGTACAACAGTTAAGGAAGTTGAGTAACTTACATTTTATACACAATGTTGCCAGATATCAATTTTTGCTTTGTCAATGCAATTAGTTCCAAACAAATTCCAAGCAATAACAACAGAAACACAGGTGATGTTTTGTTGCTGAATGAATCAGTACATGTATTTCAACAAATCAGTACTGAAATCATGATTCAGTAATGCACTCACAGCAACTTGTGCTTGTGAGAAAGTTCACCCCAAAATAAAATGTTTGTCACTGTTTACTCACCCTTATGATGTTGTAGCTGTATGACTTTATTCTTCTGCAGAAAACAGTTGACTGTGATTGGTTCATGGGATAAATCCCGCCTCCCGTGTTCATGCGTGTTCAGAGTTTGCGAATCAGTCTGGATGAACAAAATAATGGTGTTAATGGGAAGACTAATTTGAAAAGTAAACAACTCACAGACTTATATGTCACCAGTTTGTCAAAATCAAACTTCAAATGGCCTGAAAACATGATCTATGGGTGTTTCTTTTTCAGTGAGCAATCAGCTTGTTGAAATTAAAGGCACATCTCTGCATCATGACTGATGGTCCGTAAATAAATTTATTATGAAAAATAACAGCTGAAAATCAGTGCTTAAATAAAACATACTGTTTAAATTGTTATTGCCTTGAGTTATTATTTTGTAATAAATGTAAAAAGTTTAAAAACACTAAACTGATGAGATTTATAATTGGGTTTTAATTAATAAAATACCCTATAGATTACTTTGTTAATTTAATACAATATAGATTTTTATTCTCGTAGTGTAAGCATAAAGTACATTTTATTTATGTATTTATTAATTTTTGTAAATGTAAATTCATGTCCTAGTCTCATTTTCTAAGTTAAATAACTATGCTTACACAACAATAAATAAATAAATAAATAAACATTTCAGACCACTACTTCACGCCACTGGCGCACACACACTAATGAACAAATTACAACAAACTTATGCCACGTTCACACATCAGCAAAATACGGTTGTCAGTCCTGTATTTGTGTCCTTAATATAGTTATGTTCACACTGTACGGTTATTTACGGGAGTGACAACCGTATTCTATAACCAAACTCACACCTGTACATTTTGAGGACTCACAATCGCACACACACATACGCTGTGAACAGAACAGAATGGGAGTAGACAACTAGTTGCCCTTGTCATACAGTGCGAGAGAGCTGCTCTGCTGCACAAACACGCATCTACCGTGTGTTGTGTGCTTTCATGTGTGGTTCCGGTAAATTACAGTGATGGAGGAATGAGCTGCGTGTCATCTGAAAGTTTTATATCCAGTCTACACCAAAGCCACTCCCATCAGTTTTGTGTTCTGTGCGCGGCTCAAATGCTCCGCTCTTCATCCAAATATAACAGCTGCTGTCGGTTAATGGAGGTTTGATGACTGAACTCGCAACTCAACTGGACTCTTGTCGTGTCAGAAAGTGATGAAACTTTCAGTTTTATGGACATCGCCATCTTTGATATTACTTTGGTCACTAGTGCTGTTAAGGAATACTGGCTTGACTCCCATTGCACGTTAATACAGACAGTATATGAGACGCTTATGTAAGCTGCTATGTGAACAGGACATTTTAAGACTCAAACCTATAAGTAAATGTGGTTGTCAATCCCAAAAACTGACAGTGTGAACCTAGCCTTATAAACAATAAAAAGTAAACAATGAGGCTGCAGAGACATTTCTTAAAATATCTTCTATGTTCCACAGAACAAAGAAAGTCATCCAGATTTAGAATGAGTATAAATGAATAAATAACATGTTACCTGAACTGAGGACACACAATCTTTATATCTATGCTGCCAGCTGTGTTTTTAATTCTTCTATAAAATGATAAGTGAAAGAAAAGTGACGGGGGGGGGGGGGGGGGGGGGGGGTGGTGAGAAACATATAATTTCTCTCTCAGCGATGTGTTTGAATGGGAAATGCAAGCGTACTAATTCATGCATGAAGGTACTGTTGATGCTGCAAAAACAGGGAGAAAAGAGAGAGGGAGAGAGAAAAGAGAAGAGGGAGAGGGGGAAAAAGAGAGAACCCTAAGCTTTTCTTGCAGACGTTTGAATGCACCATGGTATTATTCATTAAGACAACTGAAACACAGGCGGAGTCTGCAAGTGTATCTCCACTCAGAGCTTGCCATATGTCTAGTGTCAATATGACTTCACGGTCGCCCGAGTGGAAAATAGCTAGAAGGCCGCCGAATGCACTTTGAGAAGACTGGAGTGTTTAGATAAATAATCTTCCACAGGAATGTAGAACAAAAAGAGAAGAAGGGGAGAGAAAGTAAAAGAAGGAAGTGTATGATGTGAATAGGCAGAGTTTTCTTTTAATTAAAGAAGAGCAATATGTTTGGTTGGTCAACGTGAAAGGCCCGGTCTACAGATAATTCTCACATACTGTAGATGAGTTAAATACAACTGCTATATTAACAACAGAAAATAAAATATGACTTTGCTGAAAGGACATACACCATAGTTTTGTGAAATAAATAGTTGACTCTAATCTGATTGGTCTGGCATTAATCCAACAGTGCTAATATAGAAAACAACGACACTGGGACTTTTCACTTTTTATATCACTCCACTTGTCTGTTCCAACCACAGTTCCAGACTTGTTTATAGAGCTGTTTTTTGAAAGCAATATCGCGATTGCAATTATGGTGTACAAAATATGCTAATATTCAACACAATGTGACATTTACTTAATTATGAAAAACTAATTTGCTGATAGTTTGCAGGTAAAGTGAAGGAGTAAGCATTATAATAAGATGTATTTCAAATTGCAAGTCTCATTAACATGCTGAATACTAGGTTATCAGATGAAGATCATTACCAATCAAGCTAATTTTTGAGTGTAAATGTAATTAGCATTTCACACCACTGTTGGCTGTTAATTGTTGATTTCATGTCAGAGTGTGTTGACAGTTAATATTGATTCAACATAGGTTCAGCCAGTTTTGTACCAAGTAAAGATCATTATATTGTTTGTCAGGGTCTTAGATAATGAAATCGAAGCTCTGACTACCTTCTGTTTACCATACGGTGAGGTCATAATCTGAGATTGTCTATATCGATGTAAGCTCGCAGTAGGGTTTGCATTTCCTCTGAGCTTCCTCACTATCACACAATTGGCCCTTTAATGAATCCTCAGGGATGCTGTTGTTGACTGGGCTTGCGTTGCTGCATGGACTCCTGGTGTGCGAGTGTGTTTGTGTGCGAGAGCGAGCGACTGTTTCATTAACACGGTGACTTTAATAGTTCCCGGAGGAAGCCAACTGAGGTACGTTTACCAAATGTGTCTTTGCACCTTGTAAAATTGATGCATTTGCAGGGAAATTGAATGGTGTTACTGGATTGACATTTCCAAAGACATTTTGGTATGTTAATGTCACCATATTTTCATAGGTAATGTCTTGGATGACACTGTTATGGTGCAAAAATGGGGTAGTGAAACTTGAGACAATTGCTTGGTGTTTATGTTTTAGTCAACAGAGATTGTTGCCTATTTCCACCTGGTGTTTTTTTAAGACATGCAAAACAGATGAATGAATCTGTGACAGATGCTTTTACATGTTAATTAGCTTTTGGTAGGTTTTTGTTGCTGTGTAGATTTGAGACTTGCCTGCAATCACATTCTGGAAAACAGCAATAATTTCAGCAAATGGTCAGGATTAGGCCTGATCTTGTGTTATAAAATAGCAAATACATAGATATCTACATACAGCTGAGGTCAAAAGTTTATATACACCTTGCAGAAATGTTAATTAGCTTACCAAAAATGCATGCTTATTTTATATTATTTATTTTTACTTTTTTTAAAGGGGTCCTATTATGCTTTTTCACTTTTTGAATTTTAGCCAGTGTGTGGTGTGTATCTTTGGGGATAAAAAAAATCTACAAAGTTACCAATCTCAAAGTCCACTCCAAAGGGAGATATTTCATTTTTAAAAAAAATCTCTTTTCAAGAGCTACAACGAACGGAATAAACACAACCATTGACTAGAGTGGCCACATCAGAGCAGCAAAGCACCACAGACGTGTTCAGTATAGGGGGTCGAAAACACATGCCGAGGCTGCGGTCTACTCCGGTTGCAACGCTGGAGCCATAACACGCCTCAGACGTGTGCAGTGTTTGCTAGGAGATTTATTCATTATACAGTGTACGTTAGATAGCTTCACTTATAACGCAAGTGTTTTTTCTTTTTGTTTTTTTTAATGCATAAACTTGCACTAGAATAGGCTAGACTAATCAATGATGATGTTCTTTCGTAATGTCAATGTTAGGCTGCTACTAGCCTTATGCTGGAGCTGCTTTCGGGCAATGAAACAAGGCAAGTATGTAAAATAATTAAATAAATTAGCACGATAATATCATGTATCGGTGATCGTCGGTGACGATAGGACCCAACACTACTGTAGCATATTATTTACTCATGCCTTGCATCCTAGGTGTATAAGACTTCCTTCTTTCAGACGAATGCAAATGGAGTTATATTAAAAAAATTATCCTGGCACTCCCAAGCTTTAGAACGGCATAGATGGGTTTTTTTTCATCAGTCCAAAACAAGTCAGTAAAGTGCATCCATCCATAATAAACAGTGCCTCACACAGCTCCGGGGGGTCAATAAAGGCCTCCTGTTGCGAATCGATGCGTTTCTGTTAGATAAATATCCATATTTAAAACGTAAGAATCACTTTAACCTAGCTTGCGCTTACTGCTTTGGCAAGGGGCATAGCAGGACGGAAACACTGTCTAAGCTGTTGACCAATCGCAACACAGTGGGACAGCTAACCAATCATAACACACTTCATTTTTCGGAAGGAGGGCCTTCATTAAACCCGGAACTAATCACGCCAGTGGTGCCAGCCTGGGGAGAAAGTTTTTGTAATAATAAAAATTATTTGAAAAATAACGCATTTTTCGATCCACCAAGCATGAGAGCATGTTCTAGTACAGTGTTTCCCAACTCCAGTCCTCGCATGTCTCTCTTAGTTAACACACCTGATTCAGATTCACTGCCTGCAGCATCTTCACACACAGACGAAACTTACTAGAGAAGTGTGAAATGTGACATCATATACCTTTGTAAATAAATACAAATTAAATTCACGTCTCACACTCTTTAATGCCCTTTGAATGGAACATAAACACTTGTTTCGAACTGGAATCATGGCAGAATATCCGGTGATGTCCACTGTGCAGGGCACTTCACGGTCGAATAGAACAATTGGCGTGATAAGAGATACATACAAAATATGCAGAGCGGGGGGGGCGCGAGGACTGACGTTGGGAAACGTTGTTCTAGTACACCCCCAAAACAAAATCAAGACTTTGTTAAAGAGCATAATAGGACCCCTTTAACTGACCTGAATAAGATATTTCACATAAAAGATGTTTACACATAGTCCACAACAACAACAAAAAAATAATAGTTGAATTTACAAAAATGACCCAGTTCAAAAGTTTACAGTACATACGGTAGTTTCTTAATACTGTGTTATTACCTGAATGATCTACAGTGTTTTTTTTGATTAGTGATAGCTGTTGATGACTCTATTGTTTGTCCTGAACAGTTAAACTCCCCTCTGTTCATCAAAAAAATTATTCTTCTGGTCCCACACATTATTTGGTTTTTCAGCATTTATGTGCATTCGAACCCTTTCCAACAAAGACTGCATGATTTTACAGAAGGTTCAAATGCTTATTGGTGGTTTAGAAGGAAACACAATGCATTGAAAACTTTTTAGATTTGAAGATCAGGGTAAATTTTATTTCATTTTGTCTTCTGGGAAACATGTAAGTATCTTTTCTAGCTTCTGAAGGGCAGTACTAAAAAAAAAAAAAAAAAAAAAAAGATATTTATGACATTGAGGTAACAACACACTACAACTACAAGTGTATGTAAACTTTTGAACTTTTGAATCATTTTTATAACTTCATCTACACTGTAAAATGTAATTAGTTGACTTTACTTGTAAAACGTGTGGGAACTGATTACCTTAAAAAAACTAAGTAAAGTGAAATAGGAATAGTATGTTGTACTGACAAATGCTTACTTAGTATAGTTTACTTACACAAGAGTTGTAATAACTAACAAAAAACTGTTGAGAGTACTTGATTCTTTACTTTAGGTTTACTCTTGACTTAGTATAGCTACTCACTGACTCCCAGAGTGCATTGCGACATGAATAAATTATGCAATTGCTTTGCTTTACTGTTGTTGTTTGTATTTGCCAATTTCATTTGCTGTCTTGTGTCAATAGTAGCACAACAAAAAACAAACAAAAAAAGCTCATAAAATGGTTATTGATAGTTAATAAAAATTAATAAAATTGAGTTTTTACCATTGTTGTGATTCACATGCTGAATGTTGAAGTCTGTGTTTGACTCACGCACATTACCCCAAATATTAAAAGATTATATCAACACAGTTAAAAGCTTCTTATAGTGTTTATTAAAAAAAAGAAAAACAATAAAATTGTAAAAAAAAAAAAATCATTAATCAGCATGAAAAACACTCAACCTAATGATTTAATTAGAACATAGATCACCTTCTAAAAGCAATCTATTTATTGCTTTTCTTTCTTTGAAATCAAAGAACTCTGATTTCATGCTGCATTGTTGCAACAATAGAAAGAAAACTATAGTAATATAAAAAAAGTTCCAAGTGCCCAACCAAAAGTAACACTATTCACTATAATGGTGAGTATTAAAAAAAAAAAAAAAACTTTTTCAGGAAAATCAACATTAATTTATGAACTCAGCTTATGTGATGTTCTCTCAAATATTTCAGTTGTATTAAAAATTCAACATTCAAGATGACTTTTGGAAATGAGTGAATTCAAATAGTGAAAGAAAGATGTGAGTGAAAAGTCTACTAAAAATTGCCCCATCTCAAAAACTTTCTTTTCTTCTTCTTCTGTTGTCACGTTGCACATTAGCAACATATTAGTACACTGCTGCCTCTCACTGGTTTATTAATGTCATTGGTTTCTTTGTGGATACTTGAATATTTTAAGGAAACATCACTCAAAGCAAGTAAGTAAATTGTTTTATTTGCCTTGAAAGTAGCTGTAACTTAATAAAACCTAGTAAGTATAGTAACTAAGTAAAGATAACTAATTGTAACTAAGTAAGGTAAACTATTGGGTTTTACAGTGTATTATTTTCTCTTGTAAATGTCTATGTAAACGTCCTTTATGTGAAATATCTTATTCAGGTCAGTACTAAATAAAAAAATCAGGGCTGTAGTACTCGAGTCCGGTCTTGGACTCGAGTCCGGTCTCGAGACCGTTTTTTTAATGGTCTCGGACTTGTCTCGGACTCGCTGGTATTCGGACTCGGACTTGTCTCGGTCTCGGCCACTGGTCTTGCCAAATATGGCTTTTGGTCTGGACCGAGTCCAGGTGTCTTTATTATGTTCCCAGTAAGCACACATTTTAAACTTTTTTTCATTTTATTTTTTTCATTTCACCCGCCCGAATTTAATTAAAATATTATTTTTCGTCACGTCATCTGCCCGAACGACCCATCACTACCAATAACCAATCACAAAAACAAAAAAACAAAACAAAAAAAGTAATAACCAATCACACACTAGATTATATTTGCGCGGCACGCTCTGCATCTGCGTGCCCTGCTAACGTTAATTTCCACTGATTCAAACACACTCTAACAAACGAAAATGTCCGCCAATTCTGCCATTATCAAGTTTGCTTATAGAAATCACCAGGAATTTATCAGTGCTGCACTTAAAAAGAAACACAGGGCAGACTGCAAATTCTGCAAAGCAACAATTTCGGAAACCTGTGGGACAACGTCAAACTTCGTCAGACACCTGCAGAGGAATCATACATCGCGGTAAGTTAACTGCAGAGCTGGAGTTGCTAAGCCTTGACTATGTGTTAATGTTAACATTAGCTAACATAGCAGAAGATAAAGGTAATGTTCTTGGACATAAATTTATAATAATTTACGTCTGGTATTACTGGTTTCATGAGGTAAAAAAAATGTTAATGTTAACTAGCGCAAACTAAGATTCACGTTTAACTAGCATTAGGAGACACAAGCATGTCCTGCACGTCTCTGAAATAAATGAAAATGGAACGGAGCAAAGTATATAGCCTATATTTATTACATGGCTTGGTTGAATTCTAATGTAGAATGCGGTCTGTTATCGAGAAATAGCAGACCACATTCTACATTAGAATTCAACCAATTGAATGTAAGTATAACACACCATTGCCATGAAAAACAGAGCGTTGCTATGGACGCAGGATTCTAACCGAGACGGAACTGACTATTTTCTTTAGCGGAAGCAATACAGTCGTTTTTTAATCAAATTTATTTATGCTTAAATGCTCAGTACTAGTACCTAGCATTGGTAATAGTAGTGGGTTGGTGTTTGTATATCAGTTCTAACACTGCTATTACGAGGTATCACCATATGTCATCATTCTGTTTTCTTTAGATTAATAGATTATATGATATAAAGGGGAATGTCTATACTTAAAAATCATGGGTGTTGTGACACTGTTTTTGCTTTTAGATCAACAAATAATAACCCAAAATGATTGTCTTGATGATGTCATGCATAAGACTTTTTTTCCTGTCCTGGACTCGGTCTTGACTCGGACTCGAACTTTTTTGGACTCGGTCTTGTCTTGGACTCGAACCTCTTTGGACTCGGTCTTGACTTGGACTCGACTAGTCCTGGTCTTGGACTTGTCTTGGACTCGACAAAGGTGGTCTTGACTACAGCCCTAAAAAAAATAACATGCATTTTGTGTGATCCCTCTTATTCTGGTAAAATAATTGACATTTTGCAGATTCTGCAAGGTGTATGTAAACTTTGACCTCAACTGTGTGTGTGCATGTACTGGCTGACTTCTGTCTTGCAGTCAGGCCCAAATTCCAAGAAACTGCTGACTGAATTAACCCAGTCATCCTACTGAAAACTCCATTCGAAGTTCCAGCCACTGTCTCTTGCGTCTGTCAGATAGTCAAGCTAACCCAGAGGCACGGACACCGTCCCTTCCTATGGGCTCCATTGATTTCACATCAGCTGTTGTGAGATAGAGCGCTGCTCAATTAAGCATGTTGTGGATCGCTGGGTGAGTGATATCCCTGCATTGCTGTTGAGTAACACATTCAACAACCCCCTCCCCTTCAGAACTACTGACCCAACATTTTAATCAAACCTAAAAATTAAAGTGTGGAATTTTGTCTGAAACACTTTCTTTCATACCAGTGTAATGTGTAGACGTAGTGTAAATCCATCCATCCACCAATCCTTTTGATTTGTTTCCTTGTTTTTGTTAAATAATGACTACTGTAATTATCACATTCTTAAGATTTTTATTTTTTTTTTAATATCCAAAAACCACTAGAACAGTGTTATAAATATTGTTGACTTACATTACCCCAAACGGATGGGAAACTGACACTTGCTGATATCCATATTCTTCTATGAGCACTTTGTTGATATTGATATCTGAACTACAAAGTCATTAAATATTTCTTCATAATTGAAACTTCAGAATACTAAATACAGCTCAATTCAATCATTTTTTTAATTTACAAAACATAAGTCTAACTAAAGACAATAGGGATATCCGACGAACTAGCCAGGTCAGAACAAATCAAGAAAGAAATGTCCATATGATAATGAACCACAGAAAGAGTCACGGCTTTCGGGATGTTGTTGTGCTGTAGTAAACAAACCCACACCCTCAGGGCAAACACTGGGATAACATCTGGGTAAAATAGTCAAATATGACCACCCTCAGCTCTCCTTAGCAGCTAATTAGAGAATGAGGACATAGAAGAGAAGAGAGAAGGAAGCACAGATCTCCCGAATTTGTGCTCCACATTGTTTTGGCCTGTAATATAAGTGACCCACTTACCTCAGCTAGACTGCTGCCCGAATAAACTTAAAAGAACTGGCTGAGGGTGAATGTACAAAAGGCTTCTAATGGCACTGCATATTTTAAATCATGCTGTTAAGAGGAACAAAATGCAACCATTAATTGGAGAGGTCATAGAAAGGTTACATCAAAGGGTGATCTGTTCAAAGGAACCCTATTGTTCAGTGCTGACAGAGTCTTACAGAGACAAACATCATATGAATGCACAGTGAATGTACTTAAAGGAAGTATTCATCAAAAATCCTGTCATCAGGTACCCTCATGTTGTTTCAAAACTATATAACCCCATTTCTTAAGAGTTGGCATTCAGCCTGATAGATAGACAGATAGACAGATAGATAGATAGATAGATAGATAGATAGATAGATAGATAGATAGATAGATAGATAGATACCCTGTTATTAAAAATAATGTGCTATAATTGTCTTCAATCATGCACAACACATCCACATCTGTTTATCATCTTGCAAAACATGTTTCACTGATTCATGATCCTTTAGGTAAAGCTGCTACTTCCCATTAATTAATTAGTTAATTAACATAGCACTGTTCTACTGTTTTAGCCCACAGGAAGGTAAACAGGGATTCCGTTTCTGCTGGAGAAGGTGAAAGAGCTGCTACTGAGAGATCGATATGAAGAAAGCCAGAAGAGCAACAAACTCAAGGACTGCAACACTTTAATTACAGTATGTCTGCCTTTTCCGGTGTATTCTTCTAGCTGTGGGTGAAGGCCATTAATGGAGGGCTTGAAATCACTTCTAATATATGCCATATTGTAGCTCCCAGTTTTTTTTTTTTTTTAGTTCTTTATTATTACAGTTAACTTTCAGTTTGAATTATTCTTAAAATATGTTTTGATTCCTTGTATTTGTCTTGGTTGTTTGTTGTTATTATGATGAGTCATATGATGAGACATAATAACTAATTTACAAATGCATTATAAATCAGTGGTAAGGAATACCTGCAAAAGAGTGAGCCATTTTTAACTCACATGTTATAAATGCTTAATATATTTGTTTATACATACTTCAAAACCACACTCAAAACCAGATTCCTGATTTACTGATTTATGATGCAGCAAAAAAGGACCACTAGTTATGGTTATCTCATGTTATGGTATATATACAAATCTGATTTAAAATTTTAATAAACATATGGGTTATGGAACATACCTTGTTAATTTAATGTTGTCACCATACCCACATTGGTAAGAGTTTAAAAGTGACATGTAGATGAAGAGAGTCGAGCATAGAAAGAAAAATAGAAGACCAGTATCAGAAATACATTGATTTTATGATGTATATAAATGAAAAACTTTCAGATTTTATACTGCAATAAATATTTGGGTCATTGAACATACCTTGTTATTTTATTGTTGTCACCTGACTCATATTTACCATGGTAAGGGCTCAAACAGTGCCATGAAGAGTCAAGCATAGAAATAAACATAGAAGACCAGTATCAGAAGCATTTGATTTCATGATGTATATAAATTAAAAACATTCTAATTTTTCTATTATAATAATCATTTGGGTTATTGAACATACCTTGTTAATTTGTTTTCACATGGTCCACATTTACTATGGTAAGGGCTCAAACAGTGGCATGCAGATGAAGATAATCCAGCATAGAAAGAAACAAAGAAGACCAGTATAAGAAATACATTGATTTGCATGCAAATGAAAAAGCGTTCTGATTTAAAATTGTAATAAATATTTGTGTTATTGAACACACCTTGATAATTTAATTTTGTCACCATACCCACATTTACCATGGTAAGGGCTCAAACAGTGCCATGTAGATGGAGAGTTAAGCATAGAAAGAAACATATAAGACCAGTATCAGAACTGATTTTATAATGTATATAAATGAAAAAAAATAAATAAATAAATAAAATAAATAAAAAAAATAAAATAATAATAATAATAATAATAATAATAATAATAATAATAATAATAATAATAATAATAATAATAACAATGAAAACATTATTTTAAAAAAATCAGATTTTATATTGTACTAAACATTTGGGTTATTGAACATACCTTGTTAATTTAATGTTCTCACCTGACCCATATTTACCATGGTAAGGGCTCAAACAGTGGCATGTTTATGAAGAGAGTTGAGCATAGAAATAAACACAGAAGACCAGCATCAGAAATACATTGATATGTATGCAAATAATAACAATCTGAATTTATATTGTAATAAACGTGTGTTATTGAACATACCTTGTTAATTTAATGTTGTCACCTGACCCACATTTACCATGGTAAGAGCTCAAACAGTGGCATGTTAATGAAGAGAGTCAAGCACAGAAAGAAACACAGAAGACTAGTATCAGAAATGGATTGATTTTATAATGTATATAAATTAAAACATTCAAATTTTTATATTGTAATAAATATTTGGGTTACTGAATATACCTTGTTAATTCAATGCTGTCACCTGACCCACATTTACCATAGTAAGGGCTCAAACAGTGGCATGTTTATGAAGAGAGTCAAGCATAGAAAGAAACACAGAAGACTAGTATCAGAAATGCATATGTATGCAAATAATAACATTCTGAATTTATATTGTGATAAACGTGGGTTATTGAACATACCTTGTTAATTTAATGTTGTCACCTGACCCACATTTACCATGGTAAGGGCTCAAACAGTGGCATGTAGATGAAGAGAGTCAAGCATAGAGAGAAACACAGAAGACTGGTATCAGAAATGCATTGATTTTATAATGTATATAAATTAAAACATTCAAATATTTATATTGTAATAAATATTTGGGATACTGAATATACCTTGTTAATTTAATGTTGTCACCTGACCCACATTTACCATGGTAAAGGTTCAGACAGTGTCATAGATGAATAAAGTCATGCATAGAAAGAAACACAGAAGACCAGTATCAGAAATACATTGATATGTATACAAATAATAACATTCTGATTTGATATTGTAAAACATATTTGGGTTATTGTACATACCTTGTTAATTCAATGCTGTCACCTGAACCACATTTACCAGGGAAAGCATTCACAGAAACACAGAAGACCAGTATCAGATATGAAAAACATTCAGATTTTTATATTGTAATAAACATTTGGGTTATTGAACATACCTTGTTAATTCAGTGTTGTCACCTGGCCCACATTTACCATGGTAAGGGCTCAAACAGTGGCATAAATGAAGAGAGTTGAGCATAGAAATAAATACAGAAGACCAGCATCAGAAATGCATTGATTTTATGATGTATATAAATTAAGAAAAAAAAAAAAAAAAAACATTCTGATTTTATATAGTAATAAATATTTGGATAACTGATCACAACTTGTTAATTTAATGTTTAACATTTACTGTGGTAAGGGCTTAGACAGTGGCATGTAGATGAAGAGAGTCAAGCACAGAAATATATCCACCTTATTTTTCAATATGGAAGTGAGCTGTTTTCTGGTAATGTGTTAGATGTCCGGTTCATAATCCACCATAGGGAAATAACGAGAAGAATATCGAAGTGCAGTAAACGGTAAAACAGTTTGCACTACAAACCAGTGTGTTTATAATTAAGATAATACATTAAAATAATATAATCAAGCAGCAAAACAAGCTTTATGTGCAGCTAAAAATAGCTGTAAGTGGATGAGACCGGAAGCCAGACACAAAAAGAATTACAAATGGCTGCACGCACTCTTATGGGAAAAAAATAAGGTGGATAAGACCAGTATCAGAAATACACTGATATGTTTACAAACATTTAGATTTATGTGTTTAATTTAAACAGAAGGTAATGGTTCTTTCTTGCATTTATATGGGGACTTACCTTCATAAGAAGACCTTGTTCACACTAGTTCTACACAAGACTTAGGGGCCATTCACATATCGCGCCTAAAAACACGTGGAAAACGCTAGGCGCGCCGATTTCTCCTTCTTTCCAAAGCGCTCTGTAGCTTGCGCTTCCGTGGCGTCTGCAGTTGCTAAGCAACCATGACCCTCACTCTCAAAGATGCTAAAGTTTCATCAAAGGACAAACGGATTTCCAGCACGAAAAATCACTTGCTGTAGCTCTGCTACTAAATTTATTTTAAAATGGCTATCCCTGTACAGCTATGATCAGCTGTTTCTCCATCTTGGTTCTCGTCACATGACCCGCGGTGCGCTTGCGGCATTCTCAAAAGCTAAGATGTTTTCATCTCGACGCGGCGCGGACACGCCTGAAAAAAAAAAAAAAAAAAAAAAAAAAAAAAACAAGCGCGTTGCACCGCGTGCGCGTCGCGACTGCGCCTGAGCGCGGCTGCCGCACATCTACATTTGAAATAACGAACTTGAGCGCGCAAAAGACACGGTATGTGAACGGCCCCTTAAAGACTACAACAACACTGTGTTCCAATGCATGACATCATACTAGTCATAGAATATGCAGGTGCAAATGAACATGGCTGCAGCTCATTTTGTATCATTTAAATATTTCATATGGTCTACTGTTGTACAATCCTACCAAAGAGCTCTAAAATAGCACAAAGCACAAGCATGTAACCTTAGTCCAGAACACATCCCCAATTAAATGGCCATCTCCCTTAGTTCTTAATATAATGTGTGCTGCATCAATATCTTTTTGTAAGCCTAATGGTGTAGGTGTGTATTAGTACCTCATGTGATGTAGATGTGAATGAGTACATCTGAGCTCCTAAAGCCTGGAATACACTCCATGATTTTTGCCCTGATTTTCCGCCGATTTACAGTCTGGACTCTGGAGAAGTTAACGCTAGAGTCAGAGCCAGTCTGCAGATTTGAGTTGACAGATTCCATAGAAAATCGCGTAGTGTATGATGGTCACAGACTCCGATTCTGTAGTTTCAGACTCTGATTCCACCCAACTGGAGGATATCAAATATGTTTGATATTTTCAGCCAATTTTAGAACACGTTTCGTTTTCATTTGCGTCTCCTAGCAACAGGGTGCACGTTTGTTGTGTTTTAAAAATATGTTCAGTTTGTGTAGTGTATTCCAGCCTTGAACTGGACATTCATTTCTTTCATGAAAAAAAAAAAAAAAAAAAATGCATAGCATAGAAAGAAACACAGAAGATCAGTATCAAAAATACATCGATTTCATGGTGTAATAAACATTTGGGTAACACCTTATATTAAGGTTTGTTTTGTAAAATGTTTATAAAAGTTATTTTACATTACAGTTCAGTTTCACAGGTTATTAATGTTTATAACTTCTTAATAAATGGTTCACACTTGTTCACTTTACATACAAGCAACATAGTAGGAAAATGTAACATAAATCATGAGTTATAGCCTAAATTAAAAAAAAAAAAAAAAAAATGCAATAGTCTATTTTTGCTCATCAATGCTTATCAATGATTTATAATGCATTTTGTAAATGAGTTATTAGACATTTATGAGCACCTTTATAAACCCTTTACAAAGGAAACCTTAATATAAAAGTGGTACCAACATTTGAATATTGCATCTCCACAAAACGTCTTCTAATAAGCCAAGCCCAGCTGCCTGTTACTGTTTACAGAAAAATGTCACAATGCAGCAATAATCAGATAATTTTTTCGCCTATATTAAGAAGATTACCCAGCAGTATTCGAGCCATTAGAGTCTATGTGGTGTGACGAGCTCTAAGAGGCTAATTTGGCTAATTGGGATGTCAGCGACACAGGCACTCCATCTGATGGCATGTCCTGCTGGTTAGTGGACACCGCAGGGAAAGGCTCACGGCAAGGGGTGATCACAGAACACCTGACTGTCTCAAAGAAACTCTCAGCTAAATGAACTGCCATTGGGCTGATTCCAATTATTCAGGAGGTGGGTGGGGTGGATTGCATAGGAGAGGTAAAATGAGCAAATGGCCAGTAAATTAAGAACAATAAGGGATTGATCATCAAGGGATGGCTTCACAGAACCCAATTAAATTTGGTTTCGGACTAATGTGCATGCTGTGTGCTGATTTTTTAAAATTGTGAGGAAAAAAAAAAGAAAAAGGGCAACTGCGTTTGAGAAACTGCTATGGATACTGAGGGACAGATGGAACTTGTTATGTAACACAAGGATAGATATCAAAGTAGTTTTGCGTTTTACTCTGAAATACGTGATTCAGCTTGGTCAATCGTGACATTCTTTGTTCAAATATTTTATTACAATGATTTCTAAATTGTATGTTGGTTGTCCCTGATAGCCAATTTTAACAAACAATTTTCTATAATGTCCATTTCTTGTAGTACTCGGTAACCTCTTTCTTCTCATATAATCGAGTAATTTAAACTCAAATCAATGATTCATATTAATTTACATATTTATTTTGTAAGTGGTGATGTATTAAGTAGGTTAACGTACAATCAGACATTCATTATCACTAAATAAACCTTACCAGGATAATGCAAGAACTCATCATTCTGTCTGGGTTTACAGTATTTTGCAAAAAGGATCAGCTGAGTGTTCATTATCCTGTACATAACATCTACATACAGCAAGTGTATGTTTTTCACAAAAATATCTTCACATACAGCCTCATATATCAGTCCACAAAATCAGTGTTTTCCAACCATATTCTCGGCAGACCCCCCAACAGTGCACATTTAGCATGTATCTTTAATCAAATACACCTGATTTAGGCCATCAGCTCATTAGAGACTCCAAGACCTGAAATGAGTGTGTCAAACAAAGGAGACATGCAGTATGTGCACTAAATTTGTCCATTTTGTTTTCAGTCAAACACTAAAGCGTGGGAAACTGCATGATTTGTGTCTGTCCTAGATGAAAGATTGTCATTGTGAACCAGTTGTGGCAATTTCTATGATTATGGCTCCTAATCGGTGGTCCTATGTTGTACAGAGACAGGTTCAAAGACAGCCACTGTCATGGTCTTGCGACACAGTGTCAGAAATTCAGAATGATCATTGCACAGTGTGTTTGCTGCTACAACCTACGTCTACTGACCATACTGATGATGTTTTATTCTTCAAAAGTAACTTGCGTCATAGCCTATGAGTCACTGGATGTCATCATCGTACAGTCTGCATACATGTTGATACGCAAGTTTATTAGATCCATGTTGCACAGTGTGATTTGTAATGATCTTATAAGATTAAATCACATAGTCTGTAGAAGGCTTAAAGTGGTCATCGGATGCCCATTTTCCACAAGTTGATATGATTCTTTAGGGTCTACTTGCCTCAACACACCTGCCTGGAAGTTTCAAGTATACCTATTAAGACCTTGATTAGCTGGTGTGTTTGATTAGTGTTGGAGCTCAACTCTGTAGGACACCGGCCCTCCAGGACCGAGTGTGGTGACCCCTGCTTTATAACATATTTTGAAAAAAAAAAAAAAAAAAGAACATCCTTTTTACCTTGTCAAAATCAGCCTTTTTAGAGTGAGCTTTTTTGTGGCATTTGTCTTTAAATGCTAATGAGCTCTGCTCACCCTGCCCCTCTCTACTCTTGGGTGACGAGCCGTTCTGTTTACTTTAGCCGCGAAACTTGATGCCTAAAAATCCCTTATACTCACTTCTGCTGTAGTTGAGGCTGGATCACTAATGGTTCGTGCTAACATTTCCTTCCAAAATGAAAGTAACGTTAATCCTCTGCATCTTCAGCGGCTCAGATGTTGGGAGTAAATGATGACTACTATGTTCATTATTACATCCACCAACAAAACACCTCAATCGCTCAATTGGAGACATTCTTGTTTTCCCCTGCACCGCAGTTGACACAATGGCGGTTGGACTGTTACAGCTCAGTCAGGGCGGGTCTAAGCTAAGACGGCCTTGTCAGTCAACTATCGTGCGAGCGGCCTTGGTAAACAATAAGCTGAGAATGGCTCGATTTGAAAAAGAGGATATTAATTATAAAGATTAAATACCACTGGTGGATTTTTTAATTATTATAGGGTTAACACATATTTATGTTCAAACATGTAAAAGTGAGTTTTGCATCCGATGACCCCTTTAACTTATGCCAAATCTGTCGTAGCCAATAATTAGCTGGGAGACTAATAAAACTGCCTCTCTAGTGGATGACTAAAGATTTGCTAGCAAAATCTCACATTTACACCTGTTTCACTCAAGTGTATGCTTCTAAATTAACAGGTGCTCATGCCCCCCTAGGGCTGACCCCCTCACAGGTTGAAAAGCCTGCTCTGGAGTAGGGGTCCCAGTCTCACAGCCCTACAGAGTTTAGCTGCAACCTTAATTAAATGCACCTGATCCAGCTAATCAGCTCCTTCAGGATTATTTGAACACTACAGATATGTGTGTTGAAGCAGGATTGGAACTAAGCTCTGCAGGACTGTGGCCCTCCAGGAGCTGAGTTTTGCACATCCACTCTCGATCTTAACTGTAAAAATATTCACACTGGACTTACCACACAGTTTGGTTTCACAGACTCATTCAGAAGATATGATAAATTTAACTTTCCATTTCACCAATGGAGGAGATGGTAAGAGTTTTACCTCCTGAAAGCAATGTAATTTGTGCCATCTTTTTTGAATGCATATATATATATATATATATATATATATATATATATATATATATATATATATATATATATATATATAATATCTATAGTGCTAAAACACGGTCAGTCATTTAACATAGTAATAAATATAATGTAAACAGTGTACCTTTATAGTCATTCTTACAAAAAAAAAATAAAAAAGGGAAACTCAAAACAGTTATCCTAAAAGGAGTAGAAGGGAGTTTTTAAAGCATATTTTTTGATCAATTAATTGTATTATGAAACACAGTTTAATAAATAAATAAATAAATAAATTAGACATTTAAAAGAGAGAGAAAAAAAAAAAAAAAAAGAAACTCTGATCAAAATTAGAGAACACTTACAGACTTACAGATGTTATTGGTGTTAATCTGGCACCTGGTGCTCATTTCCTTAATTATCTGACAAACCCTATTTAACTGGCAGCATTCCTCAAATTTTTACTCAGATTGCAAGATGGTGGGCCACTCTAAGGTGACTAAAACCCTGCGACAAGAGGTTGTCCAGATGAAGGCAGAAGGGTTGACCAATGACCCTTTTAGCGATTGCAAGACAAGTTGATTCCAAATCTGTGATTTCTCTAATTTTGCAGCTTTACAATAACACTAATTCATTCAGGGCTCCTCAAAAAGGCTGGTCCTCTATGTAAGACAAATGCACAAGAAGACAGGATAATGCAGACTCTCAGTGAGAAATCGGTTCAACACTGCAGCTGGAATTGCATGCCAGTTCACTGCTGAATAGGGTAACTGCAGTGATCAAGCCTCTCATCAGCAGAAAGAATCAAAAGGCTAAGCTCACCTTTGCTGAGGATCATGTTGTGTGGAGAGATGAGAACTGTTCCACAAATCATTTTAGTGATGAGTGCAAATTTAATTTATTTGGGTCTGATGGGAAACATTTTGTTTGATGTCAAATAAGCAAAGACCGAAGCTCTGGAAAGTTATGGCTAAGAAACCCACTACAGTTACCAAACTGTGGAAGAGAGTGGAAGAAGAGTGGACTAAGATCACACAAGAGCACTGTGAGAAACTAGTGATGTCCTGCGTCCGCAGATGTGCTGAAGCCATTTAAAGCAAGGACTTCTACACTATCATTTCTGACAGCTGTAACCCTCCAACATTTGTGCTACAGTCTCTAATTTTTAACACTGTGTTTTCCACAAAATAAACGTTTTTGTTGAAATGCCTTGGATATTTTGACAAACAGAACAGTGTCATTGGCTAATATTCCTTCAGATTTCCTTCATATTTTAAGCAATAAAGATTAACAATATTTCAGGAAAAAAGAAATCAAGTATTTATAGATTGTTCTTTAATTTTGATCTCCACTGTATTAATATATATAGCCTAAATATATATAGAGGTTCAGATACTGGGTCCAATTTATATTAGGTGTCTTTTAACTACTATGTACTTGTACTATGTACTATGTACTTACAAAAAAAAAAAAAAAAAATGTTAGGTAAAATGTAGAAGGTCAATGTTGTATCGCAAAACACCTTTTCTACTATTTAGGTGTGATACAATTAAGGTTAGAGACAAGTTTCATGGTATGATCAGGTTTAAGGGTGTGTTAAAGTGAGAAGAGTGTACTTTCAGATGTATTCACAGAAAACAATATCAGCTGTAATAACATGTGGGTATTTTTAAATATAGGTACAATGTCTATACATACAGTAAGTGCATTGTATCAAATGATCAATTTTACTGTTAGTACATAGTTGATAACATTTAACACAAAGTGGGTCCGGATATTGATTTTATTTTTAGAGCCATCTGCTGTGCTGTCACACATTTAATGGTTACAATGTTCTGTTCTTAATAAATCTGTATGCAGAAATAAATTTCAAAAGCCCACAGGCATGGTCCCGCAGTAAAACAAGCGTTTTGGCCTTTAAACACCAAAAAATTAAATCTCAATATCAATAAGACAGGAATACATGTATTACATTTCAGGCACATTTTTTCCCCACATAACTTGTTCTAAAAAATAATAAATAAAATACAAAAAAACACACAGAAAAGGAAAAGTAAGAAGGGGGAGAGAAAAAAAAGAGTAGAGAACGTAATTACAAAAGTCAGCCAAGCCTAACGAAACAGGGCTTTAAGCCAGTCCTAGCATTGCTCCTGAGCGATTCCATTTGTCACTTTCATTATTCATACTCAGCTGTAAACAGGGCTGAATGAGTTTTTGCCATTCTGAAACGGCAGGTAATTTGGCCCGAGCCAGAAGAGCCGCACTAAATGAGGAGGCAAATGAGAGGTGGATATGTGTTCACATGGTTAATTGAGAGAGAGGGAGAGAGCACAAAGATTCCTGGGTAATATGAGTAAATTAGCGTTCCAGAGTGGACCACTGTACAGCTGGGTACAGCTAGAACGCAATCGCATGATTGTGAATGTGGAATGTGTATCTTAAACGCAATTAACTCCGACATCAAAAAGACCATTTTTAATTAGTCTTCTTAAATGTAAAATGTAAATGCATTTGTGGACGTCGCTATCGTTGTTCTTGGGACACCTGGCACATTGACTTTGAATCGTAATTACATAAATCAGTCGCATCAGATTCATGCAAGCAAATGTGTCATAAAGAGCCCGTAATTTGAAACGTAATGATCACAAATGTGTTCATTTAGAGACAGTGCACCAGGGAGTACCGAAATAATACAATGGGTGATTGGTCAGGTCGCACATCCGCACACAGGGAGGGAAAACGAGATGAAGGTTAAAGCTATAAAGGAGAAGCAGATCTCACTGAAGCTTTGGGGCTCTGAAAGTGCCCGAATCACCTCTGTGATATCACTCTCCACACAGCAATCTGTCAGTGCAGACCAAACTCTTAATGAAAAGGAAAATGAAGAGAGGAGAGAAAGAGATCAAAACAATAGAACCTGGCTTTACACCTCCCCTCAGGTTTCATTACTCGCTCATAATACTCGCCTATAGGAAGCAATTAACTTGCGCGGGATTCTGTTTTGACCCGTGCATAAATATGCATTCTCAAAGTCTTCGCGGCGCAGAGTCTGGTGTTTCAAAAGGCGGCGGTTTAAAAATGACAATTAGGTCTTCGCTGTAAAGTTGTATGCGTCTTGATTACGGGTCTAGCGCTGCCGCTGGGTGACACATTCAGGGGGCCATCATCTGGCCGTCAGTCAGAGTCGAAAGTGTCATTATTTAGCGGTGCTGCTGTCACTGGGCGGCTTCTGTCACCCACGTCCAGATTGAGCCTAATTGCTTCCTGTCTGCTGGGCCTGCCGCAAAGGGCTTTTCCAAAAAAAAAAGAAAAAAAAACAAAAAGTAAAAGTTGAAATGTGACAAGATTTGTTGTTGTGGACGTTAACCAGCACCTTGGAAATGACTGTAATCTAAGTTGCCACAGCGATGACCTGATTAAGCCCTGAACAATACCACAGCCTTGACTTTCTCTCCCCGTGCAGCACTTCCTTTGGCCGGAGGACGGCTGATGATATATAATATCTCTTGGCAGCAGAGTTAATTATAACATAGCTTCATGCATTGCTCCAGAGGCTTGCTGTCGGAGAGGCCTTTCTACCGCAGGACCACTATAATCCTAGCTGTCAGATTTCGACCGTCATTTTAGTGTGCTGGCTTATTGTTAGGGTGGTACATGCCTTCTATCTTCTGCTCGCTCTATTATTCACAGCACTTTATATGTGTGATGAAGATTATGACGAGAGAATGCGCAATGTTGCTCACTTTAATTAGTTACTGGTAAGTGACAATAACACTGACATGTTTGGTGTCTGTATTCTACATCTCTGCCCTTCTACACATAACGTCAACAGCTGTAATTCAAATAACAAATGCATTCAGCAGTGCAAACTATATTACATATAAGCATTTCGCAGGTCTTTAGTGCTATTACAAAAACAGATTTGAATAATCTGCTTTTATAGAGCGCTGCAGGGATGACATTTTTTTGCAGGCCAACACGGAAGTTAGCATTACTTTGGTTCCATAGGCATAGCTTGACAGTTGAGCTTGGGGGTGAAAAGAAAAAAAAAAAAGACAGTTGATTTCATCAGTCCCATTTTTAAAGGAGTAGTCCACTTCTAGAACAAAAATCAAAAATTTACAGATAATGTACTCACCCCCCTGTCATCCAAGATGTTCATGTCTTTTCTTCTTCAGCCGTAAAGAAACATTTCAGGATTTTTCTCCATATAATGGACTGGTATGTTGCCCCGATTTTGAACTTCCAAAATGCAGTTTAAATGCAGCTGCAAACGATCCCAAATGCGGTTGTAAACGATCCCAGCCGAGGAAGAAGGGTCTTATCTAGCAAAACGACCGGTTATTTTCATCAAAAAAAAATACATTTTAAATACTTTTTAATCTCAAACGCTCATCATGTCTTGCTCTCCCTGAACTCTGTGTATTCTGATTCAAGACAGTTGAACTCCAATCGTATTTTCTCCCTCAACTTCAAAAATCATTTCAAAATCATCCTACATCACTGCAGAAGTACCGACCCAGTCTTTGCAAAGTGAACATGCATAGAAGATCAAACACCCTCAACAAAAAAGGTAAAACAGTGATATAAGACGATTTTGAAGTTGAGGGAGAACAAGAGATGGAAGTTTTTCGACATACCCTAACTGTCATGAACCGGAAAAAAACAGTTTAGGCAGAGTGAGACAAGACGAGTGTTTGACATTAAAACATATATAAATTGTATTATTTTTATGTTTTGCTAGATAAGACCCTTCTTCCTCGGCTGGGATCGTTTACAACCGCATTTGGGATCATTTGCAGCTGCATTTAAACTGTATTTTGGAAGTTCAAAATCGGGGCACCATACCAGTCCATTACACGGACAAAAATCCTGAAATTTCTCCCTCAAAAAACATAATTTCTTTATGGCTGAAGAAAGAAAGACATGAACATCTTGGATAACAATGGGTGAGTACATTTTCTGTAAATTTTTGTTCTGGAAGTGGACCTCTCCTTTAGACATATTTCACCATTTCTGTAGTAAACCTATTTATTCCCATTTTTTGGTATGCTTTGTATGTGTATACAGTCAGATTCAGTGTCCATTCAAGTGATTTTACTATGACTACACAAATGAGCGGAAAACATACCTAACCAGCATATGCTGTTTCTGTCTTTCTTTCTTTTTTCAACAGGGAATCTCAAAGTAGGCTTTTATTAGGCAAATCAAGGAATTACTCAGCTTGTATTATGCTTTTCACATGCATGATGATTAGTGTTTTAGCGTAAATGAGAAATATTTGGAAACCGTTAGGTTAGACAGGGAATGTTTAGAAATTAAAATGCCATTTTCAAAAATCTGGATAAATGTAGATGTAACCTCAGGAGAGAAAAGGCATACAAAATGTGCAGATAAACAGTTTTTTTTTTTTTTTTTTTTTTCGGGAATTATATCCCTTTAAGAGGACCTTTTTCTGTAACTTCAGATTGTGACTGGTTATTACGAACCACCACACTTCGTAAAACACAAAAGTGCATGTAAATTACCATTTTTCATAAACTTCTAATCTAATATGATATTGATATACCGGCAGCCTTTAAAAATAAAACTGGTCATTAAGTCAGTCTGAAAAACCTGCTGCTGAAAGCTTAACAGTCCCTCATGTCAATCAAGTTCACAGGCACTAGAGGAAAAGAATGAAATAAAATCTGTTCTTTATATGTCTTTCATTTATCTGACAAACTCCATCACTCCAGTGAAGTCAAACTGTCTAGACTGATGGCAGCCTCACTCCTCTGAATTTAATTTAATTTAGACATCTGTTCATTCGAAATCCATTTCGTCTCTCTGTATGTGTGTGTAAGAGTGTGTGTGTGATGCTTCTGTTATTTTGTTTTGTTTTGTTTTTTTTTAGACTCAAGTATAATTGTCAGTGTGAATAAAGGTGGAAATGACATGGAAATGGTTTAAATGACACTACAATGCAATGAAGTGGTGTCTGGAAATGTTGGAATAACGAAAGTGATGAAACGAAATGTTGAAACATGACTTGAGGATTTACCCTTGAATGACTTAGCTCAGACTTTGTTAAAGCTTCTTTACAGACTTTACAGACAACCTCAGTGTGGTGTTGTTTGAACTGCACAACTGCACAACAGTTTGGTCTGGCATTCCAAACCACAGTATGTTAGCGGAGTGTAAGCAAAGTGGGATGTGGAATTGTGTGAGTATGCCTGGAGTGAGGAGGCAATTCCTTTGCAAATCTTTGCTTACGGATTGTGCTGAGTAAGGTTTTGGATTTAATTCATATTTCTTTATTGGCAAAGAATAATTTATCTAATATACACAGTTAATTTAATTATGTAATTACAAATTTGGGGTAAGTAAAACTAATTGGTTGACTGATTGAGTGACTGATGCAATTAATTTATCAAAAGTGACAGTAAAGACGTTATATCTAAGTTCTGAGCTTACTATTTAAAATAAATGCTGATTCCCCCCCGCCCTTAATTTTTCTTTACTTTTCCTTTTATATTTTTTACCTATTCATTAAAGAATCCTGAAAAAAAGTATCAAGTTTTGCACAAAAAAAAAATATTGTTTACAAAATAAATTATATGTTTAAATAATACATTTAAACATACAGAATTGGTGCAAACTGCTGTCCCACAACCAAAAAAAAAAACACATTTAAAAAGCATTTAAGTATGCAATTCTTAGATGTTTACTGAGACTTTTATTGTCTATTGGTACTTGGAATTGCAATTTATTCCATTATTATTATTAGTGTCCTGCATTTTCTTGTCACTACCAAAAATGTTTTAGTCCATTGGCTGAGACTGATTTTAACTACACCCCTACATTTGATCAGGAAGTATTTAGGTGTCACTCTCTCTCATAGCTACATGGTGAGTAGACAGGCCTCATCATTTTGAGGTAAATGTGTCCAAAAGGATGAAAAATCTGTGTAACTTTAAAGAATGTCACTACCGAACTGTTTTTCTATATTTATATTTAATTAAACATACTTTTCTGGGGGATTATTCCATAACATTTAGTTTTTATATGTGTACAACTGTTCAGAACTGTGCTAACTATGTGCTGATTAGCATCTTTGAGCTAGGTTCAAAAGTATCTAAATTGTCACAACCAAAACATTTGGTGAAGTTTCTTTAGTGACATCTTTGTTCTTTCAGCTGTTAACCCTTAAAACTGTCACTACCGTAACAGTTACAATCGAAACATGTCATCATTGTTTCGGTAGTGACAAAAGGGAACACATAATCCTATAATAAATTTTAGTACAGTTATGCAGTTATGCATTACACATTCTGTAATGTGATGTGGTCACTACCAAAACATTACCTTCACTACCAAAAATCTGCTGTCACAACCGAGACATGGGATGTTTTGCCACAAATGTATACTGAATTATCAACCAAGATCATATGATAGTGTTTAGTTTAATGCATATTCAGACTAATGAATCCTTAAGTTTAAAATCAGTATGATCAACTTTTTGCCTTTTACAAAGAAAAAATGGATTCAAAATACAACAAATCTCATTAATCACACTTGAACTATTGTTAAAATTGTAATTGTTTTTTATTTATTTTGTTCATACACACACAAGGAAAATGTAAGCAAAATCTTAATAGGTCAATATAACCCTTATGAAATGATGTATTATTGTGTTTCTGTAGTGACAAATTTGGGGAGAGGACAAATGTTCCAAAATCTTTCAGAAAATACAATATGAGAGTTAACTGCACAATTACTAGAAATGTGTACCTTGGATATTACACAATTTCCATACATACAAAATTTGTGGTAAAATACTTTTTTTTTTTTTTTTTTTTTTTTTTTCAAGATGAACCAATTCTGTAGATTGGCCCTTATGTAAAAAATATAGTTGTTTATATAATGAATAATAAATACAGATATAATAAATAATAAATAAATAAGCACCAATTCATGAGCACCAAATCAGGTTATTATAATAATTGTCATCATAATATAATATATCAAATATAATAAAATAGAAAATAGTTCATTTAAATTGTAGTAATATCTTACAATATAACTGTTTTACTGTATTTTTTAATTATATAATTTTAGCCTTAAGCATAAGAGACTTGTTTCAAAAACTTAAGCGACCCCAAATAATTATATGCATATAAATATGCATATTATTCAGATGGTACTGATGGTACATTAAATATAATTCAGATGGTACAGGATATAAATGGAGCCAGAGTGAAGTGAGTACTGAATGCTTTGAGCAAAGAGGGAATCTTGCTATTATTCCAGTATTGTATATCCTTTGTTTCTGTAAGTTGCTTGGCAACATGCGAATCTTGACGCATTGGCTTCTTTTGAAACTATTTTCACAGTGGGTAAAGAAATATACAAACTAGCCGACCAAAATCATGTGTCAAACATAAATTGATACATGCACTACATACTTGTTTAACAATAGAAACAAGCAGCTGTTTGCATCAACCAAATCAAAATCACACTGATATTAAACAGCATGCTTTTCTCTGTTTTAATTTTATCTCTGCTTAGGGGTCATCCTTTTGACTGCAATTTGTACGTACATGTGTATGTGTGTATGTGTGTGTGCGTGCAGATGATACAGCATTTCCTTCCTTTCAAATAACCTTCATAAGCTTCACAGGAGTCTTGGCCAAGCTGTCTCTGATTCTTGATTAAACGGAATTCCTCTTTCTTCTTCTGCAACAGTGGGGCAGCCGTCCCGTGTGGAGTTTTCAGAAAGTCTTGGCGATGGAATCACTCAGATGGTACGTCTGGGCATTTAGCACTACACATGGAGAGAGCCGGTGGGAGCACATAGAAGGAGGGAGAGGTGGAGAAAAGGATGGAGAGAAACGAGGTGTGTGGTTGGAGGGAAGGATGGTGGAGAGGGGAGGGGTGACACTAAACAAAGGCCAGAATGTGTGCATTTCCTTTTGTGACTCTTATACCCTCATATTCATGTTTTTAATGCATGTTTAGCTTGTATTTCAGCAAGCTGAGTTTGATATTCATGGGCTTCTGTGTTCAGTGTGTATTTACTGTGTCAATTTGTTGAGGCAGAACAATGTTTGTGACGCTCATGTGCATGTGTGTGTGTGTGTGTATGTGAAGAAGGAGCAGATTGTCTGGCCGCTAAAGAGGCATGTGGGCCCACAGAGTCCGCCCCAGGTCAACCATAGCCAGAAGCAGATGAGCAGGTAGTCAGTTGTAGCTGCCAGTAACCAGTAACCGCCATTCACCAATGTGGCCCGCCAAGCAGAGAGATGTGACAGCACAGGCCGCTTGCTGAGTGCCAAGCTGTCCGGTAGATCCGCACATGGGCCTGACCAGTTTCAGCGGGACAGCACCACCCCGACAGCGCAAAACCGGATAGATGGAGAACGTCCTTCAACGGGACGCTTGGGTGTCCTGCACAGGCTTTCATACATCTGTTATGAATGCAAATCTGCAATGTCCCTTAAATTATGCCAAACTATTGTTCGCTTGTTCACCGCTTCTCTTCTTCTGTCATTGCACCATATGCTGTCTTTCTTTTATAATTTCCTCATTCATTTAGTTCTGGACTTTTCAGGTTTGATCTGAGAAAAGGAATTCATGTTTATTAGTCAAATAAGTTTGTATTTACAAACAGGTTTGACTGTGGTTTGCATACACAGAAAGACTTAAATACAATATGTTAATATTTTTATATTTTAAAAATAATTATTTTAATATAATAGAGAGGACCTCTAGACCCCAGTGATGTCTATTAAGGTCAGTTTAAAAAAAGGTTGTAAAATGCTGTGTCCAAAATGTTCCAAAATTCATAGTTTGGAATCAGTAAGAAATGTAATGTTTTTAAAAGACGTTATGCTCATCAAGGCTGCATTTATCTAATCAAAAATATAGAAAAAAAAGTAATATTGTGAAATATTATTAAGATGTAAAATAACATTTTTCTCATTTTAATATACATTCAAACTTAATTTATTCCTGTGAACAAAGCTGAATTTTCAGCATCATTTCTCCAGTATTTAGTGTCACATGATCCTTCAGAAATCATCTGTTATGCTGATTTACTATCAGTGTTGGTAACAGTTGTGCTGCTTAATATTTTTTGGAACCCGTGTTTTCAGGATTCTTTGATGAATGAAGAGTTTAAAAGAACAGCATTTATTTAAAATAGATGATAGTTAATAGTGATAGTTGTTCATGAGTCCCTTATTTGTCCTGAACATTTTAACTGCCTGCTGTTCTTCAGAAAAATCCTTCAGGTCCCACAAATTCTTTGGTTTTTCAGCATTTTTGTGTATTTGAACCCTTTCCAACAACTGAATGTATTATTTTGAGATCCATCTTTTCATACTTAGGACAACTGAGGGACTCATATGCAACTAATATGGAAGGTTCAAACGCTCACTGATGCTTCAGAGTGCTTTAAGAGTCCCGGGGGGGGGGGGGGGACTTTTGAACAGAATGAAGATGCGTACATTCTTCTTATTTTGCCTATAAATATTATATATATTATATTATATATATTATATATATATATATATATATTATATATATTTCATTTAGTAATGCCCTCCAGAAGCTACAGAAGATACTTACATGTTTCCCAGAAGACAAAATAGGTTTAATTTACCCTGATCTTCAAATTCAAAAAAGTTTTCACCCCTCTGCTCTTAATGCATTGTGTTTCCTTATGAAACATCATTTGAACCTTCTGTAATAGTTGCATATGAAAAACAAACAAACAAACAAACAAAAAAAAAAAAAAAACACAACCAACAACATCAACAACAACAACAAAAACAGCTGTAGATCATTCAGGTAACAACACAGTATTAAGAATCAAGCATATGCAAACTTTTGAACGGGGTCATTTTTATAAATGCAACTACTATTTTCTCTTGTGGACTATATATAAAAGGCTTATGTGAAATATCTTATTCAGGTTAGTACTGAGTAAAAAAAAAATAACATGCATTTTGTATTATCCCTCTTATTTTGGATTTATTTTGCAGATTCTGCAAGGTGTATGCAAACTTTTTCCTTAGTATTTGTAAATAAATGTACTCAAAGTGTAAGGAAATATTATTTCACATGATTGGAATTTGTAAATTAATAAATAAATGAAAAAATGGACACTCTTAATTGCCTTATTTGTCATTGTAATTACACATAAAGTTACAATGTCATTATATAAGTGCACATAAAGTTACCAAAGTTTGCTTGATATACAAACCAACATAACTTACAGAGTATACATTCAGTATCGATAAGGGGTGTGGAATGGTGCAGTCTCTGAAAGAAAGGTACCCTTTTAAAAAGGTACACCTTTGTGGGTCCATATTCGTACCACATTAGTACCTAAAAGGTACCACCCCAGTGATAGCTTTTGTACCTTAAATAGTGAAGGGGAAAAAATGAATGCAATAAATGCACTGCAACACACAACAGTTGCAAGTCCATGTCCTTTTTTTTTTTTTTTTTTCATCCAATATCCAAATATTGCTGTTTCCACTGAGAGTCTATTTTCATTCACTACTATTTAAAGTGATGAAGAATAAAAATAAAACAATAAATAATGAAATAAATACAATGAGTTGATGAAGTTTTGAATGGAGACTAGAAAACGCCTCCGGACTTCCACCAGTACAGCACCAGCTGAGCGGAGGCTCTGCGTGGCTGCATTTCTCTGGCTCGCGCTCAGTCTCTGACAGATGTCTGAGCTTGGGAAGAATGACAGGACTTGAGATGGGAGATGTCTGGATGCCACTGTGAAACTGCACATATGGCCGCCGTGCGGAGAAACACGGGCAGGGGGCTGCGGAAAGAGAGGGAGAAAGAAAGAGAGAGAGAGAGAATGGGAAAAGAGGTGGTGTTATCCTCTCGCTTCAATGATTCCACCATCTGATTGTGATGTAGACCACATTTGACAGAAATGGAAAGCACTAACATTATGGAATTGTTTCTACTGCAGACTCAGAATGAACAACTAACTTCTATAAAATACATACACCTCGCAATGTACCAATTGTACTTCAAGTGGAATTTTGCTGAAATGATGCCGAGAGAGACATTTTATCCTCACATCTAAATCACAATACGTCTTGTCACATTTGTTGTGCCACCGTAATGCGAAAAGCTTAAGAACTTTGTTTTCCTGCTGATTTTTTTCTGAAGAATATGTTTTGGATACACACTCAACATGCTCATTAATGCATTTCTGTCTTGTATCACAGCACTGTTTTTGAGTAACTACATTCAGGGCTGAATAAATGCAGTGGGAAAAGTGCAGTGACACATTCAATGCATCTCCTGTGCATTAGTTTAGAGACCGCCATTAATGTTCATTTAGCTAATTGATTAATGTCACATCAACCAATAGTCTGCTAAAGTGCTGTTAAACCAGCACACGCTGACGTTAGTCACAGCAAATATTTATTACATCCAAACACATAAACAAACAATAAATAACCCTGAGTAAATATCAAGAAAGTAATCAATATGCCATTTTAAGTATTGTAATTTATGGTATGCTATTTATTTAAATCAAACATCTTATTCACTTCTAAGTGCAAAAACTAAGTTATTTTGTTATAGTATTTAACTTACAGGTAACACTTACAATGAGTTGTTAATGTATTAACTAACACGAACAAACAATGAACAATATGTTTATTGCACTATTTGTTAAAGTTAGTTGATAAAAATACAGTTGTTCATTGTTCATGTTAGTTCACAGTGCATTACTATAAGTCTGTTAACAAACAGAACTTGTGATTTTAATGCATTAGTACATGCTAAAATTAACATTAACTAAGATTAATAAATGCTGTAGAAATATTGTCCATTCTTAGCTCATGTTAACTAATGTAGTTAACTAATGTTAACTAATGGACCTTATTGTAAAGTTTTATCAACTTACCATTAGTAACCAGCTTTAAAGGATAGTTCACCTAAAAATTTATACTGTCATCATTTGTTGACATAACTAAAAAACTAACTCGTCTACTAAAAAATAAAATAAAATAAAATAAAATAAAATAAAATAAAATAAAAATATGTATTTTTTTCTAAAATAAAATAAAATAAAATAATTGCAGTACCCTTGATGAAAAGCCTAAAAAAAACTATCCTTAAAATAAAATAAAAAATCAAAATATGAATAAATACCTAGTTTCATAATAAATAGTACTATTAATCATAATACTTCATACTTATTATTAATTATAAATAGTTTAAAAATAATAAAATAACTGTGTGGAAATAAATAAATAAATAAATAAATAAATAATTTTTGACAATACAAAAAAATATCAGTGGTGTAAAACATCATTGGACCCTTATGGATGAACTATTCCCTATAAGTGTTTCTTCTTGGAAGTCACTTGGTAGGACGTCAATGCCAAACACATATTTGTAAATGCAAAATGTAAATGTTACTATTTACCTCACTGATCAAATGTGAACTTGTATAATTAGAAAGATTGATTTAGGTGCAATTACATTATTATGGACTATGAGCTAGTAATTAGAGAAACGTGCTTAAGTGCCGAGATGTAGGTGGTGTTGTACAATTTCTGCCTCTGAGGGACTGTGTCTGATTCTTTTGACCTTTTAGAGGACAGAGAGAGAGAGGAAACCTTCACCCTTTTAGCCCTGTTACCTTGGCTACCAGCCAAATAGCCAATCACTACTATGGGTTTTGTTTCTCCACCCCTCCTTCCAGTACCATTTTAGCCATCCTAGCACTTCCTGGGGGTGTCTGACATGCTGGAATGCTGGATTGACAAGCGGAGATGTTCTGGTAGACAGCCAACATTTTACACATATGGAGGAACACGCTGGAAAAAAAAAAGAGGATGTGAATTCTCTGATCATGGCTGGCTGTGATTACATAAACACACACATACATAGTGCACTCACACATATGTGTAGCATTAAAACAGTGTAAGATTTATACCAACGATTAGGCCTGAACTGCCTCAGGATTACTGTTTTAACAGCATCTTTTTTCACTCTCTCCACAGTGGGGATGTCTGATAAGAGTCTGCAAAACAATGAAATGAATCTGTTTCATGTGGAACAATTTTATAAGCGTTCAAAAGAGTTTGTATCTCATTTCATACCATTTCTATGCATACATGCCTCAGCTCTGTATCACAAGTACAGATCTAGAATATAGTTTGTTGCATCTGTCACCAGCAAGTCTCTGTAACATTAGTTAGTTGGTTTAAACCAACAAAGACTTTACATATACTCCCGAGTTAGCATGAAACAAAACAAAACAAAACAAAAAAAAAAAAAAAACATTTAAAAAACAAAACGAAACACAATGCATAAAAGACAATGCATAATTTCAGACTACTTTAGGTCTGTTGGGATGCATATGACATTAGAGTGCATGAGGTAAAACAAATGATTTTTTCTCACATCACTGGCTCTGTTCAGCAGTACTGCATTTGACAGATGCAGTGACTAGTAGCCTAAATGGCCTAAAATGTAAATTACACAGTGGAAATCAAAAATAGAGAACAATCTATAAACACTTGACTTTTTCTGAAATATTGTTAGTCTTCATCACTCAAAATTTGAAGGAATATTAGCTGTTCTACTAACATGTTTTACAAAATAATCAGAGAAAAATATTATTTTGTTGAAAACACAGTGATCAAAATTTGAAAATAGTAACCACTGTAGCGCAAAATAAGATTACAACAAAATTTTACAGGGTTACAGCTGTAAGAAATTCGTAGGATGTGTAGAGGCCAATGATTTGAATAATTTCAGCACATCTGTGGCCGTAGGATGTCACTAGTTTTCAGACTGCTCTTGTGTGATCTTAATCCACTCTTCTTTATAGTTTGGTAACTGTAGTGGGTTTCTTAACCATAACTTTTCCCAGAGATTTTCAGTTGTTCTTAGCTTCAAGGAGCTGCTTTACCTCTTTTACCTGTTTGTCTTGCATGAAAATTGCAGGCTGATTGGGAGATGCTTGCAAGGAAGGAACTGCATATTCCTAAAGGAGGTTCTGATAAAAATTTGTATTCACACTGCCATGTAAACTGTATAAAAGGGGCCAACTCCTAATGCAGAAGACATCCCCCAAACCATGACACTTCCTCCTCCAACTTTCACCGACTTCTTTACGCACTTGAGGCTCAGTCTTTTTCTAGATTAACACCGAACAAAATGTTTCCCATCAGACCCCAATACATTAAACTTGCTCTCAATTTTGAAGAGAACTCCTCAGCAAGGGTGAGCCTAGCCTTTTGATTCTTTCTGCCTATGAGAGGTTTGGTCACTGCAGAGTGTGCTTTTAGTTCGACTTCTTTTAAACAACCCAAAACAGATCCCTATCCTGTTCATTGCTGAACTGGCAAGCAGTTCCAGCTGCAGTGTTGAACCGATTCCCCATTGAGAGTCTTTATCCTGTCTTCTGGTGCATTTCTCTTTTGTGGATAACCATCCTTTTTGTGAGACTTGAATGTCTCCAAAAAAGGTCAGATTTAAAACAGCCAACTTCTTAGAACAGTTTCAGTCACCTTAGAGTGGCCGGCCCGCCATCTTGCAATCCCAGTGAAAATTGGAGGAATGCTGCCAGTTAAATAGGATTTGTCATATAATTAAGGAAAATAGCACCAGGTGCCAGATTAACACCAAGAACTCAGAGGTATTTGTAAGTGTTTTTTTTTTTTTTTTTTTAGTTTTTTGGAGATTTAATTTATTTTTACATTTCCTAATACAATTAATTTATGAAATATTCATAAAGTTTATTCAAGTGTGCTATTAGTATATTTTTTTTAAACTAAAAAAATAGCAAAGTATACTTTCGGTTTACTTTTCATGCATTCCTCAGAAATGCGCTTTATGTACTTCTCAGAAATATAGTTAAAATGACATTTAAGTATACTTGATTTATACTTAGACTAAAAGTCTAAATATATTTGAGCTGTACTTGTGCTCCGAGAATCCATGTTTTCATTGTTATACGGTAGGGGGAGCTATTACACATCTACTGTACAGAACTTCCAAAACACAAGCAAAGAAGAAACCGAAACAACAGATACTTCCACATGCAATCTAACACAATCATCAGACATAAAACAGCATCAAAACTGTGTAACGTTGAATAAAATGCCGACCTATGAAGAGGTAATAATGACTGTCAAGCTTTGGAGTGTTGATCGACTCTAAAAAAAAATCTACATTTTGTTTATCATTCCTAATCCAAAGCATAGTCTTTTTTCAGCTTTTTGTTCAAAATGTTGTTCATTCATTTCTTTACTTTTTTCTTATTTATATAACCTACCTATATTTAAGTGTTTATAAAAAAAGAGCACATGAAGCTAGAATACAATGTTTTTGTTTACAAGCAGATACCCTGTTCTTTCTTTTGATGTTTTGTATATTCAGATATTCATATAACAAAACATATACAAATTAATACCTAAATAGGGACAAAGTAGCATACTGAAAATATGATGTTAAGTTCACTTAAAGAAAATTTACGAGTATACTTGATGTATAAAACTACTAAACTAGTAGTTTACTAAGACTATACTTCAAAGTGTACTAAAAATGCTACAAATATTTAATTAGTAAACTATCAGTATATCTATAAGTTCACTTTTAGTATAGTTGCAGTGCAAACTAAAAACCTAGATGTAAACTAGTTGTGTACTCAAAGTTTACTACTGTTATACTTACAGTATGCTTAAAAGTATACTTTTATATAATAGAAAGTTGGCCAATTTAGTCCCAAGGAGTATTAAAATAGTACCCTTACAAGTATACTACTAGTACACTAATATGTGTATACTTAATACTTAAAGTATACTTAAAATATACTTAAACTTTACTTAAGTATTTTTATTTATTTATTTATTTATTTTTTATTTTATTTTATTTTATTTTATTTTATTTTATTTTATTTTATTTTATTTTATTTTATTTATTTTTTTTTTTTGGTAAGGGACTGCCCATCTACTCCTGTTAGAATAACTTCAAATAGCAGTGACCTTGAAATGTAGGAAGTTTTAGGTTGTTCTCTAATTTTGATCTCCACTGTATTAAACACCAATCAATACCATTTCAGCATTGCATTTGTATTTTTCTAAGCATAACAAAATGCATATCATTCATATATAGTTAATAAGTTAATATAGTTATAAGTTAATATAGTTGTATATAATAAGTAAGGTATTTTTCACCTGAATTGCACAGTTGCAAATACCTGCATATGGGTAACCATGAGTAACCATCATTTTCAGTATATGGGCTGGATATAAGGAGAAGAAACATGTAAATAATCTACTAACAAAAGAAACATTTACTTATTAAAAATTGTCAAATAAAGTGTTTTCAAATCTTTTCCACAACATAAGTGCAATATTATCAAGCACTAAACAACACAGATATGCTGCCTGCCCCCTCATTTTCTCAAGTGGGCCACAAGTGGTGTTCAGACTAGCAAAGTACATGTGAATGAAAGAGAAAAACCGGAATGGAGAATCAAGAAGAAACAAGGCGTAGAGTAGGATGGGATGAAGGGATATTTCAGGGTATGTGAGAGTGATGATGAAGAGAGAACGTGTGGGAGTGAGAAAGAAAGAAGGGGAGTGTCAAACCTGAGAAAGAGAAAAAAAAAAATGTGTGTGTGAGAAAGGGAGAGGTTGCCAGGTTGGAGAGGGGAGAGGAAAATAAGAGTTCAACTAACAAGAAAAAGGAGAGAGTAAAGCAAGAGGAAAGTAATTAGTGGCACTCTAATCATGGAGGACAGACACTGAACCATGTCCCATCAACAGGTAACAAATGAGCATGGCATTCATAAGATGGATAGAGAGGAAGTCCCCTCCAGGCAAGAGAAGATTAATCATGGGGAAAAGAGACGGAAGAGAAATTATGTTTTGTTGCTAGAAAAGTTAGAGTCAAATAGCACTTGTAGAATTTGCCATCATGATTAAGGTATCAGTTTGTTGTGTCTAGTTTGCTACAGCCATGTGCGAAAAACTTCCACATCATAGCCAACGCTGTGACTAGTCACAGACGCTATTTGTTTAAAAGTGGGAACTGTCTCGACTAGCGAGAAAGCGGCAATGAGTAATAGCCAGTAAAGTTGCGAGAATCTGTTCTGTGCAAAAACTACCACAAGCTCTTTCTTCTTGTTTGTTGATGTCAAGAATCAGCTCTCGAACAAATTTAGCTCAGGGATGCAAATAACCTCATAATTGACTCTCCTAGTCTGCGATTAGTTGTATAAAGTGAGCACCAACACAACAGAAAACAAGAAACTATGAGTCTGTAAATGTGACAATCTTCCGTCTTGTAGTGTGCGGCTGTGCGCTTGGCATAACATGAATGCAAATCCTCAGTGTAGTCAATTCTAATGGGAATGGTGTTTTTTTCTTTCTGTCTTAGGCGTAAAGCAGGTGTGCTATTGTTTGGATCATAAACCACATTCCTCGCTAGCGAAATCCAGTCATGCCCCATCCTAAACCCATCCTAGACAAGAAAATGAAATGAAAAGGAAAACGCAAGTGAGTCCCATTTGAGTGACAAATGTTCAGGCACCATCACAGAGCCCCCGACTGCTCTATTCATTTCCTTTTGGATCTTTGAGTCACAAATATTCGCTTCTTAGTCTCTGTTCTCCCTATACGCGAATGGTAGTCATGCCTGTGCGCATTCGATAAGTCCATTTTCCACCACCAACTTTTCCGTCTGCCACAGCTGATTTCACAAATGATGGGCCAACGGTGGCAAGACAGCGGGGGTAAATGGGAAAAGATGAGGCTTTCATGGAGTGCCTGGCACCCCGGCTCTCGCTCTTGCCTCATAAATAACAGTGTCTGATTAAAATACGGCGAAAGGGAGCAGAGTCATTTAAAGTTCAGAGATTCTTACCTCTAGCCACTGCGTGTGCCAGTTTAAACAGGTCGGTGTTGAAGATCACTTGGGACTAAACCCATAAATATACACCATCCTGCTGGCTCACACACATAGATAGAGTGTATACAAACAAACAAACCCAGTGGGCTACAGCAGAGATTCATTTTATTTCCCCGCTCTTCACATGAACTTAGTATTCTAATGAAATACCTTATATTCACATGCACACAAATAAACAAACACTCTTACATTCTGAGCATCACTTGAAATTATTTGTTTATTCATCTCCTACTGTGTCTTTATCCTCAAACTATGACCATGCTTCTGAGAAATTTGTTAGATCATGTATGAATGCTTCGGAAGGCATAGCAATGCTAGACCAAAAAAAAAAAAAAAAGTAATAGATAATAATAAATGCTTTACGTAAAATGAAGTAATTTCTGTGTCTCTGTGTCCACCTTACCTGTCTTCCATTGGTTGGTCAAAGAAATAGTCCTGCCCTAAACACATTAATGGTTGAGCCACTCTTGTGGTGTTGGGCTGGTAGAGATATTTAAACAAACTTCATCCTGCCAATTGATTACTTACACTTTAGTCATTTACATAGAAAAACAAACAAACTGTATTTACGGCTTAAAAGGCTATTTAAACTAAAGGAACTGTATGTATGTATGTATGTATTTAATGCCATGTCAGCAGTAATGGCTATCTGTGTTGCCAGATCCAGTTAGTATAAGCGTCTATGGACTTGTTTTTCCACTTAATTTGACAGTTTAGGAAGTTAATACAGTAGGAAGTTGGTTGCAGTTTATGATATTTATAATGATATACTTTGAACAAATTTTGGTTTATTTATTTTTCAGTTTTTATTGTTTTCGTACCAACACCTGGCAACACCGATGATATTCATGGCAAAAACAATTACATCATTCAAATAATTCAGTCAGTACCCTTTCAAGATAATGCTTACAATAATTTAACAATTTTATCTCAAAAAGTAAGTTAATAAATAAATAACTAAATAAACAAACAAACAGTATTAAACAAACAAATGTATTTATTTATTTAATGTCATGTCAGCAGTGGCTATCTGTGTTGCCAGATCCAGCTAATATAAGCATATATTGACTTGGTTTTTTCCCACTTAATTTGACACTTTAGGAAGTTAATATAGTTGGTTGCAGTTTATGGCTAATGATATTTATAACCATATACTTCAATTTATTTCCAAATCAAAATTTAAAGAAGGTTTAGTTTATTTTTCAGGTTTTTCTTTTTTTTTTTTTTTATTGTTTTCAAACCAACATCTGGCAACACTGATGATATTCATGGCAAAAACAATTACATTATTCAAACAGTTCAATCAATACCCTTTCAAGATAATATTTACAATAATTTAACAATCGTATCTCAAAAAGTTAATAAATGAATGAATGAATAAATAAATAAATAAATAAACACATTTATTTATTTATTCAATGCCATGTCAGCCTCAATGGCTATTTGTGTTGCCAGATCCAGCTATCATAAGCGTCTGTGGACTTGTTTTTTACACTTAGTTTGGCACTTTAGGAAGTTAATAAAGCAGTTGGTTGCACTTTAGGGTTAATGATATTTATAACAATATACTTTATTTCAAAAACAAAATATTTGAACTAATTTTGGTTTATTTTATGTATGTATGTATGTATGTATGTATTTATTTATTTATTTATGTTATTGTTTTTGTACCATCATCTGGCAATACTGATGATATTCATGGCAAAAAACATTTACATAATTTAAATAATTCACTCAGTATTCTTTCAAGATAATCCCAAAAAGTAAGCAAGCAAGTAAGTAAGTAAGTAAGTCAATTAATCAATCAATCAATGTTTTATTTTTAAGCATTAAGTTAGCAATATTCTTAAAAACTGACAATATCTTAAGGGTCAAATGTAGATTTAGTTCATTACATATGAATGCACATATTTATGTTTTATTAATAATTTTTATGCTTTCTAAATGATCTTTTAACTTAATGTCTAAATACAGTTTAAAATAACCAAAAAAAAAAAAAAAAAAGTAAATATGTACAGATGTGTTGGTTTTCCATATAAAAACGTTACAGTTATAAAGCTGATTTTTGAAAAAAGCAAGAGACAGTAAAAACATACACCTCACATCTCGCTTCAGCTTGCACCAAACATAAATAACTCCAATATTATTAAACCGATAACCCTCAGCTGACTGATTCATCAGTTCAGCTTCCATTAAAAGGATTTGAAATCCCACTCTTTAATTTCCTCTCATCATGCAAACAAAATAGCAGTTTGAGGCTCATTACACTCTATCGTGATTCAATGATCCAAAATCAGCACGCACACACACATACGCACACAGACGTGAATCTGAATTAGAGCCAAGAGCAATTTTGACATATGAATGGACAACTCCGTCAAATCCACACATGCTAGCTCCACAGATTCAGCTGTGTGTTGTCCTCCGAGAACGCTCCGATCAATTAGCAGTGAAAATAAATGCATCCAGTGTCTGGCTTGGCTGTAGGGAGAATCACAGTTGGAGAAAAGGACATTATCCTCAAGTAAATCCAATACATTTCATCACGTCTTCATTTAATGGGCTGGAATCGTTCAGATAGAGGCTAATGGAATGGAAAGGAAGAGAATGAGGGGAGAGGGAACGAGGTGGGGGTGTAGAGGATGGTACTTTCCGGTAATGCTGGCACTCCTGGCTCCAAAGGTACAGCCTGCGCTCTATAAGGGGAAATATGAGAAGGTGTTATTGCTATGCTAGTGCTGACAAATGCTGTAAGTCAACTAAATGGTCAATTAAAGCAATGCCATATATGCACACTCAGTTGATTTAAGCTGATTAAGGAACCACGTGTACTTTTTATTAGCAGGCCGACTCCATATGTCTTCTCTGCATTCTGCATTACCTACAATGTCTGCGTAAACAAGCCACAGTAGTTCCATAAATCGGATAACTTTTACTATATCCACGATAACCGTAAAGAAAAGAAAGAGATATCACAACAAAAATAAAGGAGGCTGTTGTTGGAATGTGTTTCAAAGCCCTGTTAATTTATAGAAGCTGGCTGTGTTTGGCTCGCTAGCACTCCTCTGGACGGTCAGTAAATCTATGCTGTGCTCATTCTGAAATAAATAAAGAAGAAGGGAAAAATGCTCTCATGCACATCGTTTAATTAAGGGCTTCTGGGAATTATAATCAACGCTATGAGATACAGCCTGGTGATGAAGCATAAATCCATAGAGCCAGCGGCCGACGGGCCCCAATCTAATGTGTTGGCAATATTGCTCATCTAGCAAACTGCACTGCGTGGTTTTTGTTTGTGTTCCTATGTGTGTGTATGTCTGGACTGAAGAGTAGATCTGTGTGTTTTGATAGCTGATTATAATTATAAAAGCATGCAATGCAACACATGCCAACACATACGTAGACCCACAGGGACATTGATTATCTTGTGCATTTGTATGTATTCACAGAGTGCTGCAGTGACGGAGTGATTTTTGGCAAAAACCGAATAGGATTCTTCCACTGACTTTTGAATTATTGCAGAAAATAAGCTCTGCAACCAACAAAAGTTGTGATTCTTGATTTGCTCATCATGATAATCTTTAAAAATGAACAAAACTTTTATGAATTTTGGAGCCTAAATAGACTGTTAAGCTAAATATGGCTAGGAATTAATATACCACGGTTGCAGGATATCAACGTTAGCACCCTTAAAGGGTTAGTTCACCCAAAAATGAAAATTCTGTCATTAATTACTCACCCTCTTGTCGTTCCAAACTCGTAAGGTCTTCGTTCATTTGTGGAACACAAATTAAGATATTTTTTATCAAATCTGAGAGCTTTCTGACTAGTGTTAATTTTGTCAGCTATTTTCAATTTTAGTCTTAGTCCCGTGTTAAATGTCCTTTCTAGTTTTTATCATATTTAGTCGACCTTATCCTATTTAGTTTTAGTCGACTTATAGTCTCAACATTTTAGTCTAGTTTTAGTCAAAGAAAATCTTAAGTATTTTAGTCTAGTTTTAGTCGAAGAAAACCTGAAGTATTTTGGTTTAGTTTTAGTCAAATAAATTTTGGCAGCCATTTTTTGTTTAGTTTTAGCCTGCATCCCAATTTTATGGAAGCCCATTTCCGCCACTGAATGAAAAAAAAAAACAAAAAGGTTATTGCAACATGTTATCTCACAATTCTGACTTTTTTTCTCAGAATTGCGTGATACAAACTCGCAATTCTTTCATTTTTACAGTTTATATCTCGCAATTCTGAGAAATAAATTAATAATTGTGTGATATAAACAGAATTGAGTGATATAAACTATATTGCGAGTTATGCTGCCTTCACGCCATGTCGTAATTACCGTAATTTCGAGATGACAACAAGTGACATTTTACTCATAGTTTTCCATGTTGTCGGACTCAGAGGTAGCACCTAAGTAGCGCCAAAATGAGCCTGGCGGCGGTCATGTGATACATCTGTCACTGGTCCAAGTCGTAACTCTCAGAACATTCCAAGTTTACAAGTTGTAATTACGAGATCAGGAGCACACGAGGGCTTTGGCGTTGATAGTGTTGCCATAGAAACACATAATTCAGATAGAGTAGAATGTCACGTGCTTTCATCTCGGAATTACGAGATGGCGTGAATGCAGCATTATAAAGTCAGAATTCTGAGATGTAAACTCGCACTTCTGAGAAACAAATTCAGAATTTTGTGATATAAACTCATAATTCTGAGAAATGAAGTCAGAATTGTGAGATATAAACTCGCAATTCTGTGAACATATCTGTCTTTTTTCTCCTCAGAACTGGACTTTATAACTCCCAATTTATATCTCACAATTCTGAGAAAAAAAGAACTGCGAGATACAAACTTGCAATTGCCAGAAAACGTCATAATCGTGAGATACAATGTCGCAATTGCGAGCAAAAAGTCAGAGTTGCGAGTTTATATCCTACAGTTCTGAGATTTATATCTCACAGTTCTGAGAAAAAAAAAAAAAGTCAGAATTGCAAGATGTAAACTCGAAATTGCGAAAAAATAAGTCAGAATTGTGAAATAAAAAGTTGCAATTACCTTTTTTATTTTTTATTTAGTGGCAGAAACTGGCTTCCATACAATGTGCATACTATCCATCCTAAAAATTCTACGTGATAGTAGTCATGTTCAATACTATTTAGGGCAGATCGGGTGGACAGTATGCACATTGGGACGCAGGGTTAGTCTTACTCAAATGTACATTTTAGTTGTCATATTTAGTCAACCTTGTCCTGTTTTTGTTTATTCAAGTTTAAGTCAACAAATGTATGAGCTTTTAGTCAATTAAATCTTAGTCACATTTTCTTCATGCTGTATAATGGTTAAACTGATAAAATAGTTTTACTCAGAATTATAATCGTAATGATTGTTGTCATTGAAGAAATTCAGTTTTGCATTTTAGGTATTGCACTTTCACCAGTAATCACAAATCAACAGAATGTGGACTCATGCACATGGCTTATTTTATCTCATCTAGTGTACTGATTTGTTAAAGGCTTTTTATTCTATAAATTAATACTTATGCACTCACTCTGTCTACATTATGAAAACTGGTAAAACAAACGAAAAATAATATAACAGAAAAATTAATAGTAATTCCAATAATTCCAAATTGCAATACCCTATGCTTCTCTATTAAAACAACCGCGGCTGAGTAAGTTCATTTATTCGACAACCACAACTGTAAACAATATAGTCCAGATCTCATGACAGAACACAGACCGGCTGAATGAAACTTTCATTTAGATCGCTTAACTCCAGCTTGTTTGTCAGTGTTTTCAGGTCACCGCTGGCGGCGCTTCCGCAAGGAGGAGCAAGCAAGCGTGTGCGCATGGTTGCCAGATTGCTTAAAATAAGACAAACACCAGGCAGAAAATGTATACTTGTAACAGTGAAGCTCTGATTCGGTGATTTGAACTGTTGTTATCTGGCAACCACACACGAAAGCTCGCATAGTAGAGGCGTGTGAAGCAGTCCACAATAACATTTTGTCTCATTATCTTTGACGAAAATAAAGAGGTTTTTGGTAAAGTTTATATATATGTATGTATATATATATATATATATATATATATATATATATATATATATATATATATATATATATATATATATACATTTTAGTCTCGTCTTTTTTCGTCAACGAAATTGCATGTTGATATAGTCTTAGTTTTCGTTTATTGACCTCAATGTCGTCTCGTCGTCGTCTTGTCTTAGCCATGGGAAAAAAGCTCGTCAACGAACATTTTTCGTCATAGTTTTCGTTGACGAATTCTGACTTTACATAACGCAACTGAAACGTCCCCAGGCTCAGAAAGCTCTTGGAAATCATCAAAAATACCTTAATTTGTGTTTGAGATGAACGAAGGTATTTTGGAACAACATGAGGGTGAGTAATTAATGACAGGATTTTCATTTTTGGGTGAACTTTTACTTGATGACAACTCTATCAATCTTTATTAAAAAAAAAAAAAAAAAAAATGTTATGAAATTTTGAGTTAGAATACTTTACAAGAGCACCATTATAATCATAATGAGGCTGTTGAAGCAGACAAGTGAGTAGATGAGTTTACCTGTTTAAAATGTCTCTGCAACATCTGTGCTAGTTCCATTTAGCTACTTGTTAGTGACCAAGACAAGTAAACGCTTTACAAAAAAAAAACAAAAAAAAAAAAAAAACACACAACTGATGTTGTAGAATAAAACCTAAAAATATTTCAAGCTTGTGTTAACCACAGACCTTATTTCAGGCATTTAACCAAAAAACCCAATGACTTTGGGACGATGAAACCCGGAGTGCTAAAATGCTAGCTTGTTTCCAGATTTTGGCCTCAAAAAATATGCCATATCTCTGCAGCAGTCTGTTTGCTTGGGTCTTCATGCTGGTCAAGTGGCCATCATTGGTAGGGTCTCCATTGCTATTGATATCTTATGACCGCATCCAGTGTCAAGTGACATCAACCGCACTAGTGCCTTATGAAAGCATACACTGCCTCAGCCTAAAGTGCAACGGTTTGACACAATCTGTTGTGACACAAATGTCACGCCATGTAACATAAGGTAATGTTACACCACACTTTGCAGGGAATGATTTCTGCCAACAATTCTGCTATTAAGCCATGTAAAGGTTTTATGGCTGTTACTGTATATTCTGTCATTTAGGACAAACTCATTTTATTCGTATGTAGATGGTTGAGTGTCTGTGTTCCTAACAGCAAAGTTAAGCAGCTCTGTCAAAGCACTAGAGTGAGTCATTCTGGATTTGCTGATGTTGCTGCTAGCGTCTATAAAAACAAGCTTTGCTCAACACAGACTTGAGTAAGCACTACATTACTTTGCCAGTAAAGCCTTCAGAATGTGGAACAAGAGCCCAATTAGCAAATTGTAGTCAGTAAGCGTTTGCATACAGCCTTACATGTTCTCTAATAAACTGACTAGTAATATTTGTAGTGGAAGCAAGCTAAAACATCAGCAAGAAGCCGGAATGGACTATTTAAACTGGAGACCGAAGCCATTAGGCTGCATTATTTACCTCTGTCTGGCTGTATGGCTGCCAGATCATCACTATCGAGGAGAATACCTTGATTATCTATTAATTACTTTGTGTATTATGCATTATGTTAGGCTAATAGACCAACATAACTTGGCAAATATGATCCATTATGTTTCCATATTCATTAGAAAAGCAAAAATAACAGTCTCTGTTTATGTAACAAAATTAAAAGTAGCATTCAGCATTATTGGATACTAATGCACACAGTAAGCCTCTTAAAAAAATAAATAAAGTAAAAGTTGATATAGTTGCAAATAAGCCAACTATAACATTATAAATGTAATTAATTTATGCAAGATGTTAATTTATTACATTAGTATTCTTAGTATTTTTTAATGTATTCGTTTCTGTTTAAAATAATTTAGCATTGTCTTATAATATGCAAAGTAATAAACCATTAGAATAAAATAATAAAATAAAATAAACAATGTTTTGACACGTGTATAGGAAAGTTAACGTCTCTCAACAAATGAAAAAAAAAAAGGTTTAGATTTGGATTAAAAAGTAAGATCTTATGGCTACAGCAACTCTCAAAAATCATGCATCATCATCATTCATATTATTTTTTTATTTTTATTTTTTTTAATTGATAATAAATACATGCTTCAGTGGGATTCTAGCCCATTTCAATGTATACAGTTATCCGTGAGAATACCCATGACTTGCCCATGGGAATATCCTGAAACTACATCAATGATTTTGTAAAATCTTTCAGTTTATCTAGTGTAAATAAAGAGGAGCCAAGTTTGGATTTGAATTAATTAATGTAATGTCAGTCTCAAAAGTAGTCGCTACTTTTTATCTCCTTTTCTCATGGCTTTCCTTTTTCTTTTTTTAGCTGCATTTTCTAAAACGGCGATTTTAGCAGACACAATTTGTTCATCACTTTTGGCAGGCTTTCAAAATGGTAATTCCCCTGAACTGCATTTTGTAGCAGAGATGACATCTACACCGCAGTGTCGTGGTCAACAAAATCTACGTTGCAGTAGTTTGCCTGGGCAGAGAAACTGCTTAGAAGCATGGCTGATTCACACCAATTATGCTTCAAAGCCATGCTGATTTCCTGCCTTCTCTTTGTTGGATGCTGCCTGTGTTTCTCAGGCTAGTAGAGCAGACTGGATCTTTCCCGTTGAGTCTCTGTTGGACACCAAATCCAGGAATATAGCAGAGTGCCTTAAACTTACAGCCAAGCATTTCAAAATACAGAAATCAAAAACCCAACTGCCCCTCATGCTGGTTCTAAAGAGAGCTTGGCCAGAATAGTGTGATTTGGACTGGCGGAGTCCAACAAGCCCTTTACATTTTACAGCACAGTTCAGAATGCATGCCTTTACAAATGGTCATGCTTGTCGCCTACTTTAAATCTATTATCAGCAAAAGTGTTACAAAGAAGCAGGGAATTCAAATGCATATTCAGTATGTACTAAAAATGTGCTTTCTGCAAGAATGGATGCAGGGATTATGATGATGAATTACAGATTTCCCAAAGATTCATCTAAAGACAATGTATTATAAATTGAGAGCATTACAGGGCTGAAGTTGCTCTCCAAAACATCCAGACATAGTTTCACATTATCAGCATATTTAGGAACAGGATGTTCTCAGCAGGACTGCTGAAAAAAGGGTAACGACTAGACCTTTTGTCCCAGGCTCAGGTTGAAAATGAAATATGTTAAACAAAAGCTGAACCATATTTGCTTTGGTAGAATAGTCTGTTAAGGAAGGAAAGAAATCTCTGAGGTTTTATTAAAAATATACTGATTTGTTTTTCAAAGATGAACAAACAGGTTTGGAACAACATGAAGGTGAGTAATGAGAGAATTAAAATTTTTTGGGTGAACTTTTTTTTTTTTTTTTTTTTTTTTGGATGAAATCCGAGAGCTTTCTGACCCTGCATAGACAGCAACGGTACTATAGCCCTTTTGTTTCTCTTGTTTGTGGACTAGTTTTATTCACTGATGTTTCCCATTCTTTTGGTGATTTCTTGCCTTGGTTCTTAAAGTTTTTCTATTATGGAATATGAAAGGTTCATATTTTGGTTTTGGGAGTCCCCAACAACAGTTTGACATGGATGTGAGGTCAAAAAACACTTTCATTGTCTTATAATATGCATTTATTTTTACCTTATTTGCTCAACGACTCCCAAACGATTCGCTCAACGATTAATTTCCTCCTTTGCGTGACACTAATTTGCGGTGATTGGTCCAATGACCCAGTCTGTGGCATATGCGTTAGCCCAATGCAGAAACGTATTGATAAAGCACTGCATTTTGAACACCAACTTATTGCTCTGTTTTTTTTTATCATAACTCCAAGTAATAACAATAACAAACATTCACTATTCATTAACATTTCTAGACAATTGCAAGCGAACAGATATTGCTGTTAGCCGGTTAGCCAGAGACCCAGAAGCTGCACGAAGCAAACACAACACACACAGCTATACATATTTTGCATGCTACAAAGTACATGAGACAATTGAGCAACAATTTTTAAAGGATTACTCCACTTTCAGAATAAAAAATTCCTGATAATTTACTCACCCCCATGCCATCCAAGATATTCATGTCTCATGTTTTCTTCAGTCGCAAAGAAATTTTGAGGAAAACATTCCAGGATTTTTTCCCATGTAGTGGACTTCAATTGTGCTCAATGGATTGAAGGTTAAAAATACAGTTTCAGTGCAGCTTCAAAGGACTCTAAACGATCCCAGCAAAGGAATAAGGATCTTATCTAGTGAAACAATTTGCCATTTTCTTTAAAAAAATAATAATATATGCTTTTTTTTAGCCACAAATGCTCTTCTTGACTAGCTCTGCACAGAGTGCCCTCTTGTTCAAGACAGTTAGGTTATGTCGAAAAACTAATTTTGTCAAATCTCATTTTCTCCTCCAACTTCAAAATCATCCTACATCGCTGTTTTACCTTTTTTGTAAAGGGAACGTGACCCTCCTTGCACGTTCACTATGTAAACACTGGGTTGGTACTTCTGCAGCGATGTAGGGCAATTTTGAAGTTGGAGGAGAAAATGAAATGGAGTTTTTCAACATACCCTAAATGCAACAGATTTACCCTTACAGTGCAGAGCACAGCGTTTTCTCGACGTGATGCTATAAAGGAATCCACTACAGTGTTTGAGGGATTCAAGAGGTTCAAGTTTTCCCATGTTTTCTCAACTTGTTGAAATGATTCAGAGGCAACTCTTTCTTTTGAGTTACTTTATACACAGTGCACTTTCAGATTTTAAACTTTGCAGGATGTTTTCATTCACTTAGAACTGTTACACACTGCATGAAAGGTAATTTTCAAAAATCCATGATACTCTAATCGATTTAATTCACATCATGTCTACAGCGTACTGTTTTGTTCTGATTCTCCATAATTTTTATTTATATGATAAACTGCACTCATCAACTTCGACTTGCCTGAGTAGAATCCGTTACAGCTTTTGAGTTTTTGCCTAATCTTTTCCTCCATTTTGCTGCTTAAAATTTCTGATCAGCGGTACGTTTGTTAGCTAGCATTGTATAGTCACAAATTCCGTTGAACTCTGTTTATAACAATAGAACTTGCGACCGTAGTTGCTTTTGGAAAACACACCTCGGCACAGTTGTTAATCTCATGGACAACAATGCTTTTCCACATCACACCTCCAAGTAAGGATGCATTCTTCATGTTCTCCTGTTATGCACAACTCCGTATCCACATGTACTTTTATGTTCTCTGAAAGGCTTTAACTCTTCTATCTATACCTTTGCCTCCCCTCTCATCTGAGTCCAATTTAAAGATGTGAGAGCCCAGCGGTTTTTATATGCACAGGAGGGGGGAAATTATTTGTCAAAGTGAATGTCATCTAATTTAGCCTCACCTAAGCTGGTGCGCTGATAGGATCTGGCCAACTGGATTGAGCTCGGGTTTGCCGTCCAAATATATTGTTCGGCGGGTAGCCTTTTTAAGATCTCAATCTAGCAAGAGCCTTGCCCCCCCCTCCGAACCCCCACCCCTACATTTTATTACATGCAGGCCGTTTGACTAATGCACTTCAGCCCTGGCTAGCAGCCACATGCCAATTTATAACACGATGGCTCAGCCTCCTCCATGCATACCAAGCAATGTCGATTAGTTGTATTGGCATATGAGCATGGTCCCCTCCCATTTCTCCTTCTGTTTCTCACCAATAAGGGAAGCAAATGCAGCTTAAAGCGCCATGCTGAAGGTGGAGGGTATGACTCATGCATATGTAAGCATCAAATAAAAATAATATAATGTACAAAGGAATACGGGGCAAAAAAGCATGTAACAAAACAGCACAAAGTGTATACGTCGGAGCGAGAGAAGAAACACTTATTACACTTATTATTAGTGCTGAAGAAGGGCGATGGGCGATGACTGGGTCACCTGGTGATAAAACTAAATCCATCAATACAATGACTTGAGGGTGTGAAGAGCTTCGAGTGAGTGCACACACAGATTACATGCACACGTGCAACATCGTGAGAAGATCATGACATTAACGATTTTTAGAAGAAACGTAATTATCCTGTTTTTGCATAACGTATTCAACTTTTCACTTTTGTTTATAAAAAGACAATCGAGAGAGAAAGAGCAGCAAAGACAGAAGGAAAGAAAAGCTAGCGTGAAAAACATTTTCTCCAGTTGTGGAAATGTCACCAGTAAGCGTTACTGCATTTTTATGGTAATGTGATTTAATGAAAGCCCATCACCTATTTTTACATTGTCTATTTCTGCCGGCGTGAAAATGTCAGCATTTTTTCCCAGCCACGACGCGCCATGGCTTGGCTCCCGATCAGCTCCTGCACTAGAACAGATGCATTTAAATATCAGTCTATTAGTTAAATGGATCGTCCTCACATGCAGCTGTCAGTTGTGTGAGGCATCTGGGCCAGGCTCTTAACAGTGTGCCAAAACTTTCCTCTCTCTCCCTCTTTCTCTATCTTTCTCTCACAATGTGGAAAAAAAACATTGTGTTCTTCAATGCTAGAATGATATCATAAAACAATACATGGCAAAAACTGCTCCACTGAATGTGTAACTCGTCTAACAAAGACTTGTTGTTGATGTGTGTCATGGAGTGTGGCTGACTTGTGAAATGAGAAAGCGGGGTGTTTTTCAGTCGAATATAAATTGATATTTCACTTCCATTTGAGGTTTGCAAAGTTTTTGCATTAAAGACTTATAAAAATAAGATTAATATACAAAATAAATATATTTAAAAATAAATAATCAAACAATATAAAATGCCTTTCTTTTTTATTTTTATTGTAATATATTTTAAAATGTCATTCATTCTTATGACAGTGTAAGGGAACAGGTCAATTTAACTCAGAGGGAATTAATTATGAATTCATAGGGAATTTGGACAAAATCACTGTTCTGTGGCTGGTCACTGAGTCGGCCCACGATTCATTGAACGAGCTGTCTAACATCAACTCTGCAATGGATATTAATATCCAAAATATAGTGAAAACACTATTTAATGGCATGGTAACAAGGTCGGCAGTTTAAGACATGAACTTGTAAGCACAAACATTCACACAAGTTGCAGAAAGAGAAAAAGTGAGGAAGGAATGAGTTTAGGAGAGTGAAAATATGAAAATAAGTTTATAGCAATATATGCAATTGCTTAGACCTGAACAACCATCAATCATCTAATTAACCCTCACACTGAGTTTCTCAACGAGGCTATTAAACTTTATATTAAATACACCAGTTCAGCTAGAATCTGGAGGTTGTATTTGCATTGCCTTTGTGTTAGGGAATTAACCTATCAGTAAGCCCCTCTCCTCAAACACAGATGAGCCAATGGCAGTTGAGTATTAGTTGCACAGGGAGCGGAACTCGGACATCTTAAGGTTACAGCGCCATAGAGAAACATTGGAAGATCCGAAGCTCGCATTGGTTTGATTGCGTTTATGCTACAAACATGAAAAAAACGATATGCCTGTGGTACTTGTAACACTGATTCCAGGTATCCTGAAAGGATAGGCAATAGAATTTATTTTATTACATTTCCTAAACCCAGACAAAACAGAGCTAAATGTCCCTAAGCATTCAACCCCAATCCCAATGAAGACAAAAACGTTCATTTTCGGGTTGTCATTAAGTTACAATTTTCATCTGCTCAAGCATGTTAATGTCATTTTGTGCTTCAGCAGGTATCTCTGGCTAAACCTAGATAATGGTAAAGTTAGTGAGTCCATGCTAATGTACAAACCTAAATAGCGAACTGTTCTCACATCATGTACAGTGTAGGTCAAAAACACATAAACAAAGGTCTGCATTTAAGTGTCTCTCCATGTTAAAATGGTTAAATGTACATAAATTTAATCATACCCTGCGAAACATGAACAGTGTTGATCCTACATGTTGCCATCCATGACGGTGACGACCGACCACAATATGAGATTTCTCCTGCTTATTTATTTTCAAATCCTTGGAATATTTAATTCCCACTTGATTGGTGGTCCTTCTGTGTCCAAAACTGTGCAAAAACGTTGTGGGATAAGGTTTTTACACTGACAGCTATCATTGTAAGACAGTAAGGAACTCCGTTTGTTTGTCTGAGGAAGCAAGAGTAACCAAGGGGGGCGGGGCTTACCGATAGGTCAATTCCTTTGTGTAGCGTCCTTGCAGAAAGGGGTTTCCCAAGGTTGCTGATTGGCTGGAAGTTCAGTAGTCGTTCTTGGCGTTTTGGGCGTTGGCTGAAAAATGGTGCGGAGTTGTGTACACTGATTGCAGTTTTGAAGCGGGCACAGTCGAGGTCAGACTCAGAGACACGGTTTTTCGACAAAACTTAACTCAGAACACAAAACTCTCAATGGAAAAGGAAAGGAACTAAAGTAACTAGATGGCAGCGGGCGTGCAGGCCAAAACACGCTGGAAGAGTGCTCGAAGAATGCAAAAAGTGACTGTAAAAAGCATGGTTAAAAAGCAATATCTGTTGGTGTCCTGAGTTTTTAAACTCAGCTGTTGAACACGTCCCAAATGGTGTCTTGACCAAATAGACATTGTCTTAGCTCTGGGTGTTGCTATTTTTCTCCTCCCAATACATAAACTGTTTGCAGAGTATAATTTGGACAATCTGAGATCATTTTGGTGCATCTACGTATGTAAAAGACAGTCTCTGCTTTGCATGGTGGGTAAACACGCTACTGCTTGGCCCTTTTTATGGATTTCGGCTTCTCGTGCTTCAACAATGTTATGATCAAATCTTTAGCTGTCCAATTCGCTTTGATATGCTACAGTAAAACTACGTTTTTAGCAGCCACTACTCTGGTCTTCAGTGATACATGATCCTTCGGAAATCATTCTAATATGCTGATTTCTTTAAACCATGAAATTCTTCCAGGAGTATTTGATCAAGAGTTCAACTTATTTATTTGAAATATAAATGTCTTTACTGACAACTGATCCCAGTATGTATGTCATGCAATTTTTGTTGACTGCAGGAAATATAAATAAGGAAATCTCAATTGATTTTTATATTAAATCCATATATGCTGGTGTTTCTTTTTAGAAAAAAAGTGGAATGTGTATTCAATTAGTATCTTCTAATTAATTTGTCAGGCTATTTCAGTAATAAGTGGAGGGAAATGACTGCTCCAAAATAGATCATTAATACGGCTATAACCAATTTCCTACTTCCACATTCAACTGAAGTGTTTTATTTGTAGTGAACGAAAAGACTGATTATGCTTAAATGTACTGAAGTAGATAATCCTGTCTCCCCTTTTTCTCTTGGAGAGCTAACACAACGGCTCTTGACGCACAAAAAGCCCACTGACGGCCGCACATCCTTCTCCAGCCAACTCAGCTCAGAAATGGTAGTGGCCGCAATCGTGGTGAACATGACCCCTGTGGTCAACAAGCTTAATCCTTAGGAAAAGAATAGCATAATTAACGCTGCTGTTTTCTGCATAGTGGACAAGAGTGCCATGGTGGCCTCCTACTCTCGAACCATAAAGAGACAGTTAGAAGGGCTAGCTGGATGCAGACAAGTAGAAAAGGTCAAAAGTATAAATATAGCCAGTAGTACACTAAAGGTGGAGGATAGGTTTGTTGGTGGGGGGTTGGGGAGGGGGTAGTTGTCAGTCACTGAGGCCGATATGAAGCTTCATTAAGTGTGAGGGATTTAAAAATCAGATTTTGTTGAAGTGTTACTAAAAGATATCTGCCAATGCTGTCACCTCTCCTTCGCCAATGCCTTGTCACTCAAAGCTGTAGACTTGATGTAATTGGTCATGTCTTGTCAGTATGACAGATATGCCTGAATAGATGCCAGACAACAAATAACAAATAAAAGAGTACAGTTATGTCCTACTCAGAATGATAAGGTGATATCACCACCACTGGATAGATAATTGTGGAGTTTTTGCACTTGTTGAAGTCAAGTAAACACAAACCCAAATCTAAGTGTACACTAGATTTTTACTAAATAACAATCATAATTTTTTCCAAATTTAGGAAGAATGGTACTCGTGTGACATTGTGTTTATACAACAGTTCAACGCCACAAGTGTGTAAATAAAAAGAGACAACAACTGATTGTCTTTAAAAAACCCCCTTTTGTGCGGAACTACTTTCTTCCACCGTGGATTCAAATTTCAGTTTTACAGTGTAACAGCTGAGCCCAAGCCTCCATTACTAATTAAAAAAACATCACTTTAGAACTACTAACAAAAGAACGTTGCTTCCTTGAAAGCTTATTGTATTACTGGATTTATGGCTCATGGCATTATGTAGAGAAGAGTATTATGAGAGAAAAATGGACTAAGCGAGTGTGGTTACCTGCATCTGATACAGCTTTCATTCTTCAAATCAATCTTATATTCACAATAAAACATTAGTCTGAATGTCTGCTGTGGAAAGCGATGTCTTTGTCGTACTGTCCTTTCATCTGTTAGGTATGATTTCCGATGACAGTGCTGCTCAGTGCATTTGTTGGCTGCATCTTACAAGGTGTTGTTGAAAGTAATAATACATTGCTTGTGTGCAGCCCTGTTTCAGTCTCTTTCAATATAAAAGTCTTCACTGCTGAGTCATAAATACAGTCTCTTCTGTACAGTTCTTGCCTCTTATTGGCGGTATAATATAACTTAAATTAGGGACGCACCGGATATTCGGCAACGGAAAAAAAAAAATGGATAAATTATACCGAACAATGACTTGACGCAATCTAATAGAGGCACGCAATAATGCAGCAAACATATCCGTAATGTGGAAGCATTTAAAACTGTCTGAGAAAAAAAATCATTACAAGCACAGACAGCAAGAGACTGTTTAGTACCACGTCGCATGTCTTCAATTAGAAGAGGAAGGTGGTTGTTGCTGGTTACTGTATAATGACTGAAATTGTGAAATGGCCATAAAACCATAAGTAAATAAACTACAGAACATTATGTTTTCTAATACATGTACAAATTGTTTGTATTCTGATAGCGCTGTACAAGCTCCTTAAAGTCCAAGTCGCAAAGACAATCTGCGCTGAAGCAGCGTGATGAGAATCATTCATAAATCTGCTGCTGTTAACAAAAAGTACTAAGGTCTTCTTGCGGGTTTCCACCAAAATAAAAGTCAACATTCATTAATGTTAGTATTTTAATTTTATTTTTGTTCTGTAAAATGAAATAAAGTAAGAATAAAATAATAACAATAATTACAACAGCTCTATTAATACATAACATTCACACATAGTGTTCAAATTGGGATCTGTAATATTTTCTAATGTTTTAAAAGAAGTCTCTTCTGCTCAGCAAGGCTGCATTTTTGTACATTAAAAAAAAGGGGGTCTTAAAAATAACCAAAGAATATTATTTTTACGTACATACCTCGGTTTTTATCCACGGTTTTCGGTTCGGTTCTGATATCTTGCCATTTTTTTGCGACAATTTAACAAAAATACTCCCGTAAACCTATGCACTCTGGAAAAGGCGTGGCGTAGTATATGTCTGCTTATTTTTTTTTCTTTTGAGAGAGGTATTATTTTTTCAAATTTTACGCAAAATAGAATAGGTTTCATTCATACTGGACGCCAGAGGGCGCCCTTGTGCGTAAAATCCACATATGCGTCAAAGAAGTAGCGCTGATGACGTTCCGTTCTAGCTCTAATATGGATAAAAGCATCGCTGTTGCTGTAACTGATTAAAACCAAAATATAACGTTAAACGTTTTGAATGATGAAATGTAAGGACAATAAACACTCATCTGAATTAACATATGGTTTATCTGTGTTCTTCAAGCCATAGTGTATTTTCATAAGCCAAAGCTAATCGACATACATAGAATATGAACATAGAATTTATTGTCTGCCTCATTCTGTGATAAGAATTCACATCAGATCACATAAGGAAGTTATTTCAAACACTGGACAAATGTTGTGAATTAAAAACAAGGTATAATGTTTTTTTTTTTTTTATATAACTTTTGTTTTTATAACTCTTTTGTTGGACAACAAGAAAGGCTTATGGTTGAATGTCATTATAATGGAAGATGCTCTGCGTGTGTTGCTTTTTCAAACACAAGCGGGGAAGCGTTTCCTTATTTCAGCACGTGAAATCGCGGGCAAACATACAACAAATTCGAGAGAAATAAAACAAGGAAATTATTTAAATGCAAAACCGAAAAACCGCAATTCACAAGTGCGTATTGAACGCGTATTGGATGTCGTACCGAACGGTTCGATATTATATTGAGTATTGTGACATCCCTAATATATATATATATATATATATATATATATGTAATATCAGAGGTTGCGCAAGACTTTAACATTGTCTGTCATTTTGACGGAAAAAGTCGGAAAAAATTCATCATAATCTATTATTACCTGTCATTTCATTTTCATATTTTAATTGGAATAAAATATTTAATTGCTTTTATTTTTGTTCACATTTTCATTTTTAATCATGAACCTACAGGACGACAGTGCAGTGTTTAAAAACAACAAAATACCTAGGGCTGGGCAAACAAAAAACGATTTCTCGATTTTAATAGATTCTCATTTTTATGAACCAAAATCAGTTCTTAAATCCCAATCGATCTTTTGGTCTATGCTGTTTTCAGTTGATGAATAAACAGTGCACACTCAAAAAAATGGTTTTGTGCCACTGTTCATTTTACCCAGGTATGTATTGTTAAAACAACACAAGTATGTTTCTTTTACCACCAAAACACTATTGTATTGTGCTCTATTAATTTAAACTGTTTAAGTTTCCATTTTACTTAATTATCAATCGTTAAACTAACGTAAACGGTTTAATTTCGCCGTTCAAAAAACCGGATATGACGTTTCCAACGCATTTGATGAAGACGGCGCGAAGGAGGTGTATCATGGCGTCGGAGCTAGAAGTACCAGTCAGGTAAGAAAATCTAAAGACTTCTTTGTGTTAAGTCAAAAACTTTAATTTCTGTAAGCGTTTTTAGTATGCTTTTAGTGTTGTTTTGCAGACGAGTGTAACTGGTATATTGCGCCGTTAATAGATGATTTCGTGCGGTTGGGAGATGTGAACGCACATATGGACTGTAAGTTAGTGTATTTGTACGTGTGCTTGTGGATCAGAGCATGCGTCCAATTATTAAAATTCAAAGTGCTTTTCCGTCTTATTAATGATATACAGGCAGTTAAATAAAACCTTCCTGTGCTCTTTCTAGGCTACTCAAGTCCCAGTAAAATTAGCGTTAGCTAAAGCACGAAAGCAAGTACAAATAATGCCACATTCGATTTCTGCATACATTTAACATTTTATCTGCTATTCGTTTTTATAACAGCATACATTTGATCACGGGTTTCTTCATCGCTGCCTAACTTTGGCGAAATGAAGGAATGTCACAACTTTACTGACGAAAAAAAAGTTTTGGCTAAGGTAAGTGAACCGCTGTATTGATTTTTCATCATTTATAAACGAAAAGTAATAAAGGTATTTTGCATTTTCAGTTTTAGAGGAATGCACGCAGTTGTAAATGTGAACTGGTGGATGGTTAAGAAGCTGATGTGTCTTCTAGAAATCTAAAGTAAGACACTAAGATATATTTATGTTATATGTTAATACATTGTATGTGTGTGTGTGTGTGTGTGTGTGTGTATGAAGAGTTCATTTGTATATTTGTATATATTAAGAGTTAATTTGCAGATAACTCTGTTTTTAAAAAAAAAAAATAAAAATCATGTTTTTTTTGTTGTTATTATTCTGAATTCCAAGTAATATCAATCAAACTGTGGTTGGTTTATTTTGATTGAATATTAATGGCTCAAAAATACAGCTACTAACACAATAAAACACACAAAAAAAAACCACAATAAAAAACATGTTTTATGAACATTAATAAAAATGATTTAGTTGTTTTTGCAAATTAACTCTTCATGTGTGTGTGTGTGTGTGTGTGTGTGTGTGTGTGTGTGTGTGTGTAATGGGTACTTTTGACTCATTCCTTTTCTTAAAAATGGTTTGAAGGCAGAAATGTGATGTTTATCATTTTATAAACTTAATGTTTTTGTGAAAAGTTGTGCCTGAACTATAAATCATGCTTTTTACAGTCATTTTATGACTTTAAATATGCTTCAGATCGTGTCCACCCTTTTGGAATAATATACATGACAATAATCACTCACACAAATTTTTTGATCGCTGAATTTGTCTTTGCTGTTAAACTATATATGGGTGCTCTTGTAACAAATTGTACTTCATGTGTTTACAGATTTGTGCAGAATATGAGACAGGCAGAATAACCATAGGTCCATTAGTGTCAACTGTCTTTGCCAATGGATGGATCCACACTGCAAATCTTATGAAGATGATTGCAAACTGAAGAAGAGTCCTTGGACAAAGCATTAAATCCTCTTGGTTCCCACTACACAGGTAAGAACCGCTACACTCAACAAAAACTTTTTTTAAACATGTTAAAGGGGTCATCAGATGCTGTTGATGTGATTTCTTAGAGTCTTAATGAGAAGTCTATAACATACTTTTGTTAAAATTTTTCAGTGGTAGTGTAAAAAAAAACACCCATTTTACCATATCAAAATCAGCCCTTTTCAGAGTGGGCCATTCTGTTGCATGTTCCTTTAAATACTAATGAGCTCTACTCACCCGGCCTCTCTCTTCTGTGGGGTTACCAGCCAATGCAAAACTTGCTAACTAGCACATTATTAAGAAAGGCGATTTGCAAAGATGCACCAAAAACACCCATAAACTCACTTCTGCTGTAGGTGAAGCTGGATCACAAATTATTAGTGTGAATAGAGACACAATTATGTAGAACGCCAGACACATATCCTTCAAAAACAAAAGTAACATTAATCTCTGCGTCTTCAGTGGCTCAGATGTCGGGAGTAAATGATGACCGCTAGATCATTATTACATCCAACAACAGAGCACCTCAATTGCTTAATCTGAGACATTGTTGTCTTCCCCTGCACCGGAGTCGACACAATAATGGTGGTCAGACTGTTCTCAGCTCTCACTCAGCTCATTTAGGGTGGGTCTAAGATAAGACGGTCATGTAAATCAACTATTGTGGGAGCAGCCTTGATCGGTGTGACATCACACCAACTAGAAGCTGAGAATGACCTGATTTGAAAAAGGGTATATTACTTTTAAAGATTTAAAAAAAAAAAAAAACACTGGGTGGATTTTTAGCATTATAGGGTGGTTGTGTACACATACTGCCAACATGCATATATGTTCAAACATCATGTAAAAGTGAGTTTTGCATCAGATGACCCCTTTAAAACATTGCCTCACCAGCCACTGAGTTTTAGGGTTATGGTCTTGGGCATTAACAAAAAAGACAGATTTAAGAAGAATAGGTTTATTAATACAATAAATATAAAATATATGGTATTACTGTAAACTGACAGATATTGTGAATACATTAATTTCCCAAAAACAATACATTTTAAAGCAAGGCAGGTGTGTCAAACCTGCTCTTGGAGAGCCAGTGTTCTGGAGTTTAGCTCCAACACCCCTGCCTGGAACTTTTAGTAAGACTTTGCTTTTGTTTGAGAATTCCTAAAAACCTTGATTAGCAAACCTGTAAGACCTTTGTTCATCTTCAGAATACAAATGAAGATATTTCTGATAAAATCAGAGAGCTTTCTGACCCTGCATAGACACCAACACAACTGAAATATTCCCAAGCCCCGAAACGTAGTAAAGACTTCGATATAATAGTCCATGTGTCATCAGTGGTTCAACCATAATTTTATGAAGCTACGACAATACTTTTTGTGGGTAAAGAAAACAAAAATAACTACTTTATTCAACAATTCTTCTCTTCAAAATCACGTATTTTGCCATTGTGGAGAGTATCACGATGTATGCACATTGCTTTCCTCTGCAAGCAAACAAGGCCCAGCATATACATGTTCTACGTCAGCAGAATCACACGCATGCGTTATGCAAAGAGGCACTCTCGATAATGGCGGAAGACACAATTTGGAGAAGAATTGTTTAATAAAGTCAATATTTTTGTTTTCTTTGCCCACAAAAAGTATTCTCACTGCTTGAATTATGGTTGAACCACTGATGTCACATGGACTGTTTTACTGGTGTCCTTACTACGTTTCTGGGCCTAGGAGCATTTCAGTTGCATTACTGTCTATGCCGGGTCAGAAAGCTTTCGGATTTCTTCAAAAATATCTTAATTTGTGTTCTGAAGATGAATGAAGGTCTTGTGGGTTTGGAACGACATGAGGGTGAGTAATTAAATGACAGAATTTTCATTTTTGGGTGAACTATACCTTTATTTGGAAATATTGCTAAACTCTGCAGGACAGTGGCTTTCTGTGCTGATCTGGTCCAGTACTGTTATGGTTTCATTTTCCACTGTAATGTTAGTTAGAATTCCATCTGAACTGCTTGCCTGTATTTCCCGTAAGGAAATGATCAGACAGAATAATAGATGAATGACATTTTTCAATTGTGTGTTTTTTGTTTGTTTGTTTGTTTCGTTTTTTTAGAAAAATGTATAGGCTAAATCTCATGAATTTTGTTGTTGTCTGCATTTTTAGACTAATGACATTGAAGTACCCGAATGAAGACACTAGCAGTGTTATTATGGAGTATATGGTAAGTTGTTTTATTTATTTATTTATTTATTTATTTATTTATTTATTTTTTGGTATTTTCAAGAATGATAAATGCTAAGGTAAATTTAATACGCAAGAATTTGAGTACTTTTCAATATCCTCTCTAGGATACAGACGTTGGCAGCACTCAGGAGGTGATCCAGAAGAATCATGGGAATCTATGTCAGAAGATTTGAAGGTGCAGACATCGAAGACAGCCCAGCAGATGTTGGGAGTGTTGGAAGATAAAGTTCTTCAGGACCTTACCAGTAAACCCTATGAACAAACATGTTGCTGGGACTGATATATGGACTAAACTTGAACTCCTGAAATCAGGTACACATTTGGAGTACTGCAGAAGTTATTTCTGGAGCCAGTTCCTGTTCCTGGATTAAGGTTTGATTGGTTACCTTTATATGCCAATTAGAAAATGACAGTAGTTTAATATTTCTGTAATTTTATAATTTGGTTGTAACTGTAATTCTTGCTCTTGTTTAACAAATGCACTTGATTATTTGTGACATCTTGTCTTTTATGACTCATTGCAAGATAATCACACAAAAAATGCTTTGTTGAAGGGAGTAACTTTAACTAGAAATCATTTAAAGTAACTAGAACCAATTGGATGGAACCACTGTCCATAATTTAAATGAGTTGTCTGAAACAAACCTCCTTATGTTGATAAAGTGAAACACATTTAGCCAGTTTTTAATAAACCAAAAGATGTTCACTAAACTTTACCGGTTTACGATACAAGGAAGTGAAAAAATTGAGTTGGTTGGACATTACAATTTCACATAAATTCTTCCTCATTCAGCTGTGTTGTCACAACACAAAGAGTTTGCATAGATTCAAAAAATTCCATTCATGTTCATCAAAAACAATTTGGTTGTGTGGAACCACTGTCCATAATTGAATTAAGTAGGTTTAAAGAATCATTTTTTTGAGTGCATAGTGTGTCTTCCTTTCAAAAAAATAGCAACAGGCTAGGCTTTGTGTTACTTTTGATATAAAACAAAGTCTCAGATTTCAAATTCTGTCCATTTCATTGGGAAATTCAAGCAATAAATACCGTTTTGGCACTCTTTAATGTGGCGTGATAGATTGTTGTAGCTTCTGTGTACTCGCCTGTGCATAATCAAACACATAGGAAAACATTCCTCACACTTCCATTTTAGTTCTGGATCCAGCGCTCTGCTGCTACATTGGAGCGCACTCGCCATCAACTGGACAAGGGTGGGAATAACAGCTACAATTTTACAATAGATCACCCTCAGTGCAATCCGTATATGTATGTGTGTATATATATATATATATATATATATATATATATATATATATATATATATATATATATATATATATATATATATAATTTTTGAATATTAATATTTATTAAACGACAGCAATTAAAAAAGTTGCTAGGCAATTCAGTCAAAAATACAAAGGCAGCACTCTGATATGAAGTCTTTGCCCTCAGCAAAAACATTTTGCTCTGGAACAAATAAAACATTAATGAGACCAAAGACTGCCAGTTAGATTTACCCAAAATGAGTTACATCTCATGTCTAACCACTGTAGAGACATCAGAGTCAGCAGCAAATTCTAGGAGATCTAGCCATGGTAAGGCTGCTCTCGGTGGAGTTTTGATCTCTAAATGGCTGCTGATGCCCTGGTGCTCACATCTCTAAAAATGTCAAAGCAAATTTTCAAATAGACGTTATCATTATTGACAAACTGCATATTTAAAGTCTAAATACTGCAAGCGGAGTAATACATACGGTGAAATGACGAGTTCTGTTATCACTAGAATATCGCACGCCTGGAAAAGTCTCTCAGCCAATCAGATTCAAGAATCAGATAGAATTGGTCATAAAGTATATGAACACCAAAGCTACATTAAACATCAAGGTTGCTGAAAATGATGCTGCAAAATGGTGAAAAAATAAAAATAAAATAAAGAAAACAAACAAACAAACTTGAAAGCTCGACTTACTTACACATATATCTTTCTGTCCACAGATCACACTTCTCTCTCTCTCTCTCGCTCTGCTCATATTAGCGATTTCATTTCCATGACAATGACATGGGCAGTTAATAAGGAAGGGGTGGTTGCATCATAAAAGTCTAATCATATATCAGCTTGTTACCCATGAATATAAATAATCAAATTAGATGAAGGTTTAACAGTCCGTGCGCTCCTTGATTTTAGAGCCACAACTTGTCAAAGATGTTTTACGCCTCTATGATGATATCACATCCATGAACACATCTGTTACCAAAGCATGGAGAACAAAACACATTTCTGAATAATGAGGATTTAATAAAGATCTCTCACATACAACTTAAACAAAAATGTGAGCAAATCATGTTGAACTGCAATCCAGCACCATAGACTAACCATGTATTCAAGGATGGATAAAAGTAATATTACTCAGAACTGTACCTATTTTGCATGCCTTCATGGTTTGTTAATGATACAGTTTTGAATAGGTGATTCCACACTTACAGAGGCTAAATTGTGTCCACTGGCTTAGATATTCCATCTCTGCACTGAACATGTGCATGGCTGAAATTGGTCTACTGCTAATGGTGTTCTGCTGGAATAGATGGTTGACCAGGAAATATGTGCATGTGTGTGCAGGCCTGAATGAGAACAAGAGAAAGAATGTGATGGTGTGTTAAAGTGAAGAGAGGTGGGAGAACGTGAAAGTAGTGCAACCAAATGACCATGAAAACAAATTGTACACAAAGGAAGAAAATCAATTTTATGTAGGTGTTTTGTGCTCTAGTAACTGTATTATATTTTAGCAACAGCAAACATTAATCAACATGGACTGTGCTTCAGACTAAAGAATACGTACCACGTTTGCTTAGGATTGTGCCTAATATTTACCATTTTAAAACACCCTGATTAGCCTACAGGTCAAAACTATAACGAAAACTGAAAATTGTGCTCTTCACGTCAACAATACCCTAAAGAGTGCATATTATTACCATAAAGCAATAATAGTAACCCTTACGATACTAAAATGCATCCTTTGGGGTAAGGTACCAGAGTGTATCTTATCTGTATTTATAACCCACTAATTATAAATAACCATTCAGAATTATTCTCTAATTTGTTCATTAACTTTTTTCTGTAGGTAACATTGTTACAACAAAAAGTGGTTGCCAGTTAGTGTCTTTTTTTGAGTATAACAAAGCATAGCATTCTTTACTTAACAGATTTGAGTCATTCACTACTAGTCCGTGTTCCTGTTTGTCTTTTCCACCATGCAAAACACTGAAGTCCAATGGTTTGCTTGTCTTGTGTAGAGCACAAACAGTACCCAGTAATCTGGGTTTTTACCTGATTTTGCCTATATACACAGTGTTTTGGAACTGGCTGTTCCTCCTGTATTCCTACTTTTATTCTGTCTGTCTGTCTTTTTTTCTTGTATTGATTGGTTGAATTACCTGAATGTGCTTCTCCCAAACGTTGTTAAATAAACTTAATTTACAGTTTAGTTTAAAATGTCCTCGTCAGTTTAAACAAAGCACTTACTCATTAGTTCATTCTTGCTTCTACATACGTTTCTGCAACACTGTAATTACATACCTTACTGCACGTTTCGCGGCAGATTCAAAGTGAAGTGTCCAGAGAGTTGCGCTAAACCACATCTTCAATATGTGACCATGGCATGTTTTTATTACATTAGTACAGGCGTGTAATGCTGTGTTTTTATTACGCTGCTTGAGGCCCATATTGTGGCTGTTCAGAATTCAAATATCCAGGTAGTGTTGCTAAAGGTTGATGCTCTTGTGTTGGAAATATCCCCTACACCCAACCCTAAACCTAACAAATGCAAAAAGTAATATAAAAACACATTTGTTGATGCAGCCGTGCTATTTGAACTTTCTTATGTGGATTTGAGCTGTTTTGTTGAACCGTAGTTTCACGGGGTGCAATGCCGTGTTATGTGAGGTACCGAACAAAGGTACTGAATTAGAAAACTCACGCAAATTAAGCTGTATGTGTGACGGCAATATTTAGAAGTATCAGTTTTCAAATCGTGCAGGATGTTACAATTGTTTTGAAGCCATAATATTATATTCTGCAAGTAATTATGTGAAAATTAGGCTTCGTTAATCCAATCTCTGTGTTTAAATTATACTTTGTGTGAAAAGGAATACAAGCTGTCTTAGTTTTACTGTCCTTGTTGTTCATTTCAGCTGGAAACTGCAGAGATTCATACATATAGTTATGTATTTTTCAGTTTTGCAGAAATGTATATAGAGGCACATATTTCCAATGAGCCTATGTTGCAGCATACATGACTGTAATGACAGGAGAAAGCAATGTAAATGTTGTGGGAAAAATGTATCAAGAGTTTCCCAGTTGTAAATGTGACTTGAGAGGCCGTACATGTTCAATTTCCAACTAGTAAACTTGCATTTATGATAATTACGATAGCACGTGAAGTCAGCATTTGATAAGGGGTCTACAACCCTGAACTTCAGTTCCAACCCTGCTCTAACACACTTGCCTATAATTTTCAGGGAACCCTAAGCACCTTAATTAGCTGGTTCAGATGTGTTCGATTAGGGTTGTAGCTGAACACTGCAGGACTGTAGTGCTCCAGAAACATGGTTGGAGACCCCTGCTTTGAATATACAGGTGCATCTCAAAAATTATATATAGAATATAAAGAATATTGTGAAAAAGTTTTTGTTTGTTTGTAACTTATTTCAAAAACTGAAACTTTCATATATTCTAGATTACATGTAAAGTAAAACATTTCTGAATTTTTTTTTTTGTTTTAATTTTGATTAGAGCTTACAGCTCATGAAAGTCAAAAATCCAGTATCTCAAAATATTAGAATATTTACATTTGAGTTTCATTAAATGTCTATCCCTACAGTTAAATTCCGGGTATCTCTTGTTCTTTGAAACCGCAATAATGGGGAAGACTGCTAACATGACAGTGGTCCAGAAGACACTCATTGACACCCTCCACAAAGAGGATAAGTCACAGAAGGTCATTACTGAACGGGGTGGCTGTTTACAGAGTGCTGTATCAAAGCATATTAAATGCAAAGTTGACTGGAAGGAAGAAATTGGGTAAGAAAAGGTGCACAATCAACAGGGATGACCGCAAGCTTGAGAAAACTGTCAAGCAAAGCCAATTCAATCACACAGGAGAGCTTCACATAGAGTGGAATGAAGCTGGAGTTAGCGCATCAAGAGTCACCACGCTCGGAGGTCTTCAGGAAAAGGGCTTAAGCCACTTCTGAAACAGAAACAATGTCAGAAGCATCTTACCTGGGCTAAGGAGAAAATGAACTGGACTGTTGCTCAGTGGTCCAAAGTCCTCTTTTCAGATAAAAGTAAATTTGCATTTCATGTTGAAATCATGGTCCAACAGTCTGGAGGAAGACAGGAGAGGCACAGAATCCAAGCTGCTTGAAGTCCAGTGTGAAATATTCTAATATTTTGAGATAGTGGATTTTTGACTTTCATGAGCTGTAAGCTCTAATCATCAAAATTAAAACAAAAAAAACTTTAGAAATGTTTTACTTTACATGTAATGAATCTAGAATATATGAAAATTTCAGTTTTTGAAATAAGTTACAAAAAAAAAGAACTTTTTCACGATATTCTACTTTTTTGAGATGCACCTGTACATTACTTGTGAATGGGAGAAAGCACAATGTGCAACGTTTAACGTGCAATAGCTTATCACACAGCAGAAATAAACAAGTTACTGCATGTATCTAATAAGCTTATAGACAAGCTACAACATATGATGCTTTTGAGAGTCACCTCATGATAGGTGACCACTTGTCCCGTTTTGTGTTGTACCGCATATAACAACAGATGTAATCAGTATTTACATAGCATAACAGTAGAAAATGTATCAGTCTCACACGTGTCCTGCATTGTCTCGCAAAATCACTTCTGTGTCCCGCAACAGCCCTATTGCCAGGTGGTCACCCTACCTCAAATACAACAAATTGAAATACAGTCAAAATACAACAAATTGAAACTCAGAGGTCTTCCTGACAAGCTGCCAGGATAAATTTGGTTTAATCATAATTTGGTTTAAGAAATAATGACAGAATTATATTACTATATACTATATTTAAATGTGCTTATCAAATTAATATTAATGATATTAGTTTTTAAAGGGATATCATACAACCATGATTTTTTTTTATCCATGTTTTCATGTATACAGTTATGTCATGCTAACTCTTATTTGAAAAAAATAATAATAATAATAAATATATAGTTTGTTGTAAACTCAATTATATTTGTTTTTGATTTACATTGTAAAATATTAATTCAGTTGGTAAAGTTGTATTAATTCATTTAATTAGACGTCATTTTTGACAAGGTTGTAATAACTCATAAAACTCAAGATCCAGATAGATAGATAGATAGATAGATAGATTAAATGACCCTTAAAAATTGATTTTCTATTATGTGGGGTCAAATAACTTCAACCTCTCCATGGCCCAGCCCCTTCTTGTTACATAAGGCTACACAATTTGCTGCTGCTAATAACTCTTGACAGAAAAAGCACAAATCACAGCAATTGTCTTTTAAAACAATATCAAACTAAAGCACACTAAAGTCAAATTATCAGAACAAATGGTGTCCCGACTTTACCTCTGAGACATGGCTTGTAAAATCAGGACTGCCCTACTTTTATTGGGACATCTATATAGAGGTGTTCTGTCATGTTCTTGAGTGTTTGTCTCAGTGTGTGTAGGTAAAAAATAGGGAAGAATGAGAGGTGTGAGGATTATGTGTGTGTGTTTATAGAGAGTATACCTCATGGGGCTGAACAGGGGCAGCTGACAGGTCTCTTGAGAGAGATTTCACTTTCCCTTTCATTGCTCTTCCCTGTTACAAAAGAGCTGCACACAAATGCCACTCCACCCACTTGCCCCCATCAGGGACAAACAAGCAGGCAGTGAGTGTTTTATAAATGCGCATGTTAACATACAAACCCTAAACTAAGCACATTACTCGTGCAAAATAAATGTACGTTTTCTGCTTAGTGGCATCCAGTATTCATAGAAATCCTACACAGTAAGCATATCAGCTCCTCCTTTCCTGTTCCTGTGTCTATGCAAGTGTAAGTATATGCGTGGGTTTTGTATAAGTCTGGTAAAAGTCCTGTCGCCGCCAACTCAAAAGCCTCACTGCCAGGTCGGTCCCTCTTACACAGTGAGCTACTAATCACATGGTAATGGACTTTCTAGCTAGCGCGTCACCTGTCTCAAACTATTAGGCAGCGTTTTGTGTCAGGGCTGTAGTTTTCTGAAAAGAGAGAGCTTTCTCTACACAACATATACATGCTCTCTGTCCAGTCCACATTCTCTCTGGTTGGGCTGCACAATATAGATAGGAATTTTATCAGATTACTTGGAAATCTCTATTTGGAAAGAAGTAATCATTATACGATAAATTGGGTTGATTTTATTGGGAAATGGATCCTTCTTTTAGGATTAAACAATTTGAGAAAAAAGTAAAATTACAGTACTAATATTTATGATTTTTCCTTTGTGCTGCTTGCAGATTTTATTTTAAATAAAATCAACATATCAAAACAGGCACAATAAAGTGTCCAAGGGACATGGAAAGTGTCAAATGCTCACGTGCAGGGAAGACATTCCAGGGAAGTCCACTTCCAGAACAACAATTTACAGATAATGTACTCCCCCACTTGTCATCCAAGATGTTCATGTCTTTCTTTCTTCAGTCATAAAGAAATTGTGTTTTTTGAGGAAAACATTTCAGGATTTATCTCCATATAATGGACTGATATGGTCTCCCGAGTTTGAACATCCAAAATGCAGTTTAAATGCGGCTTCAAACGATCCCAAATGCAGTTGTTAACGATCCAAGCCGAGGAAGAAGGGTCTTATCTAGTGAAACGACCGGTTATTTTCATTAAAGAAAAAAAAAAAAAAAACAATTTAAATACTTTTTAATCTCAAACACTTGTCTTGTCTTGCTCTCCCTGAACTCTCCCTGTGTATTCTGCCTCAAGACAGTTAGGGTATGTCGAAAAACTCTGATCGTATGTTCTCCCTCAACTTCAAAAATAATTTCAAAATCATCCTACATCGCTGCAGAAGTACCGACCCAGTCTTTGCAAAGTGAGCATGAAAAGAAGATCAAACACCCTTAACAAAAAAGGTAAAACAGCGATATAGGACGATTTTGAAGTTGAGGGAGAACATGAGATGGGAGTTTTTCGACATACCCTAACTGTCATGAACCGGAAAAAAACAGAGGTCGGGGAAAGCAAGACAAGACGAGCGTTTCACATTAAAAAGTATGTCAATTGTATTATTTTTATGAAAATAAGACCCGTCTTCCTTGACTGAGATCTTTTACAACCGCATTTGGGATCGTTTGAAGCCGCATTTAAACTGCATTTTGGAAGTTCAAACTCTGGGTACCATATCAGTCCATTATATGTAGAAAAATCCTGAAATGTTTTCCTCAAAAAACACAATTTCTTTATGACTGAAGAAAGAAAGACATGAACATCTTGGATGACAAGGGGGTGAATACATTATCTGTAAATTGTTGTTCTGGAAGTGGACTTCTCCTTTAACACATATTAACTTTATTTATCAAGTTGTAAAACGTGGTACTACACTATATGTGCCATTCTGAATGCATATTTTAAATTTAGACTTTACTCCACAGTTGGCCCATTATTACATCTCATTATTATTGTAAAGGTGCTGCAGACAAGACTGTACTGTAGTTTATTTGTGTAGATACACTTCACTCATAATTGGCTGAAATTGGAATGTGTAAGGAAGAAATCTGCCACAAATCCTTTTTAAAGCAATGCACCTACTTAAAATTGTAGTAAAAATAAAAAATTAAAAGGACACAAATCCCCAGAGTCCACATTAGAACAACCTTTCCCACCATTTGTTTCATTTAAGCAGATGAAAAAAGAAGGACAGAAAAAGATATGTTCTTTCCCTAAGTCACACTGAGGGGAGCAGCACAGCAGATACAATTATTCAGCTCATTCTAATAACTCAGACCCCTTCCATTCCATCACCCGGCCTTAATGCTCTCTCCATTTTCACTCCAGAATGACTACTAAGAGGTAAAATGGTCTGCCTCCGCGTTTTCTCCTTTCATTTTTTTCTTCTTTCCTATAGCTCTGTCCTGTCTCTCTCCTGAAGTAATCATGTTCCACACCATTCTCAGAGATAGATGCATTCTACAGGAAATGGGAAACGGACATTAGGGGAAGCAGGCTGCTATGGAAGCACAGATCAATATTTCTATTAATCTGCATCCTGATTAATGTAAGCCATACGTAGTCTACAAATAGAATTCTTTGGTTTAATTCAAAGGAGGAAAGTGGTTCTACACATTGGAAATTGGTTTTCTTAGCATTAAATTAAACTGTTGTGTATCGGAACCATAACTGAATTGAGTTAACCCCAATAAAATAAGGACTGTGCCAGCTCAATTCAATTTCTTGCATTAGAAATAGCTTACGCCAGCATGTTAAATGCAATTTTTAATACACACAAAACTATTTACTAAACTTACTTCTGCAAAAGCTTGATTGACTAAACCAATATACTTCATGTACCCCTCCTCAAGCTCCACTCATGACCACAATGTTAACTCCTCTGAACTCTAACATAACAGGACATTAGCTGTGTTTAAATGGACACCTTATGTTTCAGTCAGACTAAAATTATTCTGACTAATGAATCCAAACATACAGTTGAGGTCAAAAGTGTGCATACACCTTGCAGAATCTGCAAAATGTTAATTATTTTACCAAAATAAGAGTACAAAATAATTTATTTAGTACTGACCTGAATAAGATAAGGTTCACAAGAGAAAATAATAGTTGAATTTATACAAATCACCCTGTTCAAAAGTTTGCATACACTTGATTCTTAATACTGTTGAAACGCTCACTGATGCTCCAGAGGGAAATCAATGCATTAAGAGCCAGGGGCGTACATTTTTAAACCGAATGAAGATGTGTACAGTTAGTTATTATCTTAATGCATAATTTTTTCTTTCTGGAGCAATAGTGAGCACTTGAACAGTATTAAGAATCAAGTGTATGTAAACTTTTGAACAGGGTCATTTTCATAAATTAAACTATTAATTTTTCTTGTGGACTATATGTAAATGTCTTTTATGTGAAATCTTATTCAGGTCAGTACTAAAAAACGAAAAACATGCATTTTGTATGATCCCTCTTATGTTGGTAAAATAATCAACATTTTGCAGATTCTGCAAGGTGTATGTAAACTTTTGACCTCAACTGTAGTGTTTGCATGAATGCTAAATAAAGTGATTGGGATGATATGTCACAACTTTTGACGTGCACACTGCACGAAAATGCAACGTCACTATGTGGAAATATTTACATAATGCAGCCCAAATGTATAAGCAAAGAAAAAAGGCAGGGTTTCAGATATCGCAGTAGCATTGTTGCTACCATGTTGTGGATACGCTGTGTGTTTTTATGCAAAAAAAAATAAAAATAAAAAAAATAAAATTAATTTGGTCTTCCAAAGGTGGATGCAGTTAGGAATCCAGTGGTTGAGATTTATTTACAACACTGTTCCAGAACAGTACAGCCAAAAGGTTCAAGTTTGTGCAGCTTATTTTACAGAGGACAGTTTCCTGAACCTATGAGAGTACAGGGTGGATGTGCACAAAATCTGTTTCTAAAAAAAAAAAAAAAAAATTGGGCAATTCCAACTTTGCTAGGACAAACTGTCTTTATATTTGCATTGGAATCTGAAGCTGATGATTATGGTAAGGAGTGTTACATTTCCAACACAAGCTGGAGATGACTGGCCAATCAGAGCACACTGCACTTTTTGGATGGAGGGGCTTTGTAGAAATTGCCACGTTTTAGAAAGACTAGGCATAATGCACATTATTTAAAAAATAATGTGTCTATTGAACATTAAAGCATGCTGACATATTCTGTTACTCCCGAAATAATGATATTTGGAAATAGCATCTTATGGCCCCTTGCATATTTATCTATTTTGGGTCCTAATTAAGAAACGACTAGCGCATGAAGCATTGTGCTGTGCTCCTTATATTTACCAAACAGTAAAACCGCCCATTCCCGTGGCCAAAACAAGCCGCCTGTGGATGACAGTATGAAGTGAGGACTGACGGGACGCTCCGCTTCACAGATGATGAGTGATGAAGAATCTTTTGAATGGCATGACAGTTATTTATGACACTAAATTCTTACGAAAACACCAGGTTGTTCCACACATCATATCACTACACCATTTCTGCATCATTGCAATCTGATCAAGTGTTTACATCCTCTCAAACAGATTAAAAAAAAGTTTACACTGATTCTGATCAAAATTTAATTCACATCGAGCTCAGTTGGATTGATTAAGATGTTTACGTGAAGGCTTTTCAGTCCGACTGAGCCATCAATCTGATTATTTATCCATAATGGATTATTTGGTTACATATGTACCCATTGAACACTAACATTTATTAAAAAGCACATAAAACATCCAGTCTGAAGCAAAGAATGTTGGGAACTGAAAATCCACTGCCCAGATTTACCAATGCTACACTAATGCCAATGGAAACGATTCATGTCCTTCCAACTTAAATGGATTAAGTACTTTTATTTTACAAATGTACACATTTAAATGGACCACACGCAATGAAATCAAGTTGTGACAAAATGTTGAGGAAATGTGTGGCATTAGCTCATTTTAATTAACCAAACTGAGCAAGCAGCTCAATCTGAGTGCAGGCAGCTGCCAAGCAAAATGGAAGTGTGTTGTGTATTTCTCAGTTATGCAATGAACACAAAAAATGTACTGTTTTTCCATTTGTTGCAATTCTCAAAAATGCTACTGTAATATTTTACTTTTGATTATTGACGGAATGTGATTAAGTGCTTAAATGCGGCATACCATTTTTACTTTCTCTTTCTTTCATTGCATTTAACTTTCCAAAATTATATTTCAAGCTGGAGAATGTGATTATGATAAGGTGATTACAGATGGATGAGCAATTGGTTGAAAAAAAAAATATAAAAAATGTCAAAGAAAGAAAAAAACTACCTTTTCTGTAAAAGGGAGAGAATTAAATGTTTTTTTTTTTTTTTTTTTTTTTTCCTTGTCTCTGAACCACTGTCTATCTCTGTATGGCTGGCTCGTTTCACCTACAGTGGATGTATCTTTTCATTTCCCTGAATGACAAAGCTGTTTTGCCCAGGCACAGGCCTTGTTAGTGGGATACAAGGGAGCAGATGGGGACCGGGCTTTTTACAGGACCAGACTAAATTGACTGTGATTCCAGGCATTTTGCTTCTCCAACAAAATGAATCTCAACTGTTTGTTTGGTGGTTCTTTCTCACTTTGTACCCAGGACTTTCCTGGGAGAGAGAGAGTCCCTATCGGAGGCATGTTGATGTGAATTTGTTCTCTAGATTCAAGGTCAATTGAGGTGTTGTCAAAGCTCTATGAATCTTAGGCCACTGAAAGTATTTTCAATTGCCTTTTTATTTAACTTTATGCTGTGAGTTTAAAGTGAAATACGTCAAGCAAAGCAGATGGTAAGGTGACTGTAGCGAATTATTATTAAAATCACTTAACAGAAAATCTGCCTTTTTTATACACTAAAGTATACACTCAAATATATAAGAACATTTTGACCTCATCAGGTATAAAGGGATTGAATAAGAGAAAGAGAATGGCTTACAGATTAGCAGGCATTGGGTTGGATTTGGGTCCACAACCTTCAAATTAATCCACTCAAGAAACAAGCACACCAGGTGGTTGTGTAAGAATCCAGTTACACTGACAAAAATCCAACTAATGATTGCACTAATCCTGCAGGAGTAATACAAAATAAATGAGCAGAAGAAAGACAGGAAAATGGAAAATGAAAATAATCAGTTTCATTTGGCTACTCGGCTAAATCCAACTCCATTGTGTTGCGTTTCCAGAGCACAACATCTTAGAACCCACTGGAAGTTCTTTGTGTGAAGCTCCATTTGTTTAATGGAACCAACTCTGATTAACATTCTAGTGATGATCCCAGAAGTTCTATGTGCGGCCAGTAGAAATCAAAATTGATAGAAATTGATAATTTCTCATAGATAGATATCTGTGCTTTGGCTGCTGAATATTTTAGCAACAGGTGTTTACAGGAGGCTGTAGAGACGGTGCCCTACTGTAAGGTTAACGGTACAGGAATTTATTCCTGGAGTGGTCAATTTGTGCTCAGCCCTCTCCAGACGTGCATGAATCCCCAAGCACACTTTTATAGCCTTTGGCAATGCTGCATCACAGGAATATTAATCCATATGGGTTAGTCTGCTAACAGAAATCAGACTTACTTTTCCCAACCTACCCATACAAAAGCATTCTATGTTGTGAGACCACAGTAGTTTAATGTCTTATCTATAGGTTTATCAGTTGTTGTTGTTGTTTTTTTTTTTTTTTTTTTTTTTTGGAAGCATCTTTTTTTCAGTTGAACATGCAAGGCAGTAATTTCCCAATTTTGCTCTCTGGCTTGGCGATGAGCATAGACGGCACTGAGACACAGTGACAGCAGGGAAGTCAACTCAGCCAGCAATGACAGCCAAAAGATTTCTGACAAAACACTGCTAGACTTCAATGGAAAGGAAGCCTCCAAAATAGCCCTGTTTCATTACTGGAAACTTTCAGCAAAATCTCGACATCAGAAAGTGAGAGGTGTGGTGGGTAAAAAAGTAGAGACATTGCAATTGCACTGGTTTAAAAAAAAAAAAAAAAAATTAGAAATGAGAAAAAAATGAGAAAAAAAATAAATGACTGTTCCCAACCCCTTTCAATCAGTGGGTTTAGCTATTTCAGTAATCTGAATGCTACTTTGTTGTGCTTCCAACCTTGTGGCAACAGTTTGATAAGGGCCCTCAAAGGCATATTTACATTATATACGAAGATCTATGAAGAAATGGTTTCCTAAATCTGATGTGGATGATCTTGACCCAAAGCCTTATTTAAAACATTTGGGATCAGCTGGTATGTTGATGTCTGGTCAGACCCAAGTACAAAACATGACATATAAAACTGTATGGAATAGAGGCTTATTTTATTTGTTTAACCAAGTACACAAGTACATGAAACATACATTTCCAATATAAATTTAAAGTAGTAAATCACACAAAGAAAACATAAAAAAAAGACTAAATAAAGGCTATGATCCCTCATTAGGACTGAAAACAAGATTTCTTCCTCCCAATGTCATGCAAGTGAAGTGGGCAAACACTTGACATCTGTGAATGTACCTGCAGAAAGACATCAGTTTCAAGATGACACTGGACCTTGGGGACTATGATAAGAAATACTGAGGCATTTTACATGAAAATAATGTTATACTCTGGTTATATTCTGGGAAGCATGAAAGGAGACAAAAAGGGAGAGATAGAAAGAGACAGAAGCTTATTAGAGACATAAATAGCTAATTGGGCAAATGCAGTGCGCAAGAAGTTACTCACTCAGATTAAGATGAAAGGAAAAACAAGCAGGATTGTCCAACAATGAATGCCAAAAAGAAAGTCTCTCAGTGATCTAGCCAGCAGCTTGACAGCATCAATACAGAATACTAAAATCTCTTGACATCTGGACCATGGCTGATGTTCTGGAAAAATCCCAAGGGTCTTCTTTTGCTTGTTCAGCTCGTAGCAGTAATTTTGTTCATGTTGAAACCCTTGAAGCATTTTTGTCATCTAGGATTTGAAACAAGGTTAGGTATTGGTTTGGCATATATGACATATAATGACAGCTTAGATGTCTAGATTTGGATGTGCTGATAATATAACTGACTCAGTGAGCTAAACTGAAAAACCATATACTATACACTGCTTCAAAAGTTTGGGATCAGTAAGATTTTTAATGTTTTTGCTCATCAAGGCTGCATTTATTTGATTAAAAATACAGAAGAAAAACAACAACAACAACAACAACAACAACAAACAGTAATATTGTGAAATATTATTGCAATTTAAAACTGGTTTTATATTTGACTACAGTTTTAAATAGAATTTATTCCTATGATGCAAAGCTGAATTTTCAGCATCTTTACTCCAGTCTTCAGTGTCACATGATCTGTCAGAAATATGCTGATTTATTATCAAGGGTGGAAACAGTTGTGCTGATTTTTTCAGGATTATTTGATTAATAAAATCTTAAAAAAGAACAGCATTTATTTAAAATAGAAAACTTTTGTAACAATATACACTCCCTTTCAAATAAAACATTTCTTTTTCTTTCTTTTCTTTCTTTCTTTCTTTCTTTCTTTCTTTCTTTCTTTCTTTCTTTCTTTCTTCTTTCTTTCTTTCTTTTATTCAGCAAGCATGTGTTAAATTGTAAGTAATAGTAAATACTTATATTGTTAGAAGAGATTTCTATTTTGAATAAATGCTGTTCTTTTTAACTTTTTATTCCTGGTATATAAAGTATCATGGTATATAAATTATCCTGAAAAAGTATCAGAGGTTCAAAAAAATATTAAGCAGCACAACTGTTTCCAACATTGATAATAAAATTGGCATATTAAAATGATTTCTGAAGGATAGTATCACACTGAAGACTGGAGTAATGGCAGATGAAATTTCAGCTTTGCATCATAGAAATAAATAATATTTTAAATTACATTAGAAATGCACTAAGCATATTTTGATATCTCTGCCCCATACGTACGAACACAACCCTGGCATAACGATGGTCGCAGAAACGAAGCGAAGATTACACACAAGCATATTAAAACAAAAGCCAAAACAGATAAGTTGTGTGAAACAATGCAAAATCAACATTACTTACATATCAAAAACAAAACAATGCAACCTCGGTGTCTCCACTGCTGGAAAGCTGCTCCGATATTTATGCAGGTCCTACATCTTGCCTGATCATAAGCCTTCTTTTTTTTAATGTTTTGTTGCTCCGATATTATCTTCTTTGTTCTTCCAGTTCTCTCTATCTATAGCCGATCTGCTAATATCCATCCTGTGCACTCAAATTGAGCGCTCTCTTCTCTCTATCATTACTAGTCACACCCCTTACTGCTGATTGGCTACAAGTGTGGTTTGGGACCTGGTCCGACACTGCGGTTAAAAGCGTTTTTCCAAAATTGCTTAGTGTACCTTTAAAATAGAAAACTACACTGACCAAAATTATAAACGCAACACTTTTGTTTTTGCCCCCATTTTTCATGAGCTGAACTCAAATATCTAAGACTTTTTCTATGTACACAAAAGGCCTATTTCTCTCAAATATTGTTCACAAATCTGTCTAAATCTGTGTTAGTGAGCACTTCTCCTTTGCCGAGATAATCCATCTATCTCACAGGTGTGGCATATCAAGATGCTGATTAGACAGCATGATTATTGCACAGGTGTGCCTTAGGCTGGCCACAATAAAAGGCCACTCTAAAATGTGCAGTTTTATCACACAGCACAATGCCACAGACGTCGGAAGTTTTGAGGGAGTGTGCAACTGGCATGCTGACTGCAGGAATGTCCACCAGAGCTGTTGCCCGTGAATTGAATGTTCATTTCTCTACCATAAGCCATCTCCAAAGGCATTTCAGAGAATTTGGCAGTACATCCAACTGGCCTCACAACCGCAGACCACGTATAACCACACCAGCCCAGGACCTCCACATCCAGCATCTTCACCTCCAAGATCATCTGAGACCAGCCACCCGGACAGCTGCTGCAACAATCGGTTTGCATAACCAAATAATTTCTGCACAAACTGTCAGAAACCAGGGAAGCACATCTGCATGCTCGTTGTCCTCATCGGGGTCTCGATCTGACTGCAGTTCATCGTCGTAACCGACTTGAGTAGGCAAATGTTCATATTCGATGCTATCTGGCACTTTGAAAAGGTGTTCTCTTCACAGATGAATCCCAGTTTTCACTGTACAGGGCAGATGGCAGACAGCGTGTATGACGTCGTGTGGGTGAGCGGTTTGCTGATGTCAGCGGTGTAGAACGAATGGCCCATGGTGGCAGTGGGGTTATGGTATGGCCAGGCGTATGTTATGGACAACAAACACAGGTACATTTTATTGATGGCAATTTGAATGCACAGAGATACCGTGACAAGATCCTGAGGCCCTTCCTGGAAGCTGAAAACATCCCAGTTCTTGCATGGCCAGCATACTCACCGGACATGTCACCCATTGAGCATGTTTGGGACGCTCTGGATCGGCGTATATGACGGCGTGTTCCAGGTCCTGCCAATATCCAGCAACTTCGCACAGCCGTTGAAGAGGAGTGGACCAACATTCCACAGGCCACAATCAACAACCTGATCAACTCTATGCGAAGGAGATGTGTTGCACTGCACTACTGTTGCAGGCAAATGGTGGTCACACCAGATATTGACTGGTTTTCGGACACAAATAGGCCTTTTGTGTACATAGAAAAAGTCGTAGATCTTTGAGTTCAGCTAATGAAAAATGGGTGCAAAAACAAAAGTGTATAATTTTGCTCAGTGTATTTTTCAAAATGGCAATAATACTTCATAATATTATTTTTATCTGTATTTTTAATCAAATAAATGGAACTTTGATGAGCACAATACCGAATGAATCAGACGATTTGTTCACAAATTGGAATTCAACTCACTGAATTATTCAGTTGTCCAGTGGTTCTTCAGTTAATAGCTCACTGGCGGAAGATTTGGAACGACAAGAAAATTATACATTTTTTATTTTGAGCTGAATGGTGCTTTTACAATGAAATGCAAAGGGACCAACGGGTTAAATAATTGTTAGAGCAATAATGTATATTAATAGGACAATGTGACAATCAAGCAAACTACAGAATGATAAAAGGCCTCGTGAACCCAGCTTACAAACCGCAATAAAAAACCTCCCCTGTTATGTCACTGCGTGATTCTAACCACAAACTAGTTTGTTTTGTCACTGTTTGCTTTGGGGAGAATGACAATTACTCACATGAATATGAAATATGCATATATTTACATCACATAGGGGACATGCAAAATCAAATTCAGCATGATGAAATTTACATGTCAAAGCTCAAGGTTAGAACTGATTAAAAATGTGGGCCATTCCCTGTGGGATACACTGCAATCATTTGTTTGTGAGGGTAAATCATAAACTTCAAACATGAAATACAGTTAATGAAGAAAACTAGAAAGTAGTGCAAAAAATCATGAAGATTAGAGCATATTTTAGCGTTTTAATCACTTTATTCTTTTAATAACAAATAGTGTATATGCATTCGCCTTCTCTAGGGAAATCGGTTATACTCTACTTCCCTGGGAGCCCATGATTTTTTAGCCTTCTTATCTTTTTATATATTTATGTTGCCATTCCTTGAGGGATAAGCTTAAATTTAATGTACCACAACAAGCCGCACTTGATGTGGCCTTTTTCACTCTTAAATAAAATCAGTTGTTTCAACTTCATAAAGCACCTGCAGTCTCTAGAGGTACCTTTCAAAACACAATCATAGGCGTTTGAATCTGCAATATGCAAAGGGCCTCTAAATCATGATCAGCCCAGCCAAGAAAATGTCTACCTAGAGGAAATGTGGGCACTGCAGAGCACACTCACGCCGCATTTCTCATAAAGAACAGATGTGCTTTTCTGGCTCTGCTCCTCCTAAGTGCATCTGCTATCACTGTAGTCTACACTTACTTAACAAGGACTTTGGCACACTGTGACCATCAGGAAAGCACAGCGCTGCATTCTTAGAGACTAACCCAGCAGTGGTGTAGCGCTTAGCATAACATTGAGTATAGGGTGAATTCGAATTTGGTTTGTGATATTTCTCCTCCTCTCACTGAATCATTTCTAGACCCCTCTCTCTGTGCAAAGGGCCAAAAATAAAGGTGTTATAAAAAAAGTTCTTGGACCATTTATTTTTTTTTTTTTTTCCTCGATAGACCGTTAGAAAATAATTGCAAGAGAGCGATTTATTTTTTTCATTTTTAAATTTTTCTTTTTCTGAAAAAAAATGGCTAACTTTAATTAAACTCATTTTTCAAGGATGCAGGTGTGCTGTGAACGTTTTCCATATTCAGCTGTTTTGATGAGGACTGGCAAACAATTTTCCTGGTTCAAAGCATTCTCGCCCGCTTCTGAGAATGTTTCTCGGCAGCCTCTCACATTGGAAGCGGGTGTGTAGGAGGAAAACCTCAATGGCTGTGAGCACGTTGAAAACGGTGCATGTTATTTCCCTCCTAAACTGCGGCAGATGAAACGCAGTGAGTGGCTTGACAGAAAGACCTAATTTAGCGAGGAACACGAAAACCTTGGCTGTATGCTCTCAACCACTCCAACCCCCTCTACATAATCGATCAAGCACGTATGGTGCCTCCTCAAAAATGAAAGAGAGATAAAAAGTAAGAGAGTGAAAGAGGGAAAGTTACAGGCTGGAAATTAACAAGTGCAGATTGCAAAAAAATCTGGATGAGCTTTAGGAGTGTACAATAGAACAGAAAAAAAGAGAGAGAGAGAGCGAGAGGGAGCAAAATCACGAAGGAATCGATCAATCCTCTGAAGTATTGAAACTGTCTTTTAACTTTCATGCAAGTGTAATATATAAAAAAAGGCATTACGACTGAACATCAAAGACTTCTTTTATATCAACCCTCGTGTTCTGTTCTGACCGACTTTGCTGGTTTTCTGATGATTTCATACAGTATGAGTAAAAATAACAATTAACCTCTTTTTTTCACATTCTTTTGATAAGTCTATCTATCTATCTAGCTGTCTGTATGTCTGTCTGTCTGGCTGTATGGCTGTCTGGCTGTCTGTCTGCCTCTATCATTATATGATTGGTTATGACTGGTTATGATCAGCTGTGATTGGTTCACGCAATAAATCCCACCTTTTGTGTTGGTGGACGTTCTGTGTTCGCAAATAAGTAGGAATAAACAGTTACTAATGTCAAATTTTAGGATTAATTACTGTAACTGAAAATCATATAAAGGGTATGTAAAGGGTGATCTGTTTAAGCCTACTGAAATGCTTGAATTCAGACACATCAACATCAGTGTGTCTGGTCAAAAAACGAAAAATTAAAATAACACAGATTAAATAAAATAACTCATGTATGTTCATATTCCCTGCTGCTGTAATCTTAGCAGTTTTATTAAAATACTACGCATTTAAGATCAGGCCTTATTCTCATGTCATATACAGTATAGCTGCGACGTTTGCAAAACAACAAGCTTTAAAATACTTTTTTTCTTACTGGTGAAAATTAGATGGCCAAATCTGTTTTCCCTAAGGTACATCGCAGTGTAAGCTTCAACATATTCCATATCAACAACAAAAATGCATTTTTACTCCATATAGTGGTTATTTTGGGAAAATCCCAGGTGTTTTGAGCTGTAGGATTATAAAAAATATGTGCTAATATAAAATTTAACTAAGTAGCCTATATAAAATTGCTAAATAAATTCACCAGTACTTGTTTTACTTAAGTACATAAAAAAATGGGTACTTTTGTACTTTCACTCAAGGAAAATTGAAAAAGGAGCACTTTTACTTTTACTGGAGTAATATTTTATTATACGTATCTGTACTTTTACTTAAGTACTTGATTTGTGTACTTTGTCCACTACTGGGAATAAACAATATAATAGCATTAATGGGAATTTTATTTTCACTCATTTAAAAAAAAAAAAAAAAAACTAAGTAAACAACTCACACACTGGTATAGCACCACTTTGTTAGGTCAAAATAAGACTTAAAATGGCATGAAAACATGACCTGTGGGAGTTTTCGGCTCGGTAAATCTCCAAGTCTGTGACCAATATTTACCAAGGTTTGATGACTAGTGATCTGAAAAATTGAAAAACAGTTAAAAGCTAACTATTAAAAATAATAATAATAATAAAAAAAACTATCTATCTATCTATCTATCTATCTATCTATCTGAACCTGATATTAAAATGGATTTGGGTCTCAATGCAAACCTATCCATGTTCCAAACCACTTGTACGATTTAGGATCACGGGCTACTGGAGCCTGTCCTAGCATCTTGAGCCCTAGACAGGGAATCACCCTGGATGGATGGGTCTCTACAAACATGAGGGTTAATTCATATTCACATTTTTAATGAATGTATATTAAAGTTTTAAATGTTTAGTTTATATGTTGATCGATATCTGCACATGCACGCACACACACACACACACACACACACACATATAAACACTAACAAAATATCTCACCAAAGAGCGCTCCTTGCCAGAGAAATGGTGTCTCTATCCATCTCGGTGTCCAAGGCTGTCACCCAAAACTGTTGACCCTGAGCCCGGCAATGGCCTAAACAGCTGTTCTGCTCCACACATCCATCACAGGAACACACGCTTATGCTCACACACACACATGTGAGAACTGAGCTGGATTTGGGCCAAAGTCGAAGGTCAGCCTATGACAAAGCATGCCTGATGATGCCAGAGCAAGGATGTCATTCATCTACATATCAAATGAAAAGCTATGAAAGGAGTTGGAGCTGCTACAGGGTGTCATAAATCTTGTCACATCCATGTATGCAAAAACCCCTTTTTGCATATTAATGTATAATCCCTCTAAACTGTTTCTCATCCATCCACATATTTTACACAGATATGTTATATCAATCGTTTTTTTTTTTTTTTTTTTTTTTTTTCCATCCATTAAGCCTGCCTCCTGACCCTTACATGAATTACTGAATTGACTCTTTGCAAACAGCTTGACTAACAGGCAATCTGACCAATCATAATGTCACAAATCCATAATGTCACAAATTCGTTAGGAGAGTAGATTAACTTCGGAGGACTTGAACTTGAAATATTGTGTGTATTGTCGTCTTTTCACATTTGAAATAAAATACATTCTGATGTTCATTCATGTTTTGTTTTGTTTTATTTATTTTTTTTTTTCTCACATTTAAGAGCCACAAAACGATATTTGTTTTTGAATTTCTTAAAAAAGAAATGGCAACATTTTAAAGCTGAGACCTTGTTTTATACCAGAAGTCTGTTTTATACCAGCGTGTTGTCAGTTTCTTCTTTGCTCCACAATGTATTTTTCACTATGTTAGAACATGATGTGCAGTGTGAGAGCAGCATTGTTTGTCGGACATAGCAACAGTTACTGAGTACACTAGTGCATTTTTGTTTTAAAATGAAAACAATCCTCGTCTAGACTAGTGTTTTCACTGCGTTTCAGAAACCGAAAACGCATGTCACATGACCATTCACGCAGGTACAACCATAGATAGGTAGATGCCCTATTATTTAGAAGGCGGATACATCTACGTGTTCGGAGTGGGCGAATGAGGCATCTACCTATACATATCTATGGGTACAACAATGAGCATGATGTTATTGTATACGTAAAGCGAATATGGACAGACATTGAAATGAGAATTATATATATACATTTCTCTATTCTCTAATGTTTTATATTAAAAAATAAACAAATAAACATTATAATATCATAAAAAAGTCTCTTATTCCCACAAAGGCTACATTTCCCCCCTAAATACAGTAAAAACAGTAATATGCTAAAATATGAATAGAATTTAAAATAACTGTATTCAATATATATTTTTTTATTAATTTTTTTTTTCCAGTTTTTAACAACACATAATCCTTCAGAAATTGTAATGCTAACTTTGTGCTCAAGAAACATTTCTAATATTATTCATTCATTCATTCACTTACTCATTTACTTACTGATACTAAAATTCAGGTTAATATTTTATTTATTTGACATAGAAATCTGTTTTTTTTTTTATAAAAAAACAAAAACAAACAAAAAAACAAATGATAATACTACTACTAATAATAATAACAATAATAATAATAATAATAAAATACTGACCACAAACTTTTGAAAAGTAGTGTATGTCCTTCATTCATTTTGGTTAATGTCAACCATTTGTATCACCATTGTCCTATGCATACTTAGTGGTTAATGTCTGCTTTTTATTTGCAAATGGATGCAAGAAAATGAGTAGGCGCAACGGAAAATGAGCGGAAGCAACTGAGCCATTAAAATGTCTAATGTTAGCCAGCTTACAAGAGAACTTGTTAACAATTTGCCATGATGGAGTAATACATTTCTTGAGGTTGTTCTAAAATACATGCCAGTTGGTGTTAGGGTACACACTCTTAATCGATTGCACACTTCACTTTGAAATCTAACAATTTCTTATCTATCCTTACATATTTTGCTGCACTAATTTGTCATACATACTAGCACAGCTAGGAAATGAGAACAAGCTGAGAGTTGAAACAAATGAACCCCTGAACCTCCAACACCAATTTTAACGTGGCATTTTATGTTCTGCTATATGCGCATAAGTGGAAAATGAAGCTTGAAGGTACATGTACAGTAAAGTTACTCTGCCTAATATTCTTCCTTTGCAATAGTGACCTAATTTAAAAGAATGGTAGAGTCGTCAGATTGACTTATATTTTTTGAAATGTCATTCTAGGCCTGGAGGAAGTAGAAAAAACGCTCCCAGTGGCAGAATTACAGATGATAGATCATTAAAGCCCATTTTTGCGCAGAAGTTAGGGGTCTGCAGTTGCCCCCAAAATCAAGGCATATGCCACTGACAGCGTGTGCAACTATCCCAGCTTTAATGTGGCAGCTGGCAATATCCAAATATCAGAAAGAAGGAAATGTCAAGGGGAGGAACTCAGCCAAAAGTAGAGAGATCTGCAGGGGACAGGACACACAGGCCCGCAGGCTCTGTAAGAGTGCAGTATGTGTGTGTCTCCATAAACTAGAGTTGCACACATTATGTGTATGCTCATATCTATGCACAATTGCGAGGTTTCCCTATAGGGACGTTTCCACCACCATGAACAAATGTCATATGGAGAGTGTTGATTGTATTTTGCTTTGTGTCAGTGTGTCAGTGTTGAGACGCGATAAGGTAACTGTGGTCGGGACTGTATGAGGAAGGGAATCAGGGTATGTGGTGTGATGTTATTTTGTGCATCCTCTTTATTTATTTATTTTCTACTGTTCTTCATATTTGTATATCTGCTCTAAGTTAAGAATATAGTCACAGAATAGCTCAGCCTATAGCGTGAATATTTGTTTACGCATTTGACTGTTGTGACAGCACATCGTGAGGAATAAATTTTCCTCCAAATGCGTTTGCTCTTAAACAAGGTACACAAACACATTCCCCTGCTATTGCATTAAGAGGATCAGCACAATAGTGTAAAATCCCAGTGCGTGAATATCTGGCCTTTATAAATTTACATAAACAAGAACACTTAACCTCCCAATGATTTGAGCACATGGCAAATCCATGTCAAGAGGGCCAAAACATAAATATTTAACAGTGTAAATCAGCAAATGCATCCTCTTCGTTCTCAAAAAATTGCAGCTGTATCATGCTCGCATTATAAAGAGGTGAAAATTAGTAGTGAAGCGATTGTACTGATGAAAATCCCAAGATAAAAATATCTACTTCCTACCTCTCCACAGCTGTCGAAGAAAGAAAAAAAAAAAATCTTGACACCATCTCAAGAAGAGTTTCTGATCCTTCAGAAGTCTTTGTTATAGTAGATAATGGAATCAAATGGTGCTATTGAAACATGGATGTACTATCTGGACAGTTTCTTTGGTGGCTTTATTTGAAACTATGCATTTTTAAACTGATCACACAGAGATATTTGTGCCGAGTCTACTGTTCTGTCACACGTTGGCTTCTGTTCGCAGGCATCCATTTATTCCATGCTGACTATGTAATTTATAACTTAGCAGTAGTTACTGTAGCTTTTATTTACTGAAATGTTATTTGAAAATGGCAGTTAAAGTTATTTCTACAACAGTTCCCTCTGGTCCTCGAATCTGATTGGCTGAGAGGAATGCAATATTATAGTGATATCGAAACTCCAACCATTTCTGCTTGTATTACTCTACTTGCAGTAATTCTCACAGCAAATTTTATGGTGGACACCCAAATCCACTATAATTATTTAATTTTTTTTAGGCTAGAGTGTACTTGTTTAAACTTCAAATATGCGTTTTGTTAATAAAGATAATGTCTAAATGAAAATTTGCCTTAGCGTTTTCGGAGATGTGAGCTCCAGGGAGACAGTGGCCATTCAGCGTTCATGAACCCACCAAGGGCAGCCCCTCCTCGGACAGATCTTCTGGAATTTGCCGCTGACTCTGATGTCTCTATAGTGGTTAATCATGCGATATAACTACTTTTGGGTAAATCTAACAGGCAGTCTTTGGTCTCAATCTAACATTTGTTCCAGAGCAAATAGTTTTGGCTAATGTAAGTGTGAATGTAATGCTTTATATCAGCGCACTGCTTTTGCACTTTTGACTGAATTGCCTAGCAACTTTTATGATGGCTGTTATTGTTTATTAAATATTATTATTCAATAAATATTGTTTTACATAAATAATATTAGTATTTAGTATTGGGAAACAGTGTGCGTGTTCGTGATGGTGCTTAGTTTCATTGTTCCGCCTTTAGATGAGAAAAGGGGCTGTTTTTTTGTTTTTTGTTTTTTTTTTTGAGTCTGCAGTAAGGACTTTTTATATAGAAAGAGACTAAAACGGAGTTGTGAACAGGAAGTTTTTACTTTCAACAACGCATTGTAAGTCACAGCCAGCAAATGCACTGAGCAGCGCTGTTATCGGAAATCACCCTTAACAGATGAAAGGATAGAGCGACAAAGATTTTGCTTTCCTCAGCAGACATTCAAACTAATGTTTTATTGTGAATATGACACTGGGTTAGTTGCAAAGCTACCTGAAAACTTACGCGCAAATGTACCTAGGGCAAAAGCTGTTTTAAACGCAAATATGGTTTACCAAATGTTGATTTAATTTAGTTAATAAAAGTTAATTGATAAAATCTATTTATGGCATTATTTTTGACAGCATCCTCATTTTACAGCATTTTTACACAAGTGCCTAAAACATTTAACAGTACTTTGCAGGTAGGTTTCTTAAAGCAACTTGGAGATGTTGCCACAGTTCTTCTGGATTTAGTCTGTCTCAGTTTGTTCTGTTTCTTCATGTCATTCCAGACAGACTGGATGATGGTCAGATCAGATCTCAGTGTGGAGCACTGGCTGTTGTCAGACTTCGTGTGCAAACAAAAATCTCACTGGATTATTACAATTAACGGCAAAATGAATGTTTAGAAATGTAAACTGATATTTCCTACTGACATACTATAGCAAAAGATAGAAATAACTGACTTAAAACCATTTTTTGTTGGTGAAAATGCTAGTGGCCTAAGACTTTTGCACAGTACTGTATATATTTATGTATTTACAGACTTGTGCCATCATGTACAAACACAATATTACACTCATATCCGTGCGATATGGCTGTATATCGGCACACTGTGATTACCTATGGCACTCGGCCTACAGCCTCATGCTATGGCCGAATCACAGCCATGCTGATATGCAGCAATATTGCACTGCTACTTGTGTGATATTGCTCATAAATACTCATATGTAAACAGAACACATACTTTTAAGAACCCTTAAACCCAAAAAAACTTTTGACTTCCTTTACTGGGGTTTAAGTTATAATTAGAAGAATTAAGCTCTTCGAGAGAACTTAATGATTATTGTGTTTTTTTTTTTTTTTTTTTTTTTTTTTTTTTTTCAAATATGCATCATATTTTCTGTTTTTACATAGTAAATAAATAAATAAATACCCCAGAAAAATTCATTACAATTATAACCATGGGGGATGTTATTTGCTTTTAGACAAACTGGGAAAAAAAAATAAATAAATAAAAACCGAAACCACAGTTAGATCAATATAAATATTCACTTGTTAAACTGCATCAATAAATTACATTTTATATGATTATATGAAGTGAGACAGGTGTGTACAAAACATTACTCTGACAGTATATTCTCTGTTGATAACTGTACATTTACAAAACACATTGCTGGCATTGCTATTTTGTTCTTCATAAGTCATCTTCTGAGCGTCTGACACCAGAATGCATTAAAATGGGAGATTAGGAACCTCCCACATCTGACTTGAAACTGAGCACAGCATTATGCTGTCCTCTCTGTATTACCACAAAGCAGATTTTACACAAATATGGACTCACCATACACATGCTTCCCTTTGCCAAAGAACCATCCAAAGCAAAGCAGCTAATGACAAATAGTTACAACAAGTGCTCTTCATTCACAGAGTATTAAGTGTCGGAGCAACGCTAGCGAATGCTGATGCTGAAGCCCCCAATTACTCATTCACTGCTTCATCAGAACCACGTCTGTTAGTGATGATAAATAATGTAGCAGCTTGGCATAGCTTACCGAGCCAGGCCAGCACTGAACTGATTCATGTGCATTTTCTCAGCTCTTTTTGTGCCAACAGTTCCTCACCTATTCACTCACATTGGCACTTTTTTCATGCTACAGCAAATACATAAAACACTCGATGCTAATTAACGGTTTTGGGAGAGCTGGAGGCCACATTGAGAAGGAGGGGTAAATATAGATGATGTAGGAGTGATCTTAAACCATGTTAATTTCTTTCAGAGATTTGATTTAATTAAAAGTAAGGAGCTGAGCCAAGAAAATAAGCATTTATGAGGAAAATGCATCGTCAGTTGCTCTTTACCCCAGAGTGGTGTGCTAAAAGGGTAATCTTGACATAATATACACATGAAAATACTGAAACGCTAGCTGTTTGTGTATCCCAGTGGCACAGTGTAACCCTTTATTTCTATTTTATGTTTTATATCTTTAGTAGATGCTTTTATTTAAAGCGACATAGAAATGGTCAACATACACAACAAGCAAATTATCATTAGGAGATAAAAATATGAGAAGTGCTAGCAATACAAAGTTTCAAACATTGTCCAGGAAAATAAAAGCTAGAAGGAGGGATATAAGAATAGCAAAACCATAGAGGATGCAGGCCAAAAGAATAGTTTACCCAAAAATGCACTCACCCTCAGGCCATCCAAGACGTAGATGAGTTTGTTTCTTCATCAGGACAGATTTGGAGAAATTCAGCATTACATCAGTTGCTCACAAATGGATCCTCTGCAGTAAATGCCTACCATTAGAACGAGAGTCCAAAGAACTGATAAAAACATCACAAAATCCACAAATAATCAACACAACTTCAAACAGTTAATGTCCTGCTAAGTAAAATTCGGCATATTTTAGCTTTAAACCGTCGCTTTTGGATAAAATACCCATTCATAATAATGCTTCCTCCACTAAAGTCCATCTCCTGTTGTTCTCTCACATCATCAACATTTGTTTTAAATTGTTCTGGACTGTTTCCACTTATAAACAGTGCTTGATCTGTATATATTTCTCTCCTAATTCAGACTCTTTTTTTTTTTTTGCTGGAAAAGGCAATATCCTGGATGGACTTGTATTTTATGCAATGAAAACAATGATGTATATGAAAACTTGATGATGTATATATATATATATATATATATATATATATATATATAGAGAGAGAGAGAGAGAGAGAGAGAGAGAGAGAGAGAGAGAGAGAGAGAGAGAGCGAGCTGAGTTTTCAGTTGTTTCTTGAATATTGTCAGGGATTCAACTGTCCTTATAGGGTTAGGAAGATATTTCCACTGGCCAAGAATATGAAATTAAATGGTTTTGGAAAGTGGTTTTGTGCTTCTCTGTGATAGTACCACAAGGTGCTGCTCACTTACTGACCACTGGAATCTGAGGGTGATGTAGTCTTGTAAGTGAGAGTGAAGGTAAGTGGGTCCAAAACATGTGGCCATTCCGTAGATATGCATCAATGTCTTAAACTTGATCTGAGCAGCATCCGGTAGCCAGTGCAGAAAGATAAATATAGATGTGATGTGGACTTGACCAGCATTGAAGACCAGTCGGGCTGTTGTGTTTTGGATCATTTGTCGAAGTTTGACTACACATGTTGGAAGTCCAACCAGAAGAGTGTTTTAATATTCTAGCCTAGAAATGAGAAGGGCCTGAACAAGAAGTTGTGTGGCTTGCTCTGTTAGGAAGGGCCTAAATCTACCTGATGTTCTGATGTGACCATGCAGTTGTTGTAATGTGATCTTTGATGACCCACAACTCTATGGGATTGTTGTTGATGATCCTAGCTGTATAGTGAAATTATCCTGTGCCGTCAGAGTGGCGGGGAAGACAAAAAGCCCTGTCTTTGTTAGGTTGAACTGCAGGTTATGTTCTTTCATCCTTGCCAAGATGTCTGCCAGGCAGTCTGAGATCCGTGCAGCTACCATTGGATCATTTGGTTGAAATAGAGATGAAGTAAGAAGTGGTAGAAGTAAAGCTGTGTGTCATCAGCTTAACATTGGAAGGAGAAACCATGTACCTGTGGGTCTAAGCAATGTAGTGTATATGGAGAAGAGGAGGGGTCCAAGAATTGATCCCTGAGGTGCCCCCATGACCAGTTAATGTGTTTTGGATTCCTCCTTCTCCAGGAAACCTGGAAAGACTACCTGTGAGGAAATATTCAAACCAGCAAAGATGCTTAGTGATGAGAGCATGGACAGGAGGATATGCAGTCTTGAGGGTAAATCAGAAAGATAAGAAGAAAGATAAAGTATCAAGTGTCATGTCTGGCTCATGATTTAATTTACAATCATGTTAATGGATTTTAAATGACAAAACTGGTATGATATGAATCAGCTTGTTCTTGCTTAAATTAATATAGGCTTTTCATCAAAATATAATCAGAATAACAATAATAAAAAAAAAGTACTTCATGTTGTTCTTCCAGACCCACACAGGAAATGTCAGGGACAGCGTGTAGCCTACATTTGTGTCTGCTATGACTAATGCAACACTGACTGCTATGACTAATACAACAATATACATATCATATATTATGTTTTTAGAAAAGTTGGGAGGAGAACTTCCTGTCTTTGCCTTCAAACTGTCAAGAACTTTTAACATAGAACCCAAAAGTTACTGTAAGAACTCTAAACAGGCCCTTCAGTAACCCATCTCAAAAGAAAGGCTTTGAGGCACTTGAAATATATATTGACACTCTTTGTGTTCACAATAGGATATATGAGTACCTTTACAGTGTGGCAATCTAAAGAAAACAAAATCGGGTAGAATTACTTTCTATTTTTACAATAGTGTTCCTTTCCCCCTGTTTTATTAGCCGTTTCTTCTTCTTCTTCTTCCATGTATGTTTACCTTTTTTAAATTAAAATGTTTAACATTTGCACAAATTTGTTTATTTATCCCTGTAGGGTGGGGGTAACAGCAGCAATAGGTATTAGGTTTGTAGGTCATTATGGTGTTTGGGTAAAATGGAGTCCTTTTCTCATTTCAGGGCACACTTGACCAATGTGTGTAGCTGTGGCTTTAAGGGAGTTTGATAAGTTTGCTTTGCACTTGGAGACATGCTGACAAAACCCTTTTTAACAGCAGCGTAAGTGACACCATTGAGATGAGAGAACTGAAAAAGGAGAAAGGCATTAATAGAATAGGAGTGAGTGAGAAAGAAAGTTAGAAAGTGAGAGGGGAAAATAAATGTGAACATGTTTTAGAAAAGTTTCCCTTCTGTTTCATCTTTTGATTTTGCTGATATCAGCATGGATTAGAATATGTTTGTTCACTGCATGCCATCCTATTCTCTCTCTCTCTTTTTCTATATTTTGTGCAATCCTCCCTGCCTTTACTTGCTAAAGAGAGAGAGCAGCTGTGGAGACTGCCAAGGTCGCAGGGACATCTGAGAGTAATGACATTCCCCTGAAATGTTACCTCAATGCTAAAACTCACACTCAGCAGGAACAGATGAGGGCTCAGGAAGACAATGGCCTACAAAACCCGCCTGCGTGTCTGTAGTTATGTGCGTGGGTGTTTCAACTTTCATGTCCCAGGGGTTGAGTTTTATTAAAACTAATAACTTTTGTTTGTGTGTTTTATGAAGATCACATTAAAACTCTTAGAAACTGAACCATGCCGTCATAATTTATTTTGTGATTTTCAAATTAATTTGAGTACATTTTAATATATGAAAATGATCCAGTCATTTAATAACACAGATATTATACAGCCTCTCAGCTGGGGCATCATTTCCATAACAACCAACTTTTTTTTTTTTTTTTAATTATTATTATAGAAAAAAAAAAGAAAAAGATTATATAATTATAAAAAAAAAAAAAAAACAAACATACAATAAGGTGTCATTTGTTAACATTAGTTAAGGTATTAGCTAACATGAATGAACAATGAACAACACATTTATTACACTATTTATTAAGCTTAGTTAATAAAAATACAGTTGTTCACTATTTGTTTATTCAACACGTTCTCACACCCAGCTCGTCACATATTGACGCTTGATCAGGACCCCTTGACGTCACTTTTTAACGCACAAGGTACCCCTTTACCATCATTTTTCGACACACAGGGGTATCCTTTTAGCGTCACTTTTTGACGTGCAGTGTCCTCCATTGTTTTCAGTTGTTTGTCTTTATTTAATGCTTTGCATGCATTTGTAAAAAATTGAAATAATTTTATATACATGTATGCTTTCATTTGAGCACATAACCCCACCCCTACCCTAAATTTACCCACTTCTGAATAATATAAACGCGTACCAGGTACAGTCACAGGTATTTATTGCAAAAACTGACCATAAACAAGCAGTACAAAAGCATTACAAATAAGTCCTGCTGCATTCGGAGTCTTTCTGAAAACATACAATATCTTTTTGCGAAGAAGAGAGTAAAACATAAGGTTTTAATCGCTGAAAATGATCCCGCTCCGTTAAAGGGGTCATCGGATGCAAAGTTCACTTCATGCTGTTTGAACATTAATGTGTGTTGGCAGTGTATGTACACATCGACCCTCCATTGTTTCAATGCCGGAGCAGGGATGTAAATTAGACAAGAATATCTCAGATTGAGCGATCGAGGTGTTGTGTTGCTGGATGTAATAATGAACATAGTGGTCATCATTTACTCCCAACATCTGAGCCGCTGAAGTTGCAGTGGATTACATTTGTTTGTGAATAGAATGCGCCTCACGATCTACAAATATCCATCTATGTTTGCGCGAATCATCCAGCTACACTTACAGCAGAAGTGAGTATAAGTTTGTTTGTTTTTTTTTTAATCTTTGCGATCGCATTTCCTAATAACGTGCTAGTTAGCAAGTTTAGTGGCTAAACGCGGTTAAATGCGGCTAAAGTAAACAGGCTCGTCACTCCACAGAGAGAAGAGAGGGGCGGGGCGAAAGAGCTCATTAACATTTAAAGCAACCTCGACCAAAACAGGATGATTTTGGCAAGGTAAGAGGGGTGTTGAGACTACCATTGAGAATTTTTAACCAAAGTATATTATAGACTTTTCATTAAGGCCCTGAAGAATCATATCAACTTGTGGAAAATGGGCTTCCAGTGACCCCTTTAACGTGCCTACATCTCATTCAAAAAGATACTCCCGTACTTTAGCATGACGCAGTCAGTCACGAGACACACAAGAGCCAATAGCATTTTACAACCAAGCCTGATGTAAGGCTTCTTTTGACAGCTTTTTTTTTTTTTTTTTTTTTTTTTTTAAATTGCGCAAGGCAGTGTTGTCAGACGTATAATAATTTTAGCATCAAAAAATGATGCCAAAGGGTCTTGACCAAGTGTCAGTATGTGACGAGTTGGGAGTGAGAATGGTTTATTTTAGTTAATAGTAAATTAACTAATGTTAACAAACACAATTTGTGATAATGCATTAGTAAATGCTGAGATTACTATTAACTAAGATAATAAATGCTGTAGAAGTATTGTTCATTCTTAGTTCATGTTAACTTATGTAGTTAAATAATGTTAAGTAACGAACCTTAATGTTAAGTATTGCCGAAATGATAAAAATAAATGAATAAATATATAAATATATATATATATATATATATATATATATATATATATATATATATATATATATATATATATATATATATATATGATTGTGTATATTTAGGGTATCTAAAATGCTAGCTATGAAATTAGCCTTACACCACGTCTACACTGGACAAAAAACAAAACAAAACAAAACAATAGAACCCATTATAATCAGTGATGCTGTCTACACTGGACATCTCTGATTAGACAAAATAGAAAGTGTAAATACACTTATACACCAAATAATTTCCCAACAGGAAAATGCACTACAATGCTCCATGATGCAATTTACAATCTAAAAAAAAAAAAAAAATGACCAAGACCATTTTTTTAAGAACATGTTCATCCTCTAGCAATTGGTAGAAAGCAGACTTAGAAGATTCAGACTAAACGAACACTGAGGAAAAATAAAAGAGGAAAGAGGAAATCCCTGAGGAGGATCAAGGCAGCAGAGATAATACCACGATAACTTTCCGTGGGTTAACAATGTGCCGCCTGCTGAAGCCGCTGTCTGGGTAATGGTTCTCTGGGGGTTTGCACGGGCTGACGTCTCCTCTGTGCAGCTAAGCTGCGTGTGGTGCCCCTCTTCTTCCACCCTCAGCAACCTTCTTCTCCAATAATGATGCCACCGTTCTTCACTGTTCTGTTCAAGTGTGCACCTACCTACCTCACACGTACGCACATACGCATGGAAAAGTGTGTGTAGGGCAATGCTGTTCTACACTGTTCCACAGTTGTTTTGTGTGCTGCCCTATATGACCAGATAAACTGTCATGACCAACCTCCTCAGAATCATGAAGGACGGTGGGGATGCAAGGCATAGCCTGCTGCCCCAAAATAGCTTCCGCTGAAGATCAGTGCTGACGTTTTCTTTGGCAAAAGGTCCCCACACTTGAGGATCCTTCTTGCCTTTAACGCCACAAGTTTCTGTTTGCTTAATGTCAGCTCTCCTTCTGTGCATTCAGCAGCGACTCTGTTCCTTTTCAGAAAAGGTTAAGCAAGTGCAAAAGTTTGACAGATTGGGGAGGGGAGTGCATGCACACACTGTAGTATATACAGTGGTTGGACAATGAAACTGAAACACCTGGTTTTAGATCACAATTAGTATGACATTGGGCCTCCTTTTGCAGCCAATACAACATCATTTCATCTTGGGAGTGACAAATACAAGTCCTGCAAAGCAGCCAGAGGGATTTTGAGCCATTTTCCTCTTGCAGAACAGTGGCCAGGTCACTATGTGATGCTGATGTGGGAAAACGTTTCCTGACTCGCTCCTCCAAAACACCCCAAAGTGGCTCAATAATATTCAGATCTGGTGACTATGCAGGCCATGGGAGATGTTCAACTTAATTTTCATGTTCATTAAACCAGTCTGTCACCAGTCTTGCTGTGTGTATTGGTGCATTATTATCCTGATACAGAGCACTACCTTTACAGGTACAATGTTTGAACCACTGGGTGCGCATAGACAACCTTCACACTCTGCTCTTACTGGTGTAATGTACAATCAGTGAAGACTGGGCACCAGGCTGCACAAATATAGCCATGAAACCTCCAACACTATATTGGCGAGTGTTTCAGTTTCATTGTCCAACCCCTGTATGTGTATGTTACATTACAGCGTATTATTTAAAATTAGTTTGTCAGAAAGACACAATGGGGTATGTGTATAGGAGCTCTGTTATATTTCTTCTCACATAACAATTTATTAAAATAAATAAAAAATAAAATAAATAATGAGTTATGGCAAATTAATTTTTTATTTACCATTGTAATCATGTCTGTATTTACTTTTAGCTGACAATTAGCTGAATGTACATTATCTGTTATGTATTTGGAAGAGCATTGTTTGGTATGTTTGCATTCTTTCTCTGTATTCAACTAAAGTCTACTTTGAGAAAAAGGTTAAGCAGAAAATGGCCTGCTGGTCGGTATGTTGCCTCCTCTCTTGCTTGGGGTCCCTGTGGGTCTGTTCTTCTGACAGGGCAGCTGACGAGGACATTTTGCCAGTTGGTCACCTCAAATATGAATCAATTAATTTGATATTTAAGAATGGGATGACTACAGGGACATGATGTCCTTCAAGCTTCAGTAATCTGGTAATGATTAGACCTTAATTAATGTATGCATTGTGTCTCAGATGCCGTGTCTAGCTGTAGTTATACAAAAAACAGCAAGACACATCCAGTGCCGTGGCAAAAGTTTTCAGATCCTAATTAGCACCCATATTACAAACTACAAACCACAAAAAAAAAAAAAAAAAAAAAGACGATTATATGACATATAGCTTATACTTAACTGCTTTGGACAAAAGTGTTCACCAAATTAATGGATATATTAATTAAAATATTCTGAACAATAATTAAAAACTACTGCTACATGAATGTTTCATTTCATTCACGTAACACTTTAGTATAAGGACCAATTCACACTAGAGCTGAAGATCTTTGCCCGAACCCGATGAAACCCGACGGGACCCACCGGGCTTGGGCCGGGCTCGGGCTTGTGCTCCGGCTTGCGCTCCGGCTTGACTGGTAAATTAGCGGTCATGTGATGCGTTTCGATTAGCGCGAGAAAGATGCGAAAATGGATGCTGAGGAGGTGAAACGGAGGCTTGCCTCTGGTGATTACGTTTTGGCAAAATTAGCCAGATCAGTACTATGCATCCCGGGCAGTCGCAGCAGCAGTAAAAGGGTGTTCAGTGCTGCTGGACGCACCATCAGTGAGCGCAGGACCGCCCTGAAAATCTTAATTTCGTTACTGCCAAAAACCCATCTTAATTTAGAACTTATCTTAATTTAATTTGTTAAGAAAGAGTCTTTTTTATTGGCGCGTTGGCCCATTTATAGGCTAAGTGTATGCCTATTTAGAGTGCTGAGATGTTATGATGTTACAGAGGACTTATTATATTTATTTGTTCCAACTTCCAAGTGGCCTATAGCCTACGTTAGTCATTAATAAATTATGTTAAAACATGTATAAATGACTCATTCTTGACAAAAGGCAAAAGAGCTGTGTGCTTACGCACATTTGAATAATATCGGGCTGTAAACGGGTTCGGGCTTTTAAAAAGCTGTCAATCAAAATTTACTTGTCGGGCTCGGGCCGAATTCTGTCGGGCTCGGGCACTGTCGGGCCTAACTTTTAAGGCCCGATTACAGCTCTAATTCACACTGTTAACTAGCTGCTAGCATACATATTGCTAGCATAGTGGCTGTTTACCTCACTAACTATTAACAAGCAGCAAATTAGGAGTTGATTAAGGCAAAAGTCATAGTTAATGGTTTGTTAATACCAAAAACTGGACCTTAAAATAACGTGTGACCAAAAGAAAAAAATGTCAAAGTTTGACTAAGCCATTATTGGAAATGTACCTGTTTTTGAGCCCCTACATTAACCCTCTTGGGTCTGAGAGGGTTTTGGGGCCCTGGAGAAGGTTTTGACATGCCCTGACATTTGTGTTTTTTTTTTTTTTTCAGTTTCTTTTAACCATGTTAATAACTTGTTCTTGGGTTTTGGTGATCATTGCGCTGCTGAAAACTGGTCTTTCTCTGTCAGTTAAGAAGACAGTAATTGTCTATTTTGTAGTATTTTCAGTTTAACAAGATGTCTAGTCCCTGTTGATGAAACGCAGCCCACAGCACTGATGTGTCTTTGAATTTTGGCTAAAACCTCTAATCTGGTATCATGTGACCATAACACTCTTTTCCCACATGGCAACTGGTCACTGTTAGGCATTTTGGGTAATCTCTGGATAGGCTTGTTTTTGAGTAATGGCATCTCTGTAGCATTTCTCTCAAGTCTTCTTCTGGTTTGCGCAGAGGGTTTTTTTAATGACGACCTTTGCTAGGCAGCCTCTAGGAGGTTTGATGTATCTGCCACTTCCTGAGAACTGAATCAACAATTCCTACTGGGACATCCAAACACTTGGATATTGTTTTGTACTCTCTTCCTAGTCATTTGTTTTACTTTGTCGCTGTACAGTTCTTTGTAATGCTCTCAGGTCTTCATTTTCACAGCTATATTTCGGATTCGCAACCTGAATAATGATCGTGTAGCTGTGGGGTTTTAGTAGTTATTTTAATGATTCAGGCTAGTGTGTCCTTGTTGGGGCAATTGTTTTTCATCTGTGTAAACTTTGGCAACATGGAGATTGGGCAGCATGCGGATTGAAGACTTCTGTAAACTGTGTAATGAAGTGTTTTATTCTTGCAAGACCAAAATGTCACATTAAAACAATTATTTTACTTTAAGTTTCTGTTCTATGGCATTAAAATGTCTAGGAGACCACCTTTATTTAAATTTTATTTATGGACTTTATGCAATTACTTGAAAGGACAGCAAAAGTAGTCAGTAAAGCAGAAAAAGACTGGGGTGAAAATGGCATTGGGATATAAAAAAGGCCAAATTCAAACCCATGTCCCCATGAGAATGACAGGTTTAATGTATCAGAATGTCATTTATGGCCCTAAAGATGCATAGATACAGAAAAACAGAGAAAACGGCAGAATGATCCTTGATCTCTGAGATTTGTAAACCTGTAATTGCCTGTCACCTAATTGCCCTCTAAAGGACAAGTGGTGAATCCTGTCTCAGTAACTGCTGATAAGTGGGGAGCAAACAAAGGATGGGTGGTCCAGACCACAGGGGCAAATCTCCTGCATACGTCTCTTTTTATCTCTCAAACCTCCTGAGAGCAATGTAGAGCTATGTAGACCACAACAAAACAGCAGGATGTGAAATCCCACCTTAGCTGTGTCCTGGGAGGGGGGCCAAAGGACCAGCTAGCCCCAGCGGTACAGCTGATGGTCTTGATACTGTGTCACGGTAAGGCACACACCTCCAAATTCAGCTCATGTGTTACATTCCCACACCCTGTTTTCAATAAGTAGACTGTAAAAAGTGAAAGCAGTTATTTGTACCTGATCTGGCCCTTGAAAAGCACTTTAGTTGGTCTAAGATGTATTCAGGTTGGTTCCATCATTAAAAAATATTTTTGACTTGAATAAAGCCTGTTCATAGATGTCACCACATGAAGCACACTTTTACCTTTAGCTTCCTGAGTTTAGCCATACAGTTGTGAGAATAACAAGATTTCACATTCCTGACTAGCCTGCTATTAGCTGTAAACTTAACTGAAAGAAAAAAAAAAAAATCTTTGATAATAATGCAAGGTTTGACAGTCTCAGTTGTGAAGGTCTGATGTGTAAGGTTACTGGGCTACTGCTTCAAAGGCAAACTAAATATAAGATTAATTGAACACTGCAGAGGCGGAGTAGATACAGATGTTCCATCAGTCCCTGTTGATCTTTCAGCCTGGATCATTGTCTATTTCGCATTCAACACTGAGGAAAGAAAACATGACATTCTCACTGAAAACCATTTACGCTTAACCTTCTATTATATCTCTTAATCTTGCGAGTAGCTGCTAGTATTAAGCTAGTTTCTTAGTAATAGTCCTCAGACACAGGTCAAAGTTATTGGTTTTTGAGTCAAAGTCATACTTCAAGTCTTAACCTTAAGTGTATGTCTCTAGTCAAGACTGGAGTCAAATGCCAGATTACATGCTTTAAGTCAAAACAGGTCAAGTCGAGCTGCAATAATACATCAGTTCCAAAGAGCTTGGTGCTAGTGCAAAAGATCAACTGTGTAAGCCAATAATAGATGAATGAACATTTACCATGTGCTGTAACATATTTGGGCATCTAGTTTTCATGCAGCTGTCTCTGTTTTAGATTTTGAAGTGGTGGAGGCATAGCTACTTTGCTTTTGGTATAATGTATGAAACATACACTGACCAAAATTATAAACAATACTTTTGTTTTTGCCCCCATTTTTCATGAGCTGAACTCAAAGATCTAAGACTTCTTCTATGTACACAAAAGGCCTATTTCTTTCAAATATTGTTCACAAATCTGTCTAAACTTCTCCTTTGCTGAGATAGTCTATCCACCTCACAGGTGTGGCATATCAAGATGCTGATTAGACAGCATGATTATTGCGCAGGTGTGCCTTAGGCTGGCCACAATAAAAGGCCACTCTCCAGTTTTACTGTATTTGGGGGGTCTGGTGGGGGTTCCGAAAACCAGTCTGTATCTGGTGTGACCACCATTTGCCTCACGCAGTGCAACACATCTCCTTCGCATAGAGTTGATCAGGTTGTTGATTGTGGCCTGTGGAATGTTGGTCCACTCCTCTTCAATGGCTCCGCGAAGTTGCTGGATATTGGCAGGAACTGGAACACGCTGTTGTATACACCGATCCAGAGCATCCCAAACATGCTCAGTGGGTGACATGTCTGGTGAGTATGCTGGCCATGCAAGAACTGGGATGTTTTCAGCTTCCAGGAATTGTGTACAGATCCTTGCAACATGGGGCTGTGCATTATCATGCTGCAACATGAGGTGATGGTCGTGGTTGAATGGCACAGCAATGGGCCTCAGGATCTCATCACGGTATCTCTGTGCATTCACAATGCCATCAATAAAATGCACCTGTGTTCATTGTCCATAACATACGCCTGCCCATACTATAACCCCACCACCACCATGGGCCACTTGATCCACAATGTTGCCATTGGCAAACCGCTCACCCACACAACGGCATGCACGTTGTCTGCCATCTGCCCTGTACAATGAAAACCGAGATTCATTTTTTTTCATCCATGAAGAGAACAACAATCCAAAGTGCCAGACGCCATAGAATGTGAGCATTTGCCCACTCAAGTCGGTTACAACGACGAACTGCAATCAGGTCGAGACCCCGATGAGGCCAACGAGCACGCAGATAAGCTTCCCTGAGACGGTTTCTGACAGTTTGTGCAGAAATTCTTTGGTTATGCAAACTGATTGTTGCAGCAGTTGTCCGGGTGGCTGGTCTCAGACGATCTTGGAGGTGAAGATGCTGGATGTGGAGGTCCTGGGCTGGTGTGGTTACACGTGGTCTGCGGTTGTGAGGCCGGTTGGTTGTACTGCCAAATTCTCTGAAATGCCTTTGGAGACAGCTTATGGTAGAGAAATGAACATTCAATTCACGGCAACAGCTCTGGTGGCCATTCCTGCAGTCAGCATGCCAATTGCACGTTCCCTCAAAACTTGCAACCTCTGTGGCATTGTGCTGTGTGATGAAATTGCACATTTTAGAGTGGTCTTTTATTATGGCCAGCCTAATCAGCATCTTGATATGCCACAACTGTGAGTTGGATGGATCATCTCGGCAAAGGAGAAGTGCTCACTAACACAGATTTAGACAGATTTGTGAACAATATTTGAGACAAATAGGCCTTTTGTGTACATAGAAAAGTCTTAGATCTTTGAGTTCAGCTCATGAAAAATGGGGGCAAAAACAAAAGTGTTGCGTTTATAATTTTGGTCAGTGTACATTACATACAAGTACAATAACTCATGGGTTCCTTTCAACACTATCATGGGCTAATGTCATTTGTCAATGTCATAATCACACTAAGCCAAATTGTGGTTTTGGTTTTATTTCAATTAATTGTGCAGCCCTACAATTGCATGAGCAAATCAAATCAGTAGCAGCTTTAAGGGAAACTCCCTCAAAATTATTTGCAAATATACTTTAATTACCATCATAAGTGAACCTTGAGGAGTATTTTTAGATTAATTATTACAAAAGAATTAATAAAAGTTGCAAATTGTCCAAGTATTGGGTACAACCTGAAAATGTGCATGTCCATGCAAGAATAAAGTGTCTGAAAAGCTTACATCAAGCTCACAAATTGTTGAAAAGTCTGTGGAAGCCTCAGTGAGGGTTCAAATATAATAAGGCTATGCTTCCGTGAAGACCTCGCTCTCTCTCAGTTTGATTGGGCACATATGTAGGTAGGGACCAGACTACTCACATGATGCACATGCTTGTGTCAATTCACAATAATCAATTTGATGTGAACTTGCAAGTCTTGGTTTGCATTATGCATGTTGGTTAGGCAAGTCAATTTGTGGGTTAGCTGTTGAAATCAAATATATATACAAAAATGTATATTGTATGTAAATATAGCAAGAAATAAGTTTTAACAAAAAGTCAGAGAGTTGCAGAATTTGGGCAGTAAAATCACAAATAAATGCGGAAAAACAGAAACAAAAAAACTCTCAACGTCTTTAAGAAAATCAAATATTAATACAGTTAATAAATAATTAATAAATAAATTTAAAACAATGGCATGCAGCCTTCAAGCATGTCAAATAAATATTGCCAAAATTTCCAAGGTAATTTTTCAAGTAAACAACAAAGAAATTAATTAAGAACAGTGTATGACTTTAGTATAATTAATATCCACTTGTCCCAGTCCGTCCCTGCATAAAAAGAGTAAGTGGCATCATCTGAATCTTATAAGTAGGGATGGGTATCGTTTACATTTTATCGATACCGGTACTTATCGATACTGTTAACAATACTATTTGGTGCAAAAAGATATGTAAAAAATTTATTTTGTTACTGCTGACCTTTAGCAACTGTATTAAAGTTCTTCCATCAAAAGCAGTGAGTTATTTTTCTCTTTGTGTTTTATTTTATTAACATTAAAGGAATAGTTCACCCAAAAATGAAAATTGTGTCATCATTTACTCAAGTTGTTTTAAACCTGAATGAGTTTCTTTCTTCTGTTGAACATAAAAGTTATTTTGAAGAATGTGGTAACCAAACAGTTGCTGGTCCCCAGTGACTTTCTTTCTTTTTTTTTATTTATTTATTTATTTTTTTCTTTCATCAAAATCAGTGGGGACCAGCAACTGTTTGGTTACCCACATTCTTCATAATATCTTCTTTGGTGTTCAGCACAAGAAAGAAATTAATACAGGTTTGGTACAACATGACTATGAGTAAATAATGTCAGAATTTAAATTTTTGGGTGAACTATCCCTTTAATGACAGTCAGCAGCATGTTTAGTACTGTCCCTTTAATTGTTGCATGCACTTTAGACATAACTAACTGTGTTTATATGCAAACCATGTGTTTTTGACCGTATTAGTGCAATCAAATGATAATTAATATAACTAATATAATGTAAGTAATCAGGTGCTGTTTGCCCGGCCTTTTTGTGTACGCACGCTTCAGGTGTATGCGCTCTGAAAAAGCGCATCAGACCAGCACGCAAATGATGTTTAACTGGCAAGGCTTTAAAGCACACGCAAATAATGTACTTTTGTGATTGTAAATAAGTGCAGTGCCTCGTGAGTATAACTCTACCGCTGAATTAACATTTGATGTGAATGTATGTGGCAAGTTAAAGTTGGTGCTGGAGCCAGAGACATAGCAAATACAGCGCATTGCTTGAGATAGATGTTGTGTTTTGTTAGTATATGTTTCATTATATTACTAGCGTTGCCTCCTTTGTTCACTATTACACCATTGCATATTGCATCTGACACTGGTGTTGCTTAGCTTTGTAACGTGAGCCCACACTTTCGACCGTTTCACCCTTGCCACCATATCTGATCGTCTGCACGCGAGCACATACCACACATGCACATGGATATCACATACACGTCGAGTAAACGTCAGCCACATCATTCAGTGAAGGAAAATAACAAGTAGCAACATGTAATTCGCTATCAACATTTAAGTATAGTGAGATAAAACAACGCAATTATCGATAACAGTATCATTTGTCCTGAAGCTTGTTGGTAGTCCGGTATTGACCCAATTGACCCAATCCAAAAAAACACTGGTTCTTGGTACCCATCCCTACTTGTAAGTAATAACAGTTACATCACTCAAGAAATGTCTGCTAAACTGTTATCCTAGCAAAAAAGCAAGAGGCTAATGTTTTTCACAAGATATTCATTAAAGAATTAAGCTCAACTACAGGTTTATTTGTTTAGGAGGGCAGGTTAAAGGGGATTGAAGGAGGTCTCTGGATAAATCTAAGTCCATCTGGCTTGATGAGTTGTCCTTGTAGCTCTGAGAGATTTGAACTAGGCCTTTAAAGGGAACAAGGTGACAGGTGCCAGAGCCAGGTGAAGCTACGCCAAAAACAGGAAAAGAAAAAAATAATGTTTAAGAAGAAGACATGTATTGGAAGACATTACAGCTGGTCCCTTCCAGACACCTGCTAGAATTCCCTTGACAAGAGCAAGAGAGTGAATGGGAAAGAAAGAGAGGGAAGGAGAAGAAGACAGTGGAAGGGGAGAAAAAGCAATGTGTCAGCTCTTTGGGGATACCTGTCGCCCGTGGGGACCTGAACCCGTGCTGGGCCGAACAGGCTGTGTCCGCTCAGCATTTTAGTATCCCGCTGTTACATGGTGCAATATGCCAGCCCTCCAGCCCCCACCACTTTCCCTTTCCCTCTTTGGACCTCCCAAATGCTCTATTCCCAATGCCCTTCAGACATATTGTACACAAATACTGTACTTCTATTGTTAGAGAAACATGCCCTAATTTAGCCACTCTGTTGGTATGAGATTGATGTTGCTGAGATAGCAAATCGGAGTTCATTAGGAGGCATTACAAAGAAACTTACTGGACAGGGATGCACTGATCAAAATTGTTGACAATACTGATAAGATTAAAATTGTCAAGATAGCTGATACATAGTTAATATTATATATCCACTGTATACTACTGTTAATAAATGTGGGTGTCAGTAAAGTCAGTTAATAACATTATAAAAGCCTTATATTTATATATAATATAATATAATATAATATAATATAATATAATATAAGTGTTTTTCTTTTTTATTTAAATAATCCTGAAAAAAAGTATTATTTTTCATTTATTTTAAAGGGTTATTTTAAATAAGGAATATTTCTTAAACACCAAATCAGCATATATTAGAATGATTTCTGAAAGATTATGTATGTTGTTCGGCTTCTCTGTTATGTTGCAGCATTTCCGTTGTGTTGTGGCAATTCCGTCATGTTGCCGCAATTCCATTGTATTTCAGTTTTTCTGTTGTGTTTTGGCTTTTCCCTTGGGTTGCAGTGATCCCATCATGTTGCGGCAATTCCGTTGTGTTGTGGCGATTCTGTTGTGCTGTGGCAATTCCATTGTGTTGTGTGTTTTCCACTGTGCTGTGTCGATTCCATTGTGTTGTGTCTTTTCTATTGTGTTGCAGTGATTCCATTGTGTAGCGGCTTTTCCGTTGTGTTGCAGTGATTCTGTTGTGTTGTGGCGATTCTGTTGTGTTGTGGCGATTCCGTTGTGTTGCGGCTTTTCCATTGTGTAGTACTAGCGATTCTGTTGTGTTGTGGCAATTTCGTTGTTTTGCAGCGTTTCCGTTGTGTTGAGCCGATTCCATTGTGCTGTGGCAATTTCATTGTGTTGTGTCTTTTCCATTGTGCTGTGTCGTTTCCATTGTGTTGAGGCTTTTTCATTGGTTGTGGTGATTCCGTTGTGTTGCAGTTTTTCCATTGTGTTGTGGCAGTTCCGCTGTGTCTTTTCCTTTGTGTTGAGGCTTTTCCTTTGTGTTGAGGCTTTTCCATTGTGTTGAGGCTTTTCTGTTGTGTTGAGCCTTTTCCATTGTGGTTGAGGCTTTTCCATTGTGTAGCGGCAATTCCATTGTGTTGCAGAAATTCCGTTGTGTTGTGGCTTTTCTTTTGTGTTGTGGCTTTTCCTTTGTATTGAGACTTTTCTGTTGTGTTGTGGCAATTCCATTGTGTTGTGGGAATTCCATTGTGTTGAGGCTTTTCTATTGTGTTGCAGCAATTCCACTGTGTTGCAGCAATTCTGTTGTGTTGTGGCTTTTCCTTTGTGTTGCGGGAATTCTGTTGTGTTGCGGGAATATTGTTGTGTTGTGGCTTTTCCTTTGTGTTGAGACTTTTCTGTTGTGTTGTGGCAATTCCATTGTGTTGCGGGAATTCCGTTGTGTTGTTGCTTTTCCATTGTGTTATGGCAATTCCATTGTGTTGCAGCAATTCTGTTGTGTTGTGGCTTTTCCTTTGTGTTGAGGCTTTTCTGTTGTGTTGTGGGTTTTCTATTGTGTTGCGGGAATTCCGTTGTGTTGCAGCAATTCCATTGTGTTGCAGCAATTCCATTGTGTTGAGGCTTTTCCATTGTGTTGCAGCAATTCCGTTGTGTTGAGGCTTTTCCATTGTGTTGAGACTTTTCTGTTGTGTTGTGGCAATTCCATTGTGTTGCGGGAATTATGTTGTGTTGAGGCTTTTCCATTGTGTTGCAGCAATTCTGTTGTGTTGTGGCTTTTCCTTTGTGTTGAGGCTTTTCTGTTGTGTTGTGGGTTTTCTATTGTGTTGCGGCAATTCCATTGTGTTGCAGCAATTCCATTGTGTTGAGGCTTTTCCATTGTGTTGCAGCAATTCCGTTGTGTTGAGGCTTTTCCATTGTGTTGAGGCTTTTCCATTGTGTTGCAGCAATTCTGTTGTGTTGTGGCTTTTCCTTTGTGTTGTGGCGATTCCGTTGGGTTGTTTAAAATTTGTTGTTGTGCACTATTGGTGCACCATGCTGAAATAATGTCTGCTAAAAATCCAACTTTGACATCACAGGAATAAATAACAATTAGAAATAATTAGACATTTAATATATTGGTGTATGTTATAATTTTCATGTATGTTACACTGGAAGTTTCATATAATTGTTATAAGTATTTTGGGGATTAAATCCATAATCTATTGCTGTTTCTAAATTAGTGCTAGTTCATGATCTAATCTTAAAATAGGTGAGAACAATTAAACATCCAAAACTGACCAATGCCAATGGCATACTGTACTTTAACATTGTGACTAAACAACTGCTTATGTACAGTAAGCTCCTGCCAAAAAGCTGACACAACATCCAGTTTTCGCTCACCTGGCCACATTTTATAGATCTATTTATATAGCTTTGATTATATACATCTAGCTAGGTAGGTGTGAAGTCTGGCAAGTCAAGATGTGTAAATAAACAACTACTAGTGGTTGAGGTTTTTTGATTAAGTGTGAATTCTCTATTATTATAAATCAGAGTCAATCAGCATAACAGGAGCCTAGAGATTAAATGAACTGGCTTCCCAGTGAGGGTTCAAATATAATAAGGCTATGCTACAGTAGAGAGGCCTCCATCTCTCACAGTTTGATTGGACACACAGTTGGGGTCCGGTCTTTCTACACACTCGGTACAGTTGCTTAAGCATGACAGCTCCAGTATGTGATCTTTGAACCATCGCCATATGCGAGGTGTTCAGTTTTGCACATCCCAGTGCTCATAACCAACATATACTCTGTGATTGCTTTTGTTCATGGAAAATGTATTAGTATATAATCTATTTAGTATACAATATACATATAATTTTTATATCTTGTCATACAACACATCTGACATAATTAGTAAAGACAACACATATAGCAAATATTTCAAAACGCTTAATGTATCCTCATTTGGAATAATCATTAAATGGCTTCACTAATATATAGCATGTCTCTAAAGACAGAGTTCAGTCCAATACATATGGTGCTGAGGAGGAATAGCTAATTAATCCTAAAACACAATTATCAGCTACTCTGCATGCAGTGATTCCACTAAAATCTAGACATGCACTGTAAGATCAATCTTTTATTCAAAAGGACAAAACCCACGGAGCAGTAGCCATCTGCCATGTGAGAGATAGCATGCCCTTCCTTCAGAGATGCTAAATCTTGGTTTGGTTGGTTAAGGATCACTCATGTGCTTGAATTGTTGTGGTGGTTTGGAGGTTACGTTTCACTGCAGGGCAGATGCGGGCTGGTGGCTCTGCTCCTGTGGAGTTCAGTGGAGAGGAGTGAGAGGAGTGAGTGGAGTGAAGTGGGTGGTGAGTTCTAATTACAACACCAGGGAGGACAGTGGCCTGACTTGATCTTTGGGTTTGGTCTGATTCCATCTGTCATGAACTCTGCCTTCACATCTGGAACCGGAGCAGTCTTGATCTGAAACTGAATCTAAAGTGTTGTTCAACACATTTGAAGAGCTCATCAAGTGCAGTCCTTCCATAAAAAAAAAAAGATATAGGCCCTGACTTGTAAACAATAACAGAACATATTCTCCGTAGACCTCTAGGGGGACATTGACACAGAATGCATTTTTACTTTGAAAAATGCAAGACGTGGACAGTGGAATGATCTTGAGACACGTTTTTTTTTTTTTTTTTAAAGTCATTTTAAATGTGCTGTACTCGTAGAATGCCATGTCATGCACACAAGCTTGAATCTGGCAAGTAAACAACATTTGTTTATTTTCTGGTAATTGTATGTACTTCAATTTAGTTTTTGATCTTGAAAGTTATTTATTTCCAGCTAGTAATTTACTGTTTCAGCTTAGACTCATTTTAGTTAGTTATGTTTTCAACTAATATTTGATTATTTTATATATTTTAATAAATTTCAGTTTTATTTTAATTAACAAAAATCATAGTTTTAGCTTTTGTTTTAATGATAATAACCTTGTTTTTCATATTGTAAACTATAACCATGTGTTTAAATGTATAAATTCACTTTTAGTTTATTATTATTATTATTATTATTATTATTATTATTATTACATAGATAAAATAGTATAATATTTAATTGTAATAGCTGCCATTTATTAGCCATAACATAAAATGAATTTATTTTACCTTTTTATTTATTTTACCTGTATCTACAAACAATAAATAAATAAATAAATAAATAAATAAATAAATAAATAAATAAATAAATAAATAAATAAATAAATAAATAGTAAAAAATAAAAACTGCTGAGTGGACAATAAAGTGATATGGAAATGTTTTGCAGTCATCCGATCCAGTGGCCAGTCTCCGCTTGCAAAAGGTTAAAAGCAGCTTCTATTTTATACACCTTTTAGACGCTAATATTTAAGTGACTTTCTCTCTCTTTGTGCTCTCTGTGCATTTGCAATGCATGTTAAGATCTAAAAGGGCATCCAGTATTTCTTGTAAACGCTAAGGAGACTGCTGCCCGCCCCTGGATGTAATTTAACTCGCAGTGCAACCTTCAAAGCCACCCTGACATCCGGCAGATGAAGGGCTTTGACAGCGTTCCTTAGCAGGGATCATCATTTCATTAGCTTGCAGCATAGCCGGCTACAGTATAAATATTGAGATCCAAAGGCCACTCACTTATTCTTGTACGCAGGAGAGAGGCGAGAAGAGAGAAATAGGAAAGAGAGAGACCGAGAAAGTGTTTTGCCGGATGTAGTTGTTGTGGTCTGAGGTGAGAGTAATATCGAATCTGTATGCGGAGGAAAGTGTGTCATGGCAGCCATACTGAGATGGCAAAAGCTTGAGCGATGACATTTGAATTATATGCATTTTGTCTTGACCAGTGCTTTCCATCCTGGTTCTCGCAGACGAAGTCAGCATTCAGAAGAGATCCGCTCTACCTATCGTCCACGTTTCGTAAAGAACCATCTTATGCATGCTGGAAAGCGTCTAGTCGAGCTAATACTATTTATCTAAGGCAGTTAGCATATCAAATACCTGCTGTCAGTGGTCATTTGCATAGTCTCTTGTCTTGTGTTTCTTACTAAGACATGCACGAGGGAGAGAAAAAGAAATATGCAATGCATGCAGGATGGAGGCCAAGAGTGCAATGAGAGCAGAAGCCTCGTTTGATGTTAATTTCGGAGCATTTTGTGCTGTCCGAGCAACCTTTTAGCTCCCTGTTCAAAGCACTTAGTATCTCAGATGAGGTCAGAGACCACAGGGTTGGAAGTGATTGAAATGGTTCTCGCCATTTGAGCCAGCAGGTTACAAACGGTCACAAGTGGAAATGACATGGTGTTAAAGTTAAAAGGCGGATTTCATTTAAAGATTAAAAATGTACAGGTTGCCTGATTAAAAATGTACAGGTTACCTGATAAGAAATCATGTGAAAAAAAAATTAAAATAAAATAAATAAATAAATAAACAAAATAATTAATTATTTTTTAAATAAATAAAAAAGGCATTATTATTAAAGATGCACTAGAGAAGTTTTTTTTTTTTTTTTTTTTTTTTTTTTAAACACTGATAATTAATTGTACACATAATAAATATTGAATATTGTTTAAATAAAAATCTTATTCTTTATAATGTGTGTTCCATATTTACAACACCTTTCAAAAGACGGTAAGAAAGATCTTCTTGTTCAGCAAGGATGCATTACATTGATTGAAAGTGACAGGAAAGAGATTTGTAATGTTGAAAAGTCTTCTGTTTCAAATAAAAGCTGTTCTTTTGAACTATCTATTTATTAAAGGATACTGGATTTAAAAAAAAAAAAAAAAAAACATATAACAGTTTCCACAAAAATAGTTTTTGTTATTTAGTTTTGTTGTTACTGTGTTTTAAATCAAATAAATTACCAGCCACAGACTTTTAAATGATTTGTTCATTAATTCATTAATTACTATTCATTAATGAATTAACTAATTCATTTATTTATTCATTAACTCACTCACTTATTCTTTAAATTTCACATAAAATAAATTAATAAAGCGCTAGTAATTTACATTTAATGACATGTATATGAAGCAACAGATCATAAGAATGCTTTTTGACAACTTTTTCACCCTTTTTTAATTGACAGTACATAATCAGCCAACACGTCGGTGTATCACTGAAATATTTCTTGAAAAAGAAACATATAGCCAGCATTGTACTGAGTATTGAGAATGTTGTGTAGCATGTGTATGATTTTTAATCAAAAGTACAGTTGCCCCAAAAATGAAACTTCTGTTATTAATTACTCATCCTCACATCATTTCAAACCCGTAAGACCTTTGTTCATCTTTGGAACACAAATGAAGATATTTTTGATGAAATCCGAGAGCTTTCTGACCCTGCGTAGACAGCAACGCAACTGACACGTTCAAAGCCCAGAAAGGTAGTAAGGACAATGTTAAAATAGTCCATGTGACATCAGTGTGTACATATACTGCAGATTTCAGTTTGACTGATTGCAAATGATATTTAAACCATTTCTAAGGCCTCGGAAGAAGATCATTTCATTCCTTTCCTATTCTTTTTTATTGTTCATCTCTCTCACTTGAGGATGGCCATTTTCACCATAATCCTGTCACTTGGCTCCCTCTGTTTGAGGCTGATATTTTAATTTACGCTTGGCATGCTGCTCTATGGGCCTTGAAGGCTCCTGTCCAGGCTACCACAATGAGCTCGCGCTATGATAAAAAGCAGGTGGCACCATTACTGTTGTGATTCACAGGTGATGCAAGGCTGCAGAAGTCAACCTGACGTCGGTCCGCTAGGTTCACAGCTGTTTGCACTCAGATAGCATCCCTGGTCTCCCTTGGTGACCATCGACCAATCCCTGTTTGGAGCATTTTTCTCCCAGTATGAGAGACCTCTGCAGTTTGACTCCAAATACTAGATATATTCTTTGATTTGTTCAAGCGGCAGTTTCTCTCATCTCCGCAGAAAATCTAACTAGCTGATTTTGAGTATTAAATCACACTTTTTGGAGATCACCTTGATGATTTCAGAGCATTTTGGTAATTTGGAACACTTACTTTATTTCATCCTGGCAGAAAATTCCAATCAGCCGTAGTGACAGACTGAGCTCTGGATGTCAGCGATACATTCTCACAGTAATCAGCCCGTGGCTTTAATGGCCGGGACGTGCGACAGAACCAGGAACAGTGATGAGGCCCCTGATTAAGAGAGCTGTGCTCCACAGAGCCGTAAAGGACCAGAACGGAAGCAGAGCCCCCATTTTCTCCCCATATGGCAGTGGGCAAGACTTCATAACTCACACTAATAAATATACAGGAAAGACAAAGGAGACTTGTGAATTTCAGTGAGGAAGAGGCATGAAGGAAGTATGGGAAAAAATGTGAAGATGAAGTAATTGTTTATATATACCACTATTCAAAGGCTTGGGATCAGTACCATTTTTATAATTTTATCAATAAGTGATATACCCCCAAACCTAAACCTACCCATTTTATGGTGAATATAAAAGGATATAAAACGTAACTGACTAAAATATGCAGGAAAATTTCCATTTTAGTAACAATATAGAATACGAATATTTTTTATAGTCGCTAATCCCACTCCTACCTCTAAACCTAATCATAGCTCAGTAATAAAGAAAAACATGACAGACAAATAAGCGCAATCGCAATCATTTATTTATTGCAAAAATGTCAAACGCAGTACCAAAAAGCAGTCCAAATGACGATGCGTTGCAGCCGCAGTCCTCTCTGGTGTAAATTGTTAATCACCTAAAATATTATCCAGATTATTTTCCCTATCCACTTTTTGAAGGTGCGCGCGCATCATTCAAAACACACCTCACCAGAAACACGGCATGCCGTAATCTGTGACGAATGCAGGTGAGAGCCAATGAGTTGTTTCTTAATGCGGCACTATTTGAATTTGAAAAATGCACTTCAGCGCGGGTTTATTGCTGTTGCTGCTGGAACCGCTGCTCGGGATGGAGATTAGTGATGGGAAGTTCGGATCATTTTACCGACTCGGACTTTTGAGTCTCGTTCAGCAAAGTGAACGAATCTTTTTTCGAGTCATTTTGTTCATTTTGTTCATTTTAGCAAAATATAATTAAAATGTTACCTGTTACTAACCTAAAACATCTACTGCTTACACAAACGTTGATCACACTTCAAACAAGACAAAACTATAATGCTATAAGAAACAGAAAATGTTAATTCATTGTTTACTTGGGTCTTTAGTCTATGATTCGCTCACCTCGTCTCTTATCTGACAAGTTTTCGGGTTTGAGTCGTTCGTTCATCACCTGACAGCTCAATTAGCTTAACCAACGCAGTCTGAGCCGGAAAGAGAATTGATTAGTTCATTTCTCGAGTCTTCGGTTTGAGTCGTTCGTTCATCACGTGACAGCCCTGTAACGTTAACCTATGCAGCCTGAGCCGGAAAGAGAATTGATTAGTTCATCTCTCGAGTCTTTGGGTTTGAGTCGTTCGTTCATCACGTGACATCCCCGTAATGTTAACCTATGCAGCCTGAGCCGGAAAGAGAATTGATTAGTTCATCTCTGGAGTCTTCGGGTTTGAGTCGTTCGTTCATCACGTGACAGCCCCATAAGGCGAACGAAGGACTCTAAAACAGTTGAACTAATTCCAGTACAGAACCTAATAGGATGTTGCGCATGCGCGACTGAACGAATCACTCCCCGAGGCGACTCGTTCGTCCCGAGTCACATTAAAGATTCGTTCAAAATGAACGAATCGTTCAAGAACGACCCATCACTAATGGAGATGAAGATCGCAGAGCAAAGGCTTGAATGGACTACTTGCACAACTACTTCCGCGTTCTACTTGTTAGGGCTCGGGAGTTTCCGGTTAGCGTTCAGCGCACCTACATACAGATAGTTTCTCATTAGAACGCAGATTATTACTACTTTTTGGGGCTGGATTTTCTTTAAAAAATAAATAAAAAAATGAATCATATTCTCTGCATTAACATGAATCATCTTCAACCTGCTGAAATGTTACTATAAATATATTTCCCTTCAGTATGTGCATTCTAAATAATTAATAAATATATTTCCCCTCTAACCTGCCTTTTTGTTTTTTATAAGTATTTTCTTTTACTGATTTACATATTTCATACCTGATGAATGTACAGTTTTAAATTAGTTTGACTAATAAACACCCTTATGAAAATTAACCATAGTTTTACTATAGTAAAAGTGCCGTTTTTTTTTTTTTTTTTTCATTTTTACCATTTGTATACAACACTTTTACTACAAATAGCCTACCATCGTTAAACTATGGACAGTGTAGTAAAACCCGAGTTAATTTGTGGTTATACGGTTCAATTGCAATTTTTGGTTTTATTTGTAGTAAAACCATAGCTAATTTGTTTGTGTGCGTTGGAGCTCTTATTCCGAGTCCATATTGCTTATTCCATCGTTTAAAATGGCTGAATGAATGTGCGGTAACTGCCTTATTTAACGAAGTTAAATTTAAAATCATTTAAATAATTTTTAACAGTAACATGCTGACAGTGCGACTATTGAATATTCATATTTTGGCAATAGGCTACATACAGTGAAATAATGACAGAATAGTGACTATATTTAATACAGATAAATAAAGGTTCATCATGATCTTATTTATCACATCTCAGGCCACTATGGAGCACTGACACCCTGTGGTGAACAATCACGTATGATTACCAGCCACGGCTTTCTCAGATCGGTTTATGTTGGATTAAAACTTCACGTTCCGTTGAGTTTGGAAAATTCTGTACACAGTAATCAATAGAATATGTCTTCTCCTGTCTCTGAAAATTTCCGAATTTGAAATTATCCTGCAAACTCTCATTTTATTAGGCGTTTAAGTCAGCTAGATGATTACAGCGCATTGAAAATGTACATAACCGGAAATAACTGAGCCCTAAGATTTCAAAACGGAAGTGCGTCACGAGGCTCAGTGCAAATAGTCCATTTGGGTCCGTTCCTCGCAATCATATGAATTCTCACGATTTGGATTTCATTTTGTAATTATGATGCGTGTTCAGTGTATTTTATGGTTCTGTTGTTAGTCACAGCATGTCGGACAAAACACCTTTTGTGTCTCATCACGTTAATATTGCATGAATCGTTAAACAATTGCAGAAATGCTATTTATTTAAGTGTTTAAAGTGTAGTCTTGTTTAACATTATGTAGGCCTATTTTTGGAAACGAGCGGGCAGCAGAAATCACACAGAACAGAAAGAACTGTTATAATTTCATATTAAATGAACGATTAACAATTTTATAATGCAATTGAAAACATAAGGTCATTGGTATGACAAATAAAAACAACAATAATGAAATTAATGCCGATTTCAATATTCATATAGATTTGTTTTTAGGTGTATAGTCAATACATCAGTATTGTACGTTTAAATGCTGGAAATACGTAAGTATTTGCACGTGTACATGCTGTAAAAACGTCAGTATTGCACATTTTAGTGTCTGGAAAAACGTAAGTAAATGTACGTTTTGTAGAACCACATTTTACTTAAAATGCATACGAATTATCATGAGATCACATTGTTAAAATAGTCCAGGTGACCTCAGTGTTTCAGTCTTAATTTTATAAGACTGTGAGCCTCATTCATTAAACACGAGCACAACTAATTTTGTGTAAATCGTTGTAAAGCCTTTCTGACGTATACTTTAGAATTCATGAAAATGTTCGTATTTTCAAAATGTTAGTTGGTACGAAAGAAACCTGCTACCTACCATGTGTAAATGGTGCGTAAACTGTTCTGTGTTGTTTTTAATAAACTGATGACATTGAATTTTAAAGCACTGTCATAATAAATAAAAGTTAAAAGTTTAATAAAAGTTAATTTGCCCTTGCCCTCTTTTTTATTTATGTATGTATTTATTCATAGCTGAGCTGATAACTGTAAAACACAGCACTCGTCACTGTCACTATTTATCCAGCCTAAATAGAGGAAGGGCGGGACAAATACAGACCAACCGTCCTACAACAATGGAGAATCCAATATTACTTGTTAGTGCTTTTTTATATTTAGTAAAATTCTTAAAAAATAGATGCTAGTAGTACATTGCTGCCATGGATATTCCAAATCATTGCAACCAAAGCTTCTCAGCTGCAAAAATGCTGTGCCACCAAAGGGTTCTCAATCGCCATCGGCTGGCCTTTTTCAGAAAAGCACCTGACATTTTTTTGCAGCTGGTTAGAAACTCTTTGGTTGACACACGTTAACTGAATATTAATCCTTTTTTGCATTTATTCAATATACTGGAGCCAAACCTGAGAAAGTAGACCAGATATTCCACTGTGTTCTTGGACATGCATTTTGCATAGCTGTAATACAGTAGGGGCAGATTATGCTCATTGTGAATTAGCGTGCATGTGCGCCTTATTTACGAATGATTGGAATCCATTAACATACATGATTAACGCAGTGTTGCCAAGTCCACGGTTTTCCTGTGGAACTGGGCTACTTTAACACTGCTGCCACGGGTTGTTTTTCATGTCTGCAGGTGGAAGCAACCCCAATAACATCATATTTAGCCCTGAAATATGAATTTACCAAGGGAACCTTGACAAAAAAAAAAAGTGTATTTTATCATCTGGAATGCGGTTTTTAATGGGGACCCCCTCGAAACGCGATTGGGCTAGTTTTGGACTAGTTTTGAGTAGCAATTGGGCGGGTTTTGTTGTGAAAACCTGGCAACCCTGGTTTAACAATCAAATCAAGTTTACAAAGCATTTCTGAATCTGGAAGACAGTTTTTGTGAAGGTCTGTTTTACACGCAAACTACTCAGAATTTACTCATAGGCTATATTAACGTAAGTTTCATGAATAAGGCCCTATGAGAATTCTTTCTGTGTGCAAAGAAAAAAAAAATCACAACTCAATTTAACAATTTCTTTTCTTCTGTGTCAGTCTTCGATGCATGTTCACGAGAGCACCACGACACATGCGTGTGTTCCTGCTGATGCAGATTCTGTTTACTATAGTGCCACTTCTATTCACAAGATTAAGACTTTTGGTGACTTTTTTTTTGTTATTATTTCTTGTCGTCATTCTTACTCCAACTTATTCTAAATGGTTTCCGGAGCCTGTGATCTAAAACAACAATAACTGCAACTTGCAGAACTCACCTCGTGATGCTTTGGGCTTTGGGGTTATTCTAGCAGGAAAGAGAACTGCTGACTTGTGTACTGCCCTTAATTTGCTGAGTGTTTGCTCACGACACAAAAGAATACAAACACACACAGACAGTAATACGCACACACAGATAAACATGGCAGATGGCGTCGGACATTGTGTTGAGTTTCATAGGGACCTGCAAAGTCATTTGCCTTAGCAAAGGTCAATCCTCCCCTTATGACCAATTATCAAGGATTTTGCTTCTGCTGGGAGAAAAAAAAGAGCAACACCAACAACAGCAAGCCCACCTGTCTGAGAACTGGGTCTTATTTATTCTAATATACTTGCACTGGGTTGAGGAAAAATGAAACATGCACACACATGCATCTCATTTTAGACCTTTCCTCTATGTCTCTCACAATGCAGCACAATTCTATTTAGGAACTACTGGAGCTGTCATTCAAATCGGGTGAAGGTGGCAATTATGGATTCCGTCAGTGTGGTGCCACTTTCTCTCTGGACCGTTGATAGGCAGAGCTTTCTACGTTTGATGCCCATGTTTCCTTCTGCCCCTAAACATGGCAATTACACCTCCTTTTATGTTCCTCTAGTCCAGGCCTGTGATAGTAATTCTGAGCCAATTTCAGCTGCTGTACTTCTCAGAACAACAGCTTGGCAGAGGGGTGTGACAATGTGTATGTTGAGCTGAAAAAACATGCTCAGAGATAACACACATTCGTGTGCCATCTTTCATATCCGTGATGGAATGATGCTTATCCCAGTGAATAATATCCCCTGAGTGTTTTCTCAGATTTGACGTTCTGATCAAATATTAGGCTTCATTGTTGAAGCAATTATAATGTGGAATTTTAAATGGAGCCTTTTAGTTTAATGAAAACCGTATTTCTTATGATACGATTAAGATATTTGCATTTCAAAATCACTTAATAATAATTACATACAAAAAAATGCTGCCAATTAGTTAGTGTATTTTAGTTGATGTGGTATTTAGCATAAATGTTTCTTAAATTTTAATTCTGTCACCCTAATTGAGATTTGTTCATTCATTAATACACCCTCATTGTTTTTCTACCAGAAAAATGACTCTAATTAAATAAGAAATTATATCATCAGCCTGCTAAAGCTACATTTTAAAAGAATAAGTTTTGTGTAGCTGTAGTTTAATTGATTGAACTTATGAGCATCTTGTAACTTGGCAAGTTTCAAAGTTGCCTAACCCACACTGCAAGTAACAGGCACAAAACTTATCTAATGACTGAAATGATTTTTATTTCAAGTCAACTGTTTCTAGACTGGGCCACCTGTCTTCCCTAAACCACCCTGTCAGCTTCCCTGGGAAATAACATACACTACTATGTACCACTTCACTGACAAATCACTACAATCACTTTCAAAACTCACCACCACAAACTTGAAAGACAGCCCACTCAATCACCTTACATGCACTTCAAAATAAACATCCCTGCATGGTCATTGCACTACCGTATTCTTACTGAACAATCATTGCTCACTCAGGCAAATATATTCAGCATTTGCAGTGGCTTTGTACTAATTTGGTTTTTATGTAATGCATGCCATTGTCTCCATCTGTCAGAATATTGTATTAACAGATTTCTTTGAGTACTCTAACATCAACCAATGAAATTAGCCATTTTAATAGAGTGCAACAGTGCTCACCCTCTTTTTCAGCAGCCTTTGTTCTGAAAGTCTTTTCAAAATTCATTTTTTTTCCCATTGGAATTTTTAAAAAGTCCTTGCTAAAGCCATGGACCAAACCAGCTATAAGGTGAAACATTACAAACACCAACGTGAAGCAAGAAAGTCTTTGAAAATACAGCAAAACACAAGACTGTGTACTTGACAGAGCTGGGTAGTAATTGATTATATGTAATTTGGATTACATAATAGGGGTGGGGGGGAAATCAATTCACATTTGAATCGCGATTCAGTCTTCTAGTGATTCGCATTGAATCACAAATGTAAAAAATCGATTTTCAAGTTCATATAATAATAATAGCCTAGGCCTAATAATAATAAGATGTTGTGGAAACAAAACAGCAACAGCAATAAAGGAAGAAAAACAAATACACCCTGCCCTATTTTTAGTAATTATTGATCCATTGTTATAATGGGAAGTAGGGATGCGTCCAAATCAGTATTTGCAAAGGGACGGGAACAATGCTTCCTATGGAGCTACTAAAGGAACATGGTTAGCTGCCTGCTACATTACAATACATAAAATCTCACTTATCACATAAACAGTAAGGAGAGATGACCAATAGGATGATGGCGAATGATTTGCAGATCCTGAACCACTGGCAAACATTTAATCTTGTAAAATGTGTGGTAAGTACTGCAGCTCCGTACGCACATGTGCTCGTAAATATCGAAAGTGAAAGTGAAAAGCGAGCATATTAATGGTTCCCTGATGCATGCAATTCATATACAGTGTAATAACTCAATGATATAATTGCAAGAGAAAGCATCGAAATATATAGTTTACCTCCAATCTCGTATTTATTCCCTTCATGGGTTCAGTAATATAGGTAATTTCTTTTCCGAACATGGTGTTCGGATTCGGGCACATCTATAGTGGGAAGTGTAAAATATTTTTGATTTATTAGGACGATAATAGTTATTAGGAAACAGTGATTTCTTCTATAGACTGATGTTTTTGTATCAAAATACTGGTGCATTTGATATCCATTAAGCACGAAAAAAGTGATGAAAAACTGTGAATCGTGATTAATAATAGAAAAATTCTAAATGGATTTTTAATCGAATTGTGACCCCAGGAATCGATATGAATCAGGTACCTAAAGATTTCCACCCCTATTACGTAATCAGATTCCAAAAATGAAGTACTCGTAATTAGAGTAATTTACATTTTAAAATGCTCACTATAGTCACTACAGTTACTTTTTTTATTGATTATATGATTACATATTATTCACACAATAGCAATAAATTATTCATAATTTATTGATTCTTCCTAATTCCTATTTGCATCTTTTAAAATTTCCTTTGTAAAATAGTCTATTGCTTATATGCAATCAGAAAGTCCAGTTCTGTGGACATTCACACATAGACCAGTCATTAGTCAGGTGAATACACAGCATTTGACCACATTGGATTCACATTGGATTGGGTTTCAACATTGCATCAACTACTGATGAACACATTCATTTTATCTGAATTATCACTCAGTAGGTTATTTAACCATGTATTATTATGTATTACTGAACTCATTAAAATGCACAAATTCACACTTATTTGTGCACACATATTTCTTATTTACATATAATGCAGACATTCCCAAACATTTTTCCCCCTCTGAACCTCTTCCACTTAATATATTTACTTTAAGGACCCCTGAGATTTTAAAATAAATATTTTAATTGGTTATAATGGTCATATGGCATGCAGGTAAACATAAAATATTGAATATTTTTTTAGTAAGTGTCTTATTTTAAATGTTATTTTTACATGATTTACTTTAATAGTACATTTTTAGCTTTTCATTAAAGCCGCAAACCCTTTATGAACCCAAGTTCCTTTATGAACCCCAGTTTGAAAAACCTTGATGTACAGTAATATAATGTTTAATGCACTTCATGTTGTTAATTACAATTAATCAAATATATTTTCTTACTCTATGTATATTTAGATCATTATGGTTATAGGATTATCTTATTTAAATCTAATTGAAAGTAATCAAAAAGTACTCTGATTATGTTGTGTAATGTAATGGATTACATTACTGACTACAATTTTTGTTGTGTAATTCGGAATCAGTAACGGATTACAATTTGTCAGTCATCTACCCAGCTCTGGTACTTGAAGCACTGTGAATGTAATAATCAAATTAAAACAATGGAGATGAGTGGGCACTAAAGAGTTCTTGCGGAGCAATCTTCTGGCACCCAGCTGTTGAACTCTTTTCATGACATTATTAATAAATGTATGCAATCTATATGGGTTTGTTGCGTGATTGACTATATATAGGTATCCTAGTCTGTGTTCACTGTTCAGTTTACAAAACCTATGGTATAATTTGTATTTCCCAGTAGTATTTCTTTGAGATCCAACTTATATTGCATAGTATAATTAGGAGTTTGCTATATTTATCAAGAAATCTCTTTCATGAGTAAGCCTCGAGGTAGAAAGATTTATAGTGTGTCATTTGTGCTTTGGTACAAAGAGAAGAATGTTAGAGGGTATCCTTTTCCACTGCTTTGTAACTGATTAGCAACAAACAGACAGAAACAGATACAAATCTATGTGATCTTCCAATTAGATTCCCAAGAAAACTTTCAACTGCTGCTTTAAAAAAGGTTACAAATTAGCCCCCACCTAAAACTTGTTCACAAGTGACTCATACATCTTTTTCCTTGCACTTGCCCAAACGAACAGACACACATTTATAGTTAGCATCCTCAAACAAATGTCCCAAGGGAAGAACAAAGGGGCACACCAGTTGTTTTCAGCTCTCCACTATTGATGAGCAGGTAAATGTCACACTGATATGTGCACTATAGGGAAGACGCATTGGCTTAGAACAGACTGCCAATAGTAACCTTTGTTGTCCTCTCCTCTGACTCTCACAGGCTGCCTACAGCACACAGTAATTGAGCTTGGACTATTGGGCCGACAGGCTGTGCGTGTGTGGCCATGAGCATATGCATGTGTGCATACGTGTGTATCTTACAAAACTGACACTCTTAAGCCAGTAGATCACAGTCCAGCATATGTTCGTTAATTGAGAGACAGGCAATTAGATTGTTTGTATAATCTCTTTAAGACTGTTGGTTAATCTGGGTTGCCTGGTCGGACTTCTTCCCGCTGAGCAGCGAAGGATTTTTTGGGGGGCTCATGTCTTTACAAAATGGATTTACACATGATCCAAAGACAAAAAGCTCATCCAAGCTGTCTTATGTTCCTTCTTTAGAAGATTAATCTCCAAATGTGTCTTAATGGACCAGTGTTTGACAGAGTTTTTTGAGAGGATCTTTATGAATAGAAAGACATATGGGGAGAGTGAAAAGGACAGAGAGAGTGAAAAGAAATTGCTATAAAAGCAATATATGAATCTCTCTCTCTCTCTCTCTCTCTCTCTCTCTCTCTCTCTCTCTCTCTCTCTCTCTCTCTTTCTCTCTTTCTCTCTCTCATTTGTGTTAAGAATAACTAAGACATAAGAAGTAAATGTAAGCAAATATAAATATAGAAATATAGCTTTATTATATTCCCTTTTTCGGATGGATGGATAATATTTTTTATATATTTTTTCATTTTCTTGTTCTTTAATTCTTTTAGAAAACTGTAAAAATGGCCTCATCATCCTTTCAAATTAAAGTGGATACACTCTTAAAAATTAAGGTGCTTCGCGATGCCATAAAAGAACCTTTTTTGTCTAAACAGTTACATAAAGAACCTTTAACATCTGAAGAACCTTTCTGTTTCACAAAAGGTTCTTTGTGGTGAAAGAAGGTTCTTCAGATTATAAAAAGGTAAGAAAAAGATGGTTCTTTAAAGAAACTTTGACTGAATGGCTCTTTGTGGAACCAGAAATGGTTCTTCTGTGAAATTTAATTTATGGTCTCCTCTTTTTCTTTTCATACAAATCAACGTAAAGAAGATTACCTTTTAATATGTTTTGTTATGGTTTGAGCTTAAAATTTCAACCCTGTTATAATGGTTTTGTGCGATAAAATGAAATAAAAATAAATTAAAAACTGGATAATCACTGGGAAGAAAAATCTAAATTATTTCCAAGAAGCAACTTGTAGTTCTTCGACCTTGAACACAAAGCTTAAAGTCAAAATACACTGTCAGCCCTCTTACCAACAACCCTATTACCTTGCTGAAGGCATTATTATAATCTAACATTTATTAAATGTAATATGTATTCGTGTAGATTATTATTTGTCTGAAAGAATGTTTAAAACCACACAAAATGTGCTTTAAAAAAACATCTAATTGGAAAAAGGCACCCATTTCATAGAATGACCCTTTTCTTTTCTTTTTTTTTTTTTTTTTTTTTTTTTTTGTAGAAAGGGGTTCCTTATCAGCTAAAACAGACAAATGATGAAACAAAATAATGAGAAATTGAACAGACGTTGCTCACGAAAATATGCCAGGATGCAGGAGGAAGAAAAGTGTGAAAGAAGCAAAAGAAAATTCTCATCCCTGGCCTCTTTCAGGCCGGCATTTAGAGATTTGTGGGAGTTTAGATCTTCGACCCCTCACGCGTACTTTGAGCCCAAGGGCTCATATGACAGATGCACTGTCCTGACCAGAAAGAGATGAATGCTTTCAGAGGAAAAAAAAAAAAAAGAATAGGGCTATCTTCTCAAAAGATGAGAGAGAGGGGAAAAAGGGAAAAAAGTCTGTGGAATTGCCTCTCCTTTGTACATGTCACTCTGCCATCTATACTACACTCAAACTCAGAGAATAAGAAAAGAGAAAGAGAGAGCAGGATTATGATGTGCCATAATTCTTTGTTTCATTCTTGGGATGTTTTTTTGGAGAGGAATGTGTTTTCTTTTGGTACAGAGTCACATATGTGTGTGTTTTTGTTATCTCTCTTTCACATACAAACACATATACAGCCTTGGACTTTTTGTTCATTCATAGATTATATGTACTATGTATTCTAACCCCTTTTCTGCATTCTATTCTCCATCCTTTGGTACTCCGAATAAAGAATGTCATGGTATCACTGTGTTATAGCATGAAATACATTATTGTCACAAATACATTAAACACATTTTTTACAAAAAACACTTCTAAAAACAACAACAACAACAACTGCGCTAAACCTAGGCAGAACAGACACAAATAAAATAACCTTAACTAATGTGGCCTGGTGAGTGTCTATGCAGCTAATTCACTTACGGGGAACGTCATGAAAAACAGATTCGACTTAATTAAGCCTGTTTCCTGCAGCGGAGAGTGCAGCATTCTATTACAGTGTGACCTGATTAAAGTTAATATGGCAGCTGATCAGTATTTCTCTATGCAAACACACCACACACACATACAAACACAAGGCCTTTAGGGTAAACTCAGTCTGAGAGTATGTTTAAACTCTAGTTTTGTGACCTTGTTGTTTTATAATTAAGTTTTTGTGCTTGTTCCATGGCAAACAGACCCTGATTTAAATAAGATAAATGTCACTTTCGAGACTTTGCATACGTTTCAGCATATTCCTAAATGGATGTCACATCATTTAGTGTTTCCCAACACACAAGACAAATCTGAATGGAGAATATACATCACATCTATTAGTCTCTATTAAAGATTGCAATTTTAGCTGTAAAATGCTGCAGTTAAACCTGTTGAAGAAGAAGTTCACATCTAGAACAAAAATTTACAGATAATTTACTCACCTACTTGTCATCCAAGATGTTCATGTCTTCCTTTCTTCAGTTGTAAAGAAATTATGTTTCTTGAGGAAAACATGTCAAGGTTTTTTCTCCATATAATGGACTTCAATGGTGCCCGTGAGTCTGAACATCCAAAATTCAGTTTAAATGCAGCTTCAAAGGGCTCTAAATGATCCCAGCTGAGGAAGAAGGGTCTTATCCAGTGAAATAATCAGTTATTTTCTAAAAAAATATATAATTTTTGAACTCAAATGCTTGTCTTGTAGTTCTGCGATGTGTATGTGTACTATGTGTAATCTGGATCAATATAGTTAGGGTAGGTCGAAAAACTCCCATCTTATTTTCTTTTCCAACTTCAAAATCATCCTACATGATGCTGCAGAAGTACCAACCCAGTGTTTACAAAGTGAACGTGAAAAAAAGGTCAAACGTCCTTTCCAAAAATATGCAAAACAGCAGTGTAGGATGATTTTTAAGTTGGAGGAGAAAATGAGATGGGAGTTTTTCGACCTACCCTAACTTTATTGACCCGGATTACACAGAGTATGCATGCTCATCGCAGAGCTAGACAAGCATTTCAGGTAAAAAAGTATATAAATTGTAAATGTTTTTATAAACTAATTGATTGTTTCACTAGATAAGACTCTTCTTATTCATGTAGAATCCTTCAGACCCTTGAATTTAACCCTCTGGGGTCGAAAAACACGCTGGCGCGGTTTGTGGCAGTTTTTCTGATAACACCAAAGAGAACTTCAATTGCTCCGTCAAAAGAGCAATATATCAATCGAATCTGTAAGGAATGTACTTTTGTGTACACTCATAATAACAACAACACTCTGTGGTTTTGTGAAATAAAGCAAACAAACATGGTATGTAGTCTGCTGCGTTATTCTCTGTGATCGTCATTAAGAAATGCGTCACTAAAATGAACTAAAACTCAGCGAATACTCCACACAGAGACATGAGAGAGATATCTATAGAAAGCCTGATATGTCTACTTTTAAATGAAGTAAGTCTTATCGAAAACAAATATCACGTGTTAAAGTAATCTGTATGAAACCAACCCCATGTCCAGTCTTTCTCGTCATACCTAATTATTTTTAATTTGATCACGCCCACGAGCTACTAACACTTTTGATATTATAATCAGCCACATGGAGGTGCAAGCGGCGTACCGCCCACATCAACGTAAACAAAGCAGCGAGCCTTGACTTCATTGTTTATCTCGGCTACTTGCATCTTGTTACTGGAAGAAGAAGTGCTGTGAGGAGTAAGATTTATATTTCCCTCAGAGGAAGAGTGCGATGCGACGCACGGCAAGACACTGCATTTTGGAAGTTCAAGCTTGGGGGCACCATAGAAGTCCACTATATGGAGAAAAATTTTCCTCAAAAAACATAATTTCTTTACAACTGAAGAAAGACATGAACATCTCGGATGACAAGAGGGTGAGTAAATTATCTGTAAAGTCTTGTTCTGGAAGTGAACAACTCCTTTAACTGGTAGGGAAAAACTGTAATAGATCCCACCTTACATTTAATGTAAGTTTACAGTAAAATACTGTTAAAATATACTATTTTTAGAAATTAAAGAGATCTATTATGACCTTTTTTCAGCTTCCTTAATATGTAATGTTGTTGTTTGTACATGAAAACAACTGCAAAGTTATAAAGCACAAAGAGTTATTCTCTATATCACATCTGTGTTTGAACTACTTCAAATGCTTCAATTATAATCCGGAAGTTTTCTTCTGGTAACGTACAGTACACATCACAGCATTCCTCATTCAAATAATTCCCGCTCCAGACATTCCCGCTCCAAACTAAGCGGGCTTAAAGCCTCTTTGAGTTGAGTTGTTGCCATGTCCAAAAAACGCTGTTTCACAGATCTGTTTACCTTCACATAACTGACTGTTTATGTGAACTTTGTGTGTTTTTTTTTATGACATGACCTTGCATGTATTTGACAGCTGACACGAAAGAGAACTTAACTCGACGTGAACCGTGTGACAGCAGTCATGCTTTATGTCTGTGTGCTCAGAATGCTTTTTATTAGAAATTTAAACTGACAAGGCATTAGAATGCATGTAATAAACTGAACAGAACTGCAATGTCACGTGAGAGTGAACGCGATAGAGGTGTTAATCAAAAACAAACAAATGTTTTGTTTGTTTGACAGAGTATCTGAGGCACAAGCTGTAGAGGCACAGCCCTCTTCATTTGCATTTAAAGAGACACACAAAAACTTTTTCTTTTTTTTTTGCTTTCACCTCAAAAGCAACACATTCTCACTCCCAACTCGTCATATATTGACGCTTAGTCAGGACCCCTTGGCATCACGTTTTGACACACCTTTAGCGTCTTTTATCAACTTGCAGGGTCCTCCATTGCTTTTGATAAGAAAGCTTTGGCATCAATATGCTTGTGCAAAAGGCATTGGGAATTTTATTGACATTATTAAATTACATATTGGGTAATAATTTTGCCATTATTGCATATATGTTGGGATGTGTTTTTTTTTTTTTTTTTCTTTTACATTACACTATTTACACTTTTATGAGCACGTAACCCAACCCCTGCCCTTAAAACTAACCATTTGCCAATATAAAACAGGATATAACAGGCAGATACAACTACAGTCACAATTTATTTAATAGTATTTAATATCCCAAGTCTTTCGATGCAAAATTAATTTCTGAGAGGAATAGATGTGATCGCTGTCTCTGTCCGCCATAAAGCTCATCCTGTGAGCAGTCTGTGCACAAATTTAAAAATTGCCACCAGAAGAAGTGAATTTCAGCTTTGGTTGTGAAATGCCATTGGCTCTTAAGTTAAAAGTAAATGCACACACTTCACTGTCAATGTAACATTCATCACAAGCCCAAAAGAAAGTATAGTTTTATGCACCTGATATGACAGTGAGGGTGTAAACTTATCAACCATGAGTGCACTGGGCTACTGCTACTTACAGATGTGACTGTTTTGTTGACACTGGACATTATAAGGGTCACTGCTTTACCGACGTTAATTTAAAAGAGAGTTCTTCAGTTTCACTCAAAGTTATGATGTGCAAAATCCAATCACAATGTATCTCTATTACAAACACTGATCTGTGTCTATGCTAGGGGCGCACACACTTATTATTCATAAATGATGTGTGGGCGGACTAATAATAGCTAATCATAAAGTCCCATGTCACATAAAATCTGGGCAATTTATATACATGAAGCCTCAAGAGCATTCTATAAATAAAGCATTCTCTCTTTCTCTCTCTTTATCTCTGCCTTATCCTTTCTGATGTGGAGGACACAGGAAACGGTAATCATCAATGAGTCATAACCCTTTCTGAACCCTGCCTAATTATTAGGAGCAAAACTGATAGTCTCCACCTTGGTAATTATTTTCTGCATGTATTTTGATTAGAGATGGCTTGGCATGTGGGCACCCGAGACACTGATAAGCTTCGCAGAGATGCATCATCTGTACTGCATGCAAGAAAAATTAAATATTCCCATCTGTGCAATACAAAAGCAATTAAAGTGCCTGAAGGAAAAACAGAATAGAGATATCCTTGGTTTATCTCTCGCTGTCTGATCACATACAATTATCTACCATTTTATGTATGTATGTACTGTATGTATTTACCCTCTTGACCTGCAAGCTTTTGTCGCATCTTGGCTCATACTTCATGTGCAAAAGCCTCCAGGTTACTGATAATCTTTGGTTTTCATATTGCCACTGCTTTCTTCAAATCCCACTAAATATCATTCATGAGATTTAATTTAAAGACTGAACAGGCCACTCAAGAACATTCTACCAATCCCTGAACCAAGCTTCAGTCAATTTGGATGTATACTTGTATGGTTTCCCCTGCTGGAAAGTCCAGTGATCTTCATTCTGGTCACCAAAGCCATTGTAATTTTTGCCAAAATGATCTGATACTTCAAAGAATCCATTATGTCCTCCATACAGTCACGATTTCCAATTCCTGCAACAGTAAAGGAGCCCCATAACAAGACTGGTCCACTTCCATATTTGACATGGGGATGCTGTTGTTCTTCTCATAAGCCTTGCTGTTTATGCACAAGATGTACCATTGATCCATGGGTCCAAAAAATTCCAGTTTGGTCACATCTCTCAATAAGCCATTCTTCCAGCGCTCCAGAACTCCTGGCATAGTACCGTGCTTGTTTGGAGTTCCGCTTATACTCTGTTGCTTCTTCCTTTCATTAGGTCATCTTGCAAGACTTTGGCAGTAAATTGAGGGTTTTTTCTCAATTGCTCTGATCAGACATATTATTCCCCTTGATTGTGCCTTTTCATCAATGCCCTTAAAGGAACACTCCACATTTTTTGAAAATAGGCTCATTTTCCAACTCCCCTAGAGTTAAACAGCTGAGTTTTACCGTTTTCGAATCCATTCAGCCAATCTCCGGGTCTGTCGGTAGCACTTTTAGCATAGCTTAGCATAGAACATTGAATCCGATTAGACTGTGATCATCTCGCTCAGAGATGACAAAAGAATTTAGATAATTTTCCTATTTAAAACTTGACTCTTCTTTAGTTACATCGTGTACAAAGACGGACGAAAAATGAAAAGTTGCGATTACGGAGCGCCTGAAAGTGACCGGCACTAAGTTTGTGTAGATGGAGAGTTGCAGGCGGCAGACTTGACGGCTACGTTATATCATTGCGCCTCCTGCACCCATGGTACGGCAGCAAATTTTTTTTTTTATTTTCAAAAAAAAGTGGAGTGTTCCTTTAAAGGTTTTCTGCTACACATTTTAAACTTCTGAATAAGTTTAAAACTTCATGTTAAACTTCTGAATAATGGCAGCTGCATCTCTAGGAACTTTTAGTATTTTGGAAATCTTCTTGTAGCCAAAGACTTTTAAATGTAATACAACAATTTTTTTGTAGCTTTTGTGAGAGCTCTTTTGATTTTTGTTTGCTACTCAACTTCAGCACATACATGGACTACATTTGTGTATGTGTAGCAGCTCAAGCTATTTTTAAATAAAGCAAGACATGAATGAATAAATAAATGAATGAATGAATATTATAGAGTTACCATGAGTTTTATGGAGTTATTTTATTTTAGAGTTATTTTAAATGTTCAGTTTTAATGTTTAGTCCGATCTTCATAGCCTTCAGAGGCATGGCCTTCGAAGGATGCTCTGATTTTTGGACACATCTATGGACATTTTCACTTTGATTATGACACTAAACTCTTATAAATACCATGTTTAAAAAAAAAAAAAAAAAAAATAATAATAATAATAATAATAATAATAATAATAATAAAAGAAAAATACATAAATAAATAAAAATAAAAATCTGACTCTTCAGAAAAGCTGATTCATTTTGGAATAATTTTGAGTTGATCACAATCTGTGATCCAGTCGTGCAATTTTGTATAATCTAAGATCATACTGGAGAACATGATTATCAGGTTTAACACAGACTTGTAAAGTTCAAGCATTTTACTACTTTATATCAGATATCATTAACTACTATGTACTTATGTCCAATGAATGAATGTATGTTGGGTACAATGCACTTATTGTGTTGAAGGAGGAAAAAAAATGCTGGTATTGGTGATGGACAGGTTTTGTGTTATTTTTATGTGTAACTGTTATCAGTGGTCTTGGACTTTTGTACCCCAGTGCACATATCGTGTCATAAACATATTCTGTATGTGTTTGTGGACAGTGAAAGCTTTAGATTCATGTGGACTTATTACCAGGGGACTTGATGACCAAGACCAATTAAAATGAAACAGCTATAGCCTGTAGGTCTACACTGTTGTTATCTGTGCTCATCTAGTATTTTTCTCTGTTTTATTTATTTATTTATTTATTTTTCCTCCATATTTTGGTCTCAATTTTGCCATTTGTTGGCACTCAGATTCCAAGTTTCTCTCTTTAACTCTCAGTCTCTCTCCACCAGTCTCTGGGCAGTAGTACTGTCTATCCATGTGTTTGAAATGGGCTAAATGGGTGGATCCATTCTGCTTCACCAGTGGATCTGAGCGGATGGATGAGCTTTGGCATGAACAAAAGAGACACGACACAGATATGCATGACAAGTTTGCATGTATGTGTGCATCTGTGCACCTGAACTTCACTGTTTATGTGCATTTAGACTGTGACAGTCATGCTAATGCTCTAGTACATAAGATTACTTTTTTTCTTCTTCTTCTTTTTTTTTTTTTTTAATATAGTATTTCCTTCACATTTTTATTTTGCCTCAGTTGAAACCTTAAACAAACCTTGAACAATTACTTGCTTGTGAAACTTGCAAAAACCAAAAAAATCACTAGCTTATTACAGTTTTGTTGTGCTTTAAAGAAGTATACTTATTTTGATGTGTTGACTAACATACTAAAGCATATGTAAAATATTTGATCATAATTTTAACAGTAGGGTGTTATTCAAAATGACACTACAAGTTAATGTATTTTGAATGTAGTAAATGTGGGACCATTAAAAATATGTTATTACAAATATATTTAAATAAATTTCATACAAGTTTCAAGAAACAAGCATTTATTAGTTTACCATAAATCCTTGTCAGTACATTCAACAGAACCTTAATCATATTTCAAAGACAATAGAAGTAAAGATGTGCTTAAGTCCCACTTAAATGGGTCAACACTCTTAAGTTCAACTAATTGCTGAAGTTTACTGAATAGTGTATTATTTATTTCCATGTAAGTGCTCTTTTGAAAATCTACTTCTTTCTCAAAAAGAAAAGTGACCAATTTAGCATTTGGAGAGGTCAGTGAAATAACTGTGATTATCATGTCCATGAAGTAATTTTCCTGTAATTGTATGTGATAAATATTATCTCAGCATCAATTTTGTGTGTGTGTGTAATTGTGACTATGTTGAATGTAGATTGAACTGAAACCCATATTTTATTTATATGAAAATAAAGTGAAATAAGACAGATGTCTCATCTAGATGTGGCACACTGTAGATTCAGTAAACCAGTTTAAAATATTGTTGAAAGTTTAAAAAAAAAGAGACTTATTTATTTTTTTTTTTTTGATCTCTCACTGTCAGCTCTGTGAGGTGAGGAGGAGATTAAGCAAGCCGAGAGTCAGTTGAGAGTGAGGACAGAGAACATTCTAAAGGCAGATAATGGAAATGCAGCTTGTCAGGACTTTGAAACCACAGCTAGTTTTCCCAGAGATCTTCGTGTAATCCTATTATCTGTGCTAAAGTCAGACATTAGCACTTTGCCAAGAATGATTTTAATAAATAATTTCCAGCAAATCCCAAAATGTCCTCAGCCTGTAGTTAAAATCATACATTCAGTTCAAATCATAACTGCTGAAATATAAAAACATATAAATATAAAACGTGTGGATAGTTCGACTTTCTCAGGGGTATGGATGATTCAGTCCAGATCCTGATGGTGTCAAGGTTTTTTAGACTTTTGTGAAGGATTTTTAAAAGCATGCAGACTCAAGTCTTCCTTCATTATTAAAGAAATCTTCTTTTTATTTGTAAAAAAAAAAAAAAAAAAACTAAAGCACTGTAATGTAATCTATAGTTTAATTTATAGTGAAATGTCTGAAGAGAGTTATAAATTTCATGACCCTGCACACACTGCATCATTGAGAGAAAAGAAAATGATTTTGTTAAAACACTTCATAAATAAAACTCTGCTTGTGGGGAAAGCTTTACATCTGTATCATTTTGTAAGTGAGTCATATGAAGTTGATCTTCTCCATGACAAATAGATCTCAAGGGTAGAGTGAAGTGAAACTCTGCATCTTTGCTGGCTCTTCATAAATCCTCACATCCCCAGTGCTAAACATAGCAGAGACTAATGAGACTCGGAACAATTAAATTCACCAATGATGTGGCCTTGCTTATCCTGCTGAGAGAATCAAAGAGTCAGCACAGACTATCTAATTTGAGATGATTTCATTACCTGATGCAATGAATCCCATTTGGTGTTAAATGTAGGCAAAACCGGAGAGTTTTTAATTGCCTTTAACAGGAGTAGTATGGTTCCACTCACCTACCAAGTGTCGGTAAGAGATAACCCTATAAATACAAGTGTTAAAATATAACTGCTCTCACTCACACAGTAATAAGAGAAACAATTTATTTTCTTTTATTTTCCTTTCTTTTCTTTACTTTTCTTTTCTTTTCTTTTCTTTTCTTCAAATATGCACAAAAAAAAAAAAAAAAAAAGGGTTGACATGAGGTTTGGTACAAAACTAAATGGACTGACAATAAAATTAAGCTCAGCTTAATGGTTTGTATGCACAACAACAACAACAACAACAACAACAACAATAATAATAATAATAATAATAATAAACACATTAAAATAAAAAAGTATATATATATATATATATATATATATATATATATATATATATATATATATATATATGTCACGAATCCGGTCTGTGGCTTTCCATCCACTCACCAGCAGATTTTGCACTGACATTACAATGACTCTCACACTACACAAACTGTTGCATGTCACTACATTTCCCATCATCCATTGCACTGATTACACACAGCTGCAACCAATCAGACACACTATATAAGCCTTGGACTTCCTTTTCCTATTGCCGAGTATTGTTTAGCATCTTTACGGAGCCACCTCCAAGTTATCCTGTGTCTAGTCTATTTTTGTTCATGCCTTGTTTTCTAAGTTTCCTATCCTAACATTGTTATTTTGGATACTTGCCCATCGTGAATTTACCCTTTGTCTTGTCGTCACGGATTCTGTTCGCCCCTCGTATGGTCTCTAGCTTGCCTGTTTGGATTTCCTGTTTGGGTTACCTGTTTGCCACGCCCCTCAGATTACGTTCGCCGCCGATCGACCCTCGCCTGGTTAACGGTTTACTCTTATGTCCTGCCCTCTGTATACTTGTTAAGCTATTGCTTGCACATGGATCTGCCCGCTTCTCATCTTTCTGACTCCTTCAAGCCCTTATTTATTCTTTCAGTATGTATATTAAAAAAAAAAAAAAAAAAAAAAAACACTGTTTAAAATATAACACAATATCAACTTCTTATTTACTGAACTGTTGTATAAAATCACATTTAAGCTTGTGATTTTTATTTTTTTTAAATATATATATATATATATATATATATATATATATATATATATATATATATATATATATTAGGGCTGTCAGTCGATTGAAAATTTTAATCTAATTAATTATACAATGTTTCAATTAATTAATCTAATTCATTGCATTTTTATTTTATTTTTTTTAGTATTTTATTATTTTATGTTGTTATTATTACAAATAAACATTTAGACTGCAATGGCCTAACATAACCTATGAGCATAAAAGAAGATAATTTGAGAAACATCTCAGTATTTTTGTTCATACAATGAAAGTCATTGGCAACTAAAATAGCTTTGTTACCAACAGTCTTCAAAACACCTTTTTTTGAATATATATATATATATATATATATATATATATATATAATTTATATATATATATACATATATTATAATTTTAATTATTATTATTTTAATGAAATGATACTTTGTCTTTGAGTCATCCATTCATTTATTCGATTCGTTCAAATGATTCATTCAGGAATTACGTAAATGGTTCTCTTTGTGAATGGACTTTTGAATCATTGATTCACACGATTCATTCAAATCGATTCATCGCGTATTCATTCAGAAACTTAACACTGCTGTGTTGCTCTGAGACACGCAACAATTCCGCTATGGTATCAAAGGTAATGTTTTCTACAAAAACAAAAAAACAAACAAAAAAAAATTCTTATTTACTGAACTGTTGTATAAAATCACATTTAAGCTTAGATGATAGATCAGGACAAAATCAGCACTTGTGTCATATTGCTCTTGCTGTCTCAAGATCAAGGTTGAAAACTATGGTTCTGCCTAAGCTTTTTTTTTTTTTTTAATTGAACAAAAACTTTGTATATGTATGTGTGTGTGTGTGTGTGTGTGTGTGTGTGTGTGTGTGTGTGTGTGTGTGTGAGAGAGAGAGAGAGAGAGAGAGCGAGAGAGAGAGATTTCTTTATGCTCATGCATGTTTATCACTGTGTGTATGTTTGTGCCATTTAATTACATGCTGAGCCCAGCTTTAGAGTCATGACTGATGGAAAACCATTCGCCACTATTAGATTCCTGTTCATTAGGCCCAACCACGCTTTGCTCTCCACCCAAAATCTATCACCATTTTCACTCTTTCTCCTTCACCCTCCCTCTCTCTTACACACATGCACTTGCAACCTCTTTTTTCCCCCTTCCCTTCTCTTCTCTCCCTCTCTCCACCCCTCTCTCTCTCTCTCTCTCTCTCTCTCTCTCTCACGCACACACACATGCACTCTCCTACAAGCCCTGGAGTGCTGATGAGGACTTTTAGTGCTAATCTGTAATGTGCCCCATATATTTAAAATTTCTGCTGAAGCAAGTGTCTTGGCCAATTTATGTAAGGGTAAGAAAAAAATGTTTATATGCAAATGTGGGGTGAGGAAAATGCAGTGAAGTATTGTATTGTTGGACGAAAAAGGAATGTACATAGGAGGAGAAGAGTTGAAAAATTAAGATCAAGTGAACATGCTTGCACATGCGTTGTTCAGTATTCAATGTCCACGTTATGTCGTATAGTAAAATGGCATATTGATGGATTGACATGGTCATGTGAGGAAAAAAGCCCTGCTCAGTACTGAACCAGTGAGTGAATGGGAGAATAAAACAGACAGTGCAAAAGATGGCCATATGTCCGTGAATTAGTGAGGCAGGACATTAGCTCATATAGATATAATTACACAGGTCAGTGAGTGAATGAATTTGCAAGTGCAGGAGTTTTTTGACTGAAAGAATAAATGAGGGTGTGAAGGAGTGCATTAGCAAATACGTAATGGAACGAGAGCGAGTAAATGAAAAAAGATGATCTTCCAACAGTGAAAGTCTTCAACCAAGTGCTTCTCAAACTTCTCTGCACATGGAGTCTGTGAGTCAGGATGTTCCCGGACTGAACGCCATCCTCCAGTGTCCTTGTCCATACCCCAGTCTATCTGTTACTCCCCAGAGCGAATACACGGTTTTGACACGATCAGAACTTTTACCAGATGCTGTGGCTGCGCTGTAGGCATCCTCATCCGCCCAGAAACACGACGGCAGATGGCCACATTCCCAGCCAGAGAGGACAAGCATCTGCAGATATACAGAGATAGAAAAACTACACACTAGGATTAGTGAGTGTTGGATGTTTATAGAGAAGTGTGATAAAGCGCTGATAATGTCATCTTGGTGAATAACCCCCATAATTAGTACATGATATGAAAGACCTAATGATTTTTATGACTATCAATATTTGGCAACATCCAGGTGTTGTTTTACATTCTTTACTTATTTAGTTATTTTTATGGCAACCTTTTCTCCCCATACAGTTAGGCTTGCACATGCTTTGTTCAATATTCAATTTCCATGTTACGTTGTATGGTAAAGTGTGTAGAAATGTGAAAAATGGCATGTTGATGGATTGACACGGTCAAGTGAGCAAAAAGCCCTTGTTAGTTATTTTTATGACGACCTTTTCTCCCCATAAAAATGCTGTATTATTATTATTATTTTTAACCCAAATGCTAGGTTCAGCCCCTTGGGTCATTTTATTGGGTTATTTTAAATATGTTTACCCAGGTGTTGTATTTTTGTTTTGTTTTGGTTTTGTTTTGTTTTTTGTTTTTTGTTTTTTTAACCCAACAGTTCAACTTTTTGGGTCATTTTATTGTGTTATATTTTATATTTTTTGCCCAGGTGCTGGGTAGTTTTTCTGTAACTAAGCTGCTGGGTCATTTTTAACACTGGGTTTTTTTTTTTCTACTCAACTGCTGGGTTAAGCCTGTCTCTGATGAAACAACCCAGCTGCTGAGTTACAGTCAGTCAGATCACTGGCTTTTTGAGTCCTCTACAGGAGAGAGCGGTTCTCAGTGCTGATTTGCATTTCCTCAACAAAAAAAAAAAAAAAAAAAAGGTTTGTATACATATTATTTCATTTATGAAGTCTTTACTGTGCTGCAAATTGTATTATTTCACGTAACATAAGGACGAGATGTCAGTCAGCTGCATCAGCAGTGGTTGTTTCACAGGACGCCTTTTGCCTTGCATAAAATAAATGGATTTTATTCGTTATTGTACTGAGTTTAATCTTAAAATGTTTGTTTGTGGGCAGGTTTTAGATGCAGTCATGGCATCTTTCAGCTACAAGTGAAACACGAGGCCACGGTCTGAAGTTCGCAGTTAACCCAGCGAACAGCAGCCCTTCACCAGCTTAGATTTCAGGGACACGCCAGCATGGAAATTAGCGCTATTTCGGTTAAAAAAAAAAAAAAAAAGAAAAAAGAAAAAAACAATTACAGAGAATGGTTGATTTAAAATTCTACTTTTAAATGTTACATTTTGTCTAAAATGCTTGCTGAATGAGTTTAAATGTATGTAACATTGTAAACTATGCTGTTTTCACCCAAATAAACTTAATTTGTCTTGTAGTTTGTCCATGTGTTTTTGCTTAATAATTAATGTTCATCTTTTCATTGTTGTTGTTGTTGCCTCTAGTAATTCTGTGTGTGTTTTTATAAGTTCCAGTCCATTTGAAACCAGCAATATAATAATTTTTAAGCAAAAGTTGACTTAAATATAATAACCCAGCATGATTGGTAAAGACATTCAACCTGACCAGCTGGGTCAAAATAACCCAGCATTTGTTCTGTCCATTGTGTCCAATATTTATCTAGCGCTGGGTTGCCAAATAACCCAAGTTGGGTTGTTTTTAACCCAGCATGTTTTAGAGTGTGAATACTAGATAGCAAATAATCAGGAAAATACAGAACAAAAATATAAAATGGAGTCAGTACAAATGATTAGCCTGATCTGAACCTGTGCCACCCTAATAAGTACCATGTCTGGAGCATGTATGCATTTGCATTTCTTATACTTTACACTGAGACTGTCATGCTCAGCTAATAGCTACTGAATGGATGCATAAACCTCCAGTGAGGGTTGCATTTATGTTCTCTGAGCAGCTTAACAGAGGGTGAAAATGATGAGTCTTCAAGTTCATCATGTCTTAAATCCCTGAATTTGCTTTAGACTATGTTTTAGCCGAGAACAATGTCATGCTTATAATGCTGTAGGCATGCTGCCGTGGCTGTGAAAACATCAATAAAAAGGTTGCATTTGCAGTCTGAATGTATGCATGTGCGTCTGTGTAAACAGACCAGTATATATAAAAAAAAAAACAGAACTCATTTTTATTCCATAAAACCTTAATAAATCAAACTGCCAAGTGAAATTATTATGATTATTTTTTACTACTATAATTCATCATTTTTTTTTTTTTTTTAATCTGTCTTTTAACAGCAGCAGAGTACTTTCAATATATACATATGTATAAATCCTTGTTTAAAAATAAACTTGCCTTCTGTCACACCCCTGGATTTCAGTATTGGTTTTTCCCTCATGTGTCCATATATGGTTGTTCCTGTTCCTGTCCTCATTGAGTCATTATTAGTTAATCACCATCACCTGTTTTGTGTATCATTAGCCACCCTTTATAAGTTGTTTGAGTTTAGTGCTTTGTGTTCGGTCTCATCAATGAATACCTTTGTTCCTGTCCCCTTTTGTGGATTTACCTGTGTGGATTATATTAAAGACTTTACATTGCATCTCATCGTCATGTTGCGCCTTCCTCCTCACGTGTTGTGACACCTTCAGCGTCCTAGGCATTAAACAATAGACATGAAAAGTATTTCTATTTCAATATACAGAGGTGCCTTTCTGTAGATTTCCCTACAGCATATCTTTCTCAATAATGATGTTATAGATAACATATTCTTACACCTTTTCTTCTTACTTTGGTTAAAATAGCAGTGTAGATGATAATGCAACTGACAGTACAGTCAAGTGCAAATTTCAATACGTTTACAGTTAATTCATAATGAGTATACCTAAATAAATTTGAGAAAACTATTCTTTCACACCATTTATATATGAAATAGGTTAATGTTAATTTCTACATATATTAACACAACCTTTTTATTTAGCATAAATTAACTAACAGTATTTAATATAATATAAATGATAACACTTTAGAATAGGTAACACTTATTCACTATAAACTCCTCAGTAAATTCCTAATTTGGTGTTTAATAGTTAGTAAGGTAGTTGTTAAGTTTAGGTATTGAGTAGGATTAGGGATGTAGAATAAGATCATGTAGAATAAGGCATTAATATGTGCTTAATAAGTAATAACAAATGGCTAATATTCTAGTAATATGCATGCTAATAAGCAACTAGTTAAGAAACCATAAAATAAAGTGTTACCATATAAATGAACATGAATTGAAACAATAAATAATATCTTTATAAACTGACATCAACTTGGATTAAAAGCTGCTGTTTTCTGTTCATTCATGATGCTTAATGCATTAATTGTTACCCTAACAGAATCTTATAATTGTTTCCATAATTATTTAATTTGCCTGTAATTATCCTTTGCAAGAATCATTTCTTAATCAATATATATATAAAAAGGAAATGTCTGAACAGGCAGACCATCCAAATCAGCCTGCAGCTCCCCGTGTCCGTGGGAACGAACAACTGACCTGATGTCAAAGCAAGCCTCTCTTCTATTAGGTGCCATGGCAACCCAGAGGCTTTGAGGCTGATAATAGCTGACACTGTTTCAGTGGTGCCGGCGATCAAGAGGGTCCCTCTATGTGAGGGGCCAAAAGAAGCCAGGATAACTAACCCTGAAGCTCTTCATCAAGAAACCAAGCAGCAGGCTCTTCGGCTGAGCTACTTCAGACTTCACAATCACCTTTATTTATATACCGCCTTTAACAATACAGAATTGTGACAATGAGAGGTGTGAATCGTTAAACTGGTACTTTGAATTTTTGCGAAATCCATTAACAAGAATTTTTGCAGAGATAATGGATACATTTAGTTTGCTGTTGAAATAAAGTGTAGCATGTAGTCATAGCAGAAATGTTTGATATGCTATAACCTATAAGTATATATTAACAAACTTAAAAATGTATTTAGCATTGAATGACACAATCCCTATCACTGGCAAATCAACATATTTTAAAGGAGAAGTCCACTTCCAGAACAACAATTTACAAATAATTTACTCACCCCCTTAATTGTCATCCAAGATGTTCACGTCTTTCTGTCTTCAGTCGTAAAGAAATTATGTTTTTTGAGGAAAGCATTTCAGGATTTTACTCCATATAATGGACTTCATTGGTTCCCTGAATTTTGAACTTCCAAAATGTAGTTTAAATGCAGCTTCAAATGGCTCTAAACGATCCCAGCTGAGGAAGAAGGGTCTTATCTAGCGAAACGATCTGTCATTTTTTTTGAAAAATAAAACTTTGTATACTTTTTAAGCACAAAAGCTTGTGTAGCACTAGCTCTAGGATGCGCGCCTACGATGCTATGTACTATTGAATCACGTCGAAGGGTCACACAGAACGTAGGCGGTGTTTTTCGCCATAATCTACCTTTTTGAGCCGGAGTATACAGACGATGAACTTAGACGTGATTCATTGTGTCGTGGACGTGCATTCCAGAGCTAGTGTTACACGAGCTTTTGTGCTTAAAAAGTATGCAAATTTTTATTTTTCAAAAAAATGACAGATCGTTTCACTAGATAAGACCCTTCTTCCTCGGCTGGGATCATTTAGAGCCATTTGAAGCTGCATTTAAACTGCATTTTGGAAGTTCAAAATTCGGGGAACCAATGAAGTCCATTATATGGAGAAAAATCCTGAAATGCTTTCCTCAAAAACCCTAATTTCTTTACGACTGAAAACAGAAAGACATGAACATCTTGGATGACAAGGGGATGATTAAATTATTTGTAAATTGTTGTTCAGGAAGTGGAGTTCTCTTTTAAAACAGTCATGAACTGAGAAACCAAAATTCCCTTGATCTTTTGACATATAAGATGTCATTGTACTATAAAAACATTCTGTAAGTTTCAAAACCCCCCACCCACTGATTCACACATGTAGTGTAAATAACGAGAGAGGCAAATGCAGGTCTACGCAGAAACCAAACGAAAAAGATCGCTCCAAATACAAGAAGATGCTGTGCAGTGGCAAGTTGTGGAAAAACACACTCTTCGCATTGCCTTCCTTCTTATCCCAACATTAGGAAATGGTGGATGAACTTTATTTTTAATGAAGTTCCAGACCACGTCAGTAAGAACTTGGTCCTTTGTTTATTAAATTTTACCATGGATGTATTTACAAACAAGGCACAATTCGACCCGGGATTTTCAAAAAGATTGAAACTAAAAGCTATGCCGACTATTGGATCTGCAACCTAGGCTCTTTGGAAATATGTGCCTCTATATGCATTTTTGCAACACTGTACGTACCTAACTGAATGTTTCACGGCAGTTTCAAAGTGAAACGTCCAGAGAGTGACGCTAAAACGCACAATCAATACGTGACCGTGGCACGTTTTTATTACGTCGGTACAGGCACGCATTGCTGTGTTTTTATTACGCTGCTTGAGGTAGGTATTGCGGCTGTTCAGAATTCAAATATCCGGGTAGGTTAATGTTCTGTCGTGTACGCAAAGCCCAACCCTAAACCTAACCGATAGTGTTAATAAATGCAAAAGTGATATAAAAATGCATTTGTTGATGCAGCTGTGCTATTTTAGGTTCCTTATGTGGATTTGAGCTGTTTTGGCGAGCCGGGGTTTACGGGGTTCATACCGGAGCTCTTCATCACTCAAGTGCAACGCCGTGCCGCGTGAGCTGGCGAGCAAACCTAATGAATTAGAAAACTGATGCATATGAAGTTGTATATGTGACAACAACAGAATGTTAAAATTGTTTTGAAGCCATTATATAATATTGTTAAGGAACTGATTCTGTTACATTTAGATGTTGTGTTCTGCCTCGCCATTGGGGGTGCTAAGCTATTATTTAGACTATTTATTCAGGTAGACCACATGAATAAGTCAGTTAGTGTTTGAGAGAGGAAGCAATGGGTTCTTCATGTTCTAATTTTGGAAGCTGATGGTTTTAAGATTGAGGATTGGTTTTTCTGTGTCAATCTGTAAGTAGTGATGAAAAATGAAGCTTTGCGAAGCACCAAGGCTTTCCCCTCAACTATATCGTAAAAAGGTTCGTTGCTCAAAGCTATTTAAGACGGTGCACACTAATGACATCTTGTGGTCAAAAGGTGGAAAAAGCTCCCTTTGTGTCCCAGATGATCCAGCCATTTGTGGACTGTTTCAGATAATAAATTAGTTCGTGCTATGAAAACCTGTATAAAGCAAAGAAAATATCAAGTCTATATAAATAAGTCTTCATGTCAGTAATTGCATTACACAACATAAATAACTGAGTCTGTGAATACATTTGTGGAAAAAATAGGCAAGGCTGTAGGCATACATGATAAAAAGAATCAAAGATTATCATAGAATGGTCAGTCTGTCTGTGAACCTGTAATTAATACAAAATGAACATGCACAAAACTACACATGCAAATATTTATTCGTATTATGATTTACTCTTATCAAAGAAGTGAGTGACACTTGAAACTGCACAAGGGGTTCGCGTAAATCAAAATACGAAGCAGTCACGTGGTTGTGTGTGAAAATGAAGCTTCGGACATCACAGATCATGTGGTTTGGGCATCAAGCTACGGCACAGTGCTTTACTTTGAGATGTTTCGTTTTTTTGATACCAGCTTCGAAGCCTCTGTGTCGAACATCATATCACTATCTGTAAGTGTTTACCAATCATTGTGTAATGTTTAAATGTTAATTGAAATGTAGTTTGTTTATAATGGTGCAAATAGTTTTTTAGGTGCATGCTAATGGTAGCACAATATTTGATAATATTCTGCAAGTAATTGTGTGAAAATTAGGATTTTTTTAACAATACAGTTTAAATCATACTTTGTGTGAAAAGGAATAAAAGTCATCTGGGTTTTACTGTCTCTAGTGTTCAGTTCAGCTGGAAACTGCAGTGATTGGTAAATATAGGTACATTTTTTTTTTTTTTTTAGTTTTGCAGAAATGTATATAGAGGCAAATATTTCCAATAAGTCTATGTTGCGGATCTGACAGTAATGTCGCAACATACAAGTGTGAGTTACTGTTTTTGTTACGCGGTCACTTGTCTGATCGTTTACAGATCGTTTGATATATACTGAGTATTTATGCGTCCATCTATTAAGGATTAAGGCTGTCAAACATACAGAACTGTTAGCCAATCATAGCAGTGGGCATTTACTTTCGAGTCTACTTTCGAATCTGCCACACTTATTCAAACAGAGTGTTCCAATGAGGGGCGTCAAAACAAGGACAGAAAATAGTCCATTACTTCTAAATTATGTTTTTTATAGTTAAAATCTTGATAACATTATAAGTGGATCTCAGAGAACAGTACAAAATATTAAAAAAGGCAGTTCATCCTTTAAGTAAGCTGCATGGTTTCACTCGATAATTGAGATGGCACTAGTTGTGCACAGCCAGCATGTCCATTGCTATCTCTTTACATGTGAGGAGAAATCGAGGCAAAAGCTCAAGCAACATAGTCCTGTTTATGACATCAAGCAGGGGGCAAGTGGATGTTTGTGACAAGAACATGATGTAAGTGTGCGCACACTTATGTGTAGGTCCGATCCTTTCATTCTCACACACCCCATGGCAGCACAGGTGCCGCCACCAGCGTGCCAAGACATTGGATAATTGGCAATTGAAAATCAGGCAAGATAAAGAAGGGAAAATTACAGAACACAAAAGAAAAAGAGGACGTAGAAATATGCGTAAACCCCCAAAAATCACTGATAATTTGTCTTTTATCAACTTCAATAAGAATTTAATTTCTTTGGCAGTGGCGGTTCATAAGAGAATGACGCTGGAAATGGTGTTGCGGATCTGTGGAGAATAATTGGCTTTTAGCTGTGGAGGCAGATAGAGGGGGGGGGTATGGGTGGGGTGAGGGGGGGGAGAAATAGAGAGCTTGGCTCCTGTACAGCTGTGGCGGAGAGCCTGCAATGTGCTTGTGCTGATGACAGGGAGAAATAATTATGAACGGAAGAGCCAAGAATCAAATTTGTAAATACTGATTTTTGTATGTGCATGTGTGAGAGGGAGTGGGAGAGTTGACTACAGTATTATCAGTGTACTTGTTTCTTTCAGTGTTCCCAAAAATCCCGTTTTCTGAATCATCACATTGTACCAGCAGTCATAATTTTTACCCTTAACTTTATGCCCTTTGCACAGACATGAATATAATTGATAGTTCAGCGACATATTATCAAGGCAGTGCATCATTAATTAAAACTCTCCCATGTCCTTTGTTATGTCACTATTTTATCTTGACGGATTCCAGACTAAATGAACCGGAAGCTCTAGGACAGAGCTACTGAACTTCAGGAAGCTTAAAGTCGCTCTTTTTATTATAAATGTGTGGGATGTTTTATGACCAAAATGTTATTTTATTTAAATTGCATGCATGTATGTATGTATGTATTGAACGAACGACATACATGCAAACCAAAAGACTGTTCATTCAAAAATAATGACCTGTCACCAGTGCAAAAAAAAAGATTTCTGTTATGAAAAGCAAGAGACGCAGAACATAAAAGCATTGTCAGTATAACTTGATGGGCCAGGCTTTTAGTCCTCAGCCAGTATATCAGTTGAATTCTACAGTAATGTGGTAAGGTTGCAAAATTGCCCGCCAAATACATGGAAACTAAAAGTGCCATGATGACAGCAGGCTACATGTTTAAAAGCGCTGCTAGGATCTATGCAAAAGAAGACGCTGTCAAGCAAGATTTCAGTAAGTAACAAGTTAAATTTCAGTCTGTTCCTCACACAAAGCTATCATGTGTGGTTTGCCTCTCTGGTTGCTTGCATGCGGGGAGGTCCAGTTAAATATTTACAATAGCTGAATGTGAGTGTACTACCCAGAGCTTTCTGTCTGTCCCCAGAACTCCTGGCATATGCCGCTGTTGGCACTCAACCACAACCACCCACCACTTCCTTTGTGTGAGTTTTCCTGAACCCCTTTGACCCACAATCTCAAGAGTTTCACTAGCTACATTGAAAAATGCCCCCTCTCCTGGCTGAATTCCCAAACCCAGCTCTCTCTGTCCCAGACATTCTGTTGACATCCCCAGCAGTAGAATATGCTTGAATGTCGGAAATAAACCAGGACTCATCACCAACAGGGCTGCTCCTAGGAAGCTGGCCCACATAGGCTCAGAGGTGAGAATGTTCTGACATGAAACAATCAGATGATGAAGTTTGTGAAGAAAATGAACCAGTGAGGAACATATGCATGCACATAACATTAAATATGATCCAAAGAATTAGCTATTTCAGTTATTTCAAATGTTGTGAGCAAAACTGACCTTAATTTACAATAGATTATGCTATCACTAAACTCCTATTGTACTGTCAAGTTACAAGGACTGCATCTGAATATGCAAACCTCCCAAAAACAATATGTTAGAGGAACACTGTGAACAAATTATTAATGTTCACTAAACAGTAAGCAAAGATGAACTAGTGCTTCGGCTGAGATTCTGGAGCACGCATCTGATGGACACTTTCTCATGAAACCACGCAGATGGCACTAGGGATGGGGGGGGCATGACCCCCCCAGATTCATAGTGACCCGATCCGTCCACCTCACTGTACTTACGAAAGACGACAAACATCATTAAAACGGAGGATTAATCAGGGTTTCTGCTATGTACATAATTGGCCTATAGCGGTGGGCCGGCCGCTGCTCCTTAATTATTGCCGCCACTGCTTCAGAAACTAAGGCAGGCTGACCAGGACTCTAGACTCATTCTTTCCACAGGCCGCTCATTTGTGACTAACTTTCTCAGCTGGCTGCGGGATCACATAAATTGGTTGCTTTTTTGGCTACAACTTTAATCAGTGCATGCTGATTAATGTTTATCATAGTCTATAGTTATATGGTAACGAAAGTGGTTAATCCTCAACCCGTACGTTCTTTTTTTATCAGTAGGGGAGAGTGGGGTCGAAAGTAACGCGGTACGAAAGTAACAAAGCTATTTTCTCAGAGCCCGCACTAAATTTGCTTTCCAAGCTGTGACAGCACATTCAGCACGCAACCCTTGATGGGGCTGAGAAATATCACGTGATTTCGTCATTGTTTCCTGTGGTTAGGTCCGGAAAGCAGTTTTCGAATACAATAAGTGAATTATGGAAGCGGTAATTTTTCTTAAATTAGCTGTTGTGTTTCTCATTTCATGTGACACAGTAATGATCAATCTACATGTTATTTAGTGCTGTAATACATCCTGAAGTTTGGCTTTTCAGAGTTTTTCGATATAGAAGTAAATCGGATTTAAATGTCAGGAGGTCCTGTCGGGACTAAAGTAACACTTGTTACTTTTGTCCGCCTACAGTGACAACAAGTGTTTCTTTTGTCCCGCAGCATGCTAATTTGGTGTCTTTCTATGTCTTGCATCATTTATTAAAATGTTTATCATAACTGTTTATGTTGTATTATACCAAAAAATTGTGCCAAGAGTGAGGGTCAGACAGAGGTCTGATTCAGCCACATAATCATGAGAGGGCGTTTCTGTCAGAATATCATTCTCAGGACTGTTGCTACATCGCATTTACCTTAGTCATATTTAGGTTTTAGCCATACCTTAGCTTTTCCACCTCCACCTATGAATTTGCAGTGTTTCCAGATGTTTTATGCACATTTTGAATTTATGCATACAAACAACTGGATGGAAACATGAATAGGCCTACTGTTAAATTATGTTGAGAATTTATATTATTTTCATATTGCTCATTCTGTTAAAAAAATGTTTTATAAAAATAAGTTGAATAAATAAATAAATAAATAAAAAACTTACATTTACAAGGTAAATTTAATAATTTTTTGCAAAGATTAAAGACAAAATATGTTTGCAGTTACATATTAACAAGGTCATAGTCATGTATATTTAATAAAAACAAGAGTAACACAAAAAATCTAGTTTGTATTGTTGTGTTACTTTTGACCCACCTCTGTGTTACTTCCGTCCCAACCAACGGGGCCGAAAGTAAAAATGTGCAGCTTATGTTCAAATTGAAATTATACTGAAGTCTTTCTACATTTTTACATAATACCACCTGGTTTTAATAGACCACACTTCTGAGTTATAGGCCACAGCAAAAAGATATCTCTGTCAACAACTTTATCTTTTTAAATTATGTTTTTCTGAAAAATGGTACTTTCGTCCCTGCTCTCCCCTAGTATTATTTTTGAATTGAATTTTGTGAACGGGAGTACCTCTTTTCCTATAAGTTGGGGCTTCAGACGCTTTCACTTTCACATTAGAATTTGCAATCTGGTCACATTTTACAAGAAAAGATTATTGTCTGTTTTGCTTACATTATACACCTTTCATTTTTTAAGACTAAAAAAAGATGGATTCATTGGTAGCCTATTCTTTATTAAAAGCACAACGACAATTAAACAGGCTACAATAACAACGTTTATTAACAAAAATGAATAAGATGAAGCATGGCATACAGCACGTGTATTAGTCTATATACAGACTAATAAATTATAGAACGCTTAGCAAACACTGATGAATCAAATAAAAAATAAAGCCTCTATAACGTAACGTAAGGTAAATGACAGTTTTTCAAAATGAAAACAAAAAGAAACGTGAAACTACTATGGCTGTTGATGACACTGCTTGCATGTTTATTTTTCCACAAGAATACCAACATGTTCACTCTCTGTTTAAGAATTTTTTTTTTTTTTAACTTTACTTTAGCTTGAAAACCAAATCCCTCCATCCGCCATTGTTTCTTCAACATTCACATAATTTTTGCAGCGAGCTGCATGCACCTTTGCGCTCATGCTGGTGCGGCTAGTGGTGTAAACCAGGCTCTACATCTGAAGCAATTGCACTGAATGCGCCTTTCTGACTCTTGCTGCAATGCGAGCTTTATAGAGCAGATGCTTTGGAGCAGCGCAGACCATGCACTCACACAAATGCGACCACGTTAAATTTTAGCTAAATAAAACATATTTTGCAGAAGGCATGAAGTTTTGGTGGGTGATTGGGATACTAGACAAATAACAGTTTGATCTTGCATTGCTAGTGTTGATCAGGTAGGCCTTTGTTTACCTTTATTCATTATTGTTTATACATGATTTCAAATAAGAATCCCCCAGTGGCTTTTTAGTGCAAACCATTAGCCCAAATTATGCAAAGTAACTACTTGAGCATTAGTTAAAGCCCAAATTATGCAAAATAACTAACTGAGTTGAAATCATTTGCTGACAGCTTGGTCCCCCCCAGTTAAAAAATCCCATCTGCGCCCCTGAGACCACAGGAGAGGATTTGTGAATGGCAGTGAAGTGGCGCAACTGACACTGGTAGATTACATGATTCTGAATGCAGCCAAGGTCACATACTAATATTGCACTTCATTCAGGGCTAGATCTTTGATGGCCCTACTTATCATCACAGATAAAGTTGTTCCATTCCACAATGCTGAAGATGCCAAAATTGCAACGCTAGCGTTAGCCTTGCAGGTGTTTGATTGTCAACAAAGAAGTCCCCTAGTAGCCAAATTGCAGAGGATAAACAATGCTATGCAAAGCTAGAAATTGTTCTGCAGGTGTATGATTATGAACAATGGGGAGATTTACCATCTTTTACACACTTTCACATCTTCCATCTTTTACACATCTTTCTCTGCAAATGTTTGCTAAACAGGTTTTATTAGCATGTAAAGTAGGAATATTGACTTAGTATGGAATTTTATTTGATTAAAGTGATTGTTTTTCATTAAATATGTACATCTCTTTTTTTGGTGTTTACGATAATCTGGAAATATGCAGACGGAATTTGTTAGGCAAACATCATCACCTAAGGAATCTAAACAGAGCTAGTTCATGACTTTAGGCCATGGAAGTTAATAGCATTACCACTGTTATAATACTGAAATTCAAAATGACTGACATGCAATTTGGCTGTGTACATACATAAAGAATTGTGATTTCAGGCTAAAAGATTAGACATTTACGCATTCCACAATTTATGGTTTGTGACAAGTTGTCATAAAACTTTATAGGCTTGCCCAAATCTGGGAGTCTATGATGCATACCAAGTTTGGTTTCAGACCAAAATGTTGCCGAAATACAGCCTAATTTGTTCCTCTTTGGTGCTGGAATTGTGGGCTTCTGTTTTGCCATTACTTTGGAAAATGCCATTGAGACTCAAATATTATCTAGATACATTTCTGTGGCTTGGTCAGAAAATCATCTACAGTAGCACCAACATTTGTGATGATTTGACAAAATTTGTTGGGATAAGTGAAAAAATAATTTATCAAAATCCAAGATGGCAGCAAATCTTGTGGGTCTAGACTCAAATCAATTTGCTGCTTATTAGTAGTTAGAAAGGTAGTTGTTAAGTTTCGATATTGGGTAGGATTAGGGACGTAGAATATGGTCATGCAGAATATGTGCTTTATAAGTATTAATAAATAGCCAATATGTTGTGAATAGACATGCTAATAAGCAACTAGTTAATAGTGAGAATTGTTCCCTATACTAAAGTGTTACCGGGAATTATTTTAATACTTATAGGAGATGCTCTCATTTAAAAGATTTCTATTGCAACTATTTCCTTTTATTTATTCCATGCAATTATGTTTCAATGGCAGTTTTCATTGCTTTTAAAGAACATTTAGCTGTTTGTGTATTTCATCTACAAGGTTGAGCTATACTATGCATAACCAAGACCACGGCCTATCCATCTGAACATCCCACTGTCTTTTTTGTAAAGAAATGTAAAGGGTCAATCTTAGAAAGATTGAGTGCAAACTGAAAAATGTATATAAATAGTTTATACTCATTTATCCATTGAATAAGCACCAAGTAGCATATTAATCGTTTCTCAGATTCATCCTCCGTTTACTGAATTAAAACAAACCCATTAACGAGGATTAACCGCTATGAATGGGAATATTTGGGAGCATTCCCAAAACGCTTGAGTTCTCCCCCTCCTTCTCTCGAGTGGGATCACTAAAGAAACAGCGGCTGAGCTTCTGAAGAGAAAGCAAATAAAATGACAGGGACTCACATTTAACTTCAAATGTGTGCCATTCTCATTTCTGTGTTCCAGTCGTAATAATCTCCAAGGCCTCTCTTTTGATCTTCTTTTCTCGCCATCCTGCCGCCGTTATTTCTAGTTCCGCCAATTTTCTTTTTAAGGCTTTGTTTAGCACAAGGGTGGAACATCATATTATTGACTAGTAATTAGCTGTCAGGATTCAGCAACTGCACCCATGGACGAATGAGTGCTGGAGTATGATGGGTAACAGACTCCAGTAGTCATCCTTCCAGTCCAAGTTCTTCTTTCTGTTCCTACATGTTACAAAAAGACTAATTACAGCCTAAAGGACAATCTTTCCTAGAACATGACCTCGTTGCTTTAACCTCCAGGGGAGTGGATGAGAAAGAGGGAAGAAAACGGAAGAAGAAAAAAGGAAATGAGAATTGTGGCAATGTTATTCTCGCTGAGGAGTAGTCTAATTGTCATGACTCATAAGCTTTGCTCTGGTAAGGCAGTGTTGACCATGATAACACATGTGAGTCAGTCGTCCTCCTCTTTGTTGAGGACATCATTTGGACGTCATTTGGTGAACCAACCAAATAAAAATAAAAACTAGTATTTTATTAGAGACATTAATGAACATAGCATAGTATACAAATTTGAAATAAAACTAATATGAATTAAATAATAAGCACAAATCCAGCACAAATCCTCTGTAACATTTTTCCACAAACTGTCTCTGTCGAATGCTGTTCTAATGCTGCATGAGTTTCAGCAATGATTCTGACCCTGCGGTGGTCTCGTTCATACACTTTTCAAAACAGTACTCTTAATCATATCGCTGCACAGACGGGTTTGCAGCACTGCTGGTCTGAGAGCGGCAGGTCTCTGAAGCAGCTGCGTGACTTCATCAGTGGGACACATGCAGCTACAAACAACGGGAACAGGCACATTGTTATTTGTCCTGGGGTAGATAAGGGGAGAATGGCAGACGTATGACCTTAAAAGAATTGTTTACCCACAAATTAAAATTCTGTCATTTACTCACTCTAATGTTTTGCCACAAAAAAAGGATAATATTGAAGCAGCTATTTTCATAAAAGTTTATAGTGACCAAAAAAGTTTGATTAAAATTCTGTCAATAATTACTCACCCTCATGCCGTTCCAAACCTGTAAGACCTTTTCATCTTCGGAACACAAATTACGATATTTTTTATTAAATCCAACAGCTCTCTAACCCTGCATAGAAAGCAACGCAACTCACACATTTAAGGTCCAGAAAGGTAGTGAGAACATTGTTAAAATAATGACTTTATTCAACAATTTCTTTTTTTCCGTGTCAGTCTTTGACATGTGTTCAGGAGAATACCACAACGCAACCCACTGATGTCACATGGACTAATTTAACAATGTCCTTACTACTTTTCTGGGCCTTAAACGTTGTAGTTGTTTTGCTGTTTATGCAGGATCAGAAAGCCCTCGGATTTCATCAAAGATATCTTAATTTGTATTCTAAAGATGAACAAAGGTCTTGTGGGTTTGGAACGACATGAGGGTGAGTAATTTTTTGACATAAGGGTCAGAAATTCAATAATACATGTTGATCTGTGCTACTGATATAAATATGAATATCAGGTATTGCAAAAAAGGACACTAGATTTGGCTATAGAGCACTATATCAGCAAATGACACTTAGTGTCAGTCAGCTCTCAAATCGTTTTCTCCATAGTTATCCATAGCCATTTGCACATTACTGCAAGTCTGCAATAATATGCATCTGTGTTGGATGGCTGAAGGGATGTCAAGCTGTGTGATTCAGGCATGTGCCAGAAGCACACATGTCTTATGAAGTGCCGGTGAATATTAAAGTAACCAACCAGTCAGTGGTGCACCACATGAGTGAAAACAATCATAGAAAGAAAAAGAGAGACCAAAAACAGAGAGCGAGAGAGACAGGAAGACAGAGGGGTAAAGGCATCTCTCATTTTCTCTCTGCCCTCCTTTCCCATGAGCACTTTGGCGCAAAAATGCCAAATGATCACGCTCCCGTGAGCACCATCTGCCAGCATGTACTCTTAAAGATTCTCTCTCCTCCGTTCACTCACACTCGCTTTTTCCATTTGTCTTGTTTCCTCTCAATCTCGTCCTCTTTGTTACAGTTTTTAAACCGTCTGTGCTTTCTCCTGTTTGTCTCTCAGTTACAAATACTACATTTTGACCCAGCTTTCCGTTATTTAATAATGTATTGCCTTGGTTTGAGTGCATGTGTTTTAGACTCATATAAAAGCATCCTGGAAATAGCACACTTCATCTCTTATTTCTATTTCTTACAAGAATATATACACACAAAAGTCTTTGTTCCAGATATGTGCCAAATATGTGAGCAGCAACAATGTTCATGTTTCACGGACTAGGAGGCACCCAGGGAATTTTCTGTAACTCCCCCGATAGACACTAACAACAAACATACTGCCACATCTGAGACCGTCCTCAATATTCATTGAACCTCATGCTTTTGTGTAATTACGAGTTTGTGCGGAAGTACACTTGCCTGAGCTTTTTTATGGCTTCAGCGTTCAACTTCATTTTGGCTGCGGATGCTGTGCCTGAACTTGTTAATCTGGTTTCTGCATAGAGCATCTCTCAACCAGGCTTGGCAACACGCATTGCTGGCTCAAATACGCTGGCTCAGTTGTTATAGAGCAGTTTTCTCCTGCGGTAACTGCTCTCGTATTAGAGTCCAGACACGGAGAGATCGTGCACATGACAAATGAGCCACATACAAAATGGTCTGAATGATGATGATGATGACTGAAATAACAGAAGTTGGAAATTAGTGATTCATTAAATTACATAGAAGCACTACTACAGTAACTTTTAGGAAATCACAAAGTTCTAAAACATAAAACTAAACTATATATATATATACATATATAATCAGATAAAATAAAAATAAGAAAAATCTAAAATGAACATAAAACTTTAAACACATGCTTATGGTGAATACATACATTTTTTTAGTATAAAGCTATGATGGAAACACATTTACTGAATAAATTCCTAACTTTATCTGTGGGACTGTGCCGCAACAAGACACGTGACCAGTATCATCACATAGGATGTCAAATGATTATCTGGTCATTCTGACTTGCTGTAGCTAAAGCCTGTCATCATGATGATTGTCTGCTATTACCTCAGAGCTATCTGTCATTCCCAGTCACAAAGCAACTGCCGCTGATAACCAGCAAACATAAAGTTTGTCAGAGACTTGTATGTGTGTGCTTAAATGTAATTTATGTAACAAACGTATTAGTTTTAAATGTTTTTCTTAATTTATCACATTTAAATGTGCCACAACAGCTCCTCCAGTATCTACAACTTTCATTCTTATTTTCTTCCAGTTTCCCCCAAAGTGATGTTTTTTGTTGCCTTAAACACATGGCATAGAAACACAGCATTATTAGGGGTTTAAGCGCGTAGTGCTGAAATCCTATTGTAATTGTTAGAATGGTCATGGATGAGCGATCTCCACGTAAAACTGATCGTGCAGCTCAAACCGTAAGTCGTGGAGACTTGAAACTTGGAGGGATGGTAGTACTCACACCACCTACAACATGACTGAGGCTCACCCCAATCAGCCTGATTCACATTTTTTGCAAAACCTACTTTTGGAAACTATGAAAATCGCTGTGCGTGGTCTTGGTCCAAAGTGCCACAAGTATCTGAGGGGTTTTGCATATCTCAAAAAAACTTTGGCCGATGAAGTTTGAGCACCTATTAGAAAAGGTTTACGGAGGCCGATCAGAACGAAACTCAGTGGGCCTGTATGACTCACAGCACCAAAGTTCTGTGAGAAATTTGAAAGACATCGGGCACTGGGGGGGTATCACATTTTTTGAGTGAGTAAACGATTGTACAATGCATGGTTTTCCACGCATACACACAATTTTTGTATCGTATGATAGATCTCCTCGTTCCGAACAACTTTGCCTCTAGAATCACTGCTGTCAATCAAACCGTTTTTTTAAATGATTGAGAACGTGAAAAATCTACTTTTGCAAACTTGTCCTAGGTTTTTCTCTGAGTCTGGAAAAAGCAATGCAGTCCAATTCTCTGACCTCTCTAGGTCAATAATTATCAAAAAAAAAATTTAAAAAAAAAAAAAATATATATATATATAATTTACCCTTTGGGAAGATATAGTGGGGACCTTTAGAAAAGGGGCCTATCCAAACATATCCAAAAGCCTATAAACCCTAAATGAAAACTCAAAACTTCACAAAACCCACTGAGCACATGCGACAGGTGATTCTAAAAATGCATGCAAAGTTCCAAGGAGATCAGACCACAGCTGTCACTATAACAGTAAGAAATGTTATAAAAACACCATGTTTCTATGGTAAATCACCTGGATTTGACAAAAACGTTTTTTTTAATAATTGATTTTGCTAAATAATATGTAATGTCTTTTTTCTTATGTGCTTAAATACCTAAAGTGCTTGAACCCTACTAATCGCTGCTTGCAGCTATGTTTTGCTAATTGTTTTTGCATATTTTTAAATTAAATTCTTGAATGGAAACATAGCTATTGTTACAATCTAAATTAGTGTACTTTGCACAGCTAATTTTAAGTCACATTATTTGTGTAGGGCTGCTCACAGTTATGGGTCCAGACTAGGTGTGTCACGAAACCAGTACTGACGATAATCATGATTTTTAAATAATGAAGTCTTAATAAATAAATAGTACACGTATGAAAATATGACACATACTTATCTAGCACCAGCGCCATTATGGAGCGTGAAAGTCTTACGTGGGATTTGTTTCATTTATACTCAACACCAGAGAGTGCCTTCACACAGAAAGTGCATAAGCGAGACTCATATGTAATAAAACAATAACAACAATAACAATCTTCATTACTGTATATAATACTAAAACATAAGAATCAGTTCATAGAAGGAAGTTTTTTTTTAAACACTTAATTGATGCTATAGCACAAGTATGGAGTAAAAATTTGGGTTGTCAGTCAATCAAAATGTATAACCTAATTAATTACATGATGTTTTGATTAATTAACTTTAGACATTCTACTAACAGTAAGTAACTTCCATTAACTCTAGATGGTGCAGGTTGACGGGTGTTAACGTAACTGATGATATTCACAGCCTTATAGCACTTGGCATAAGCTGATTGGTTCACGTCACGTACGCAGCCAATGAATTTGAACATTTACCTTTAAAAGACTGGTTGGCATTCACTTGAGCCTTTCGCAGCAGCGCGCTTTGAGTTCCTCTGAAACCCTCCACCTTCCCCAGCTCCACCTGTATAGATCTGCTACGGGTTATTTTATATGCTATTGTGCAGCAGCAGTATGTCTTAAATACTCACTGCACCGTATTGCCATATGCTTTGGCAGTAGCAAGTTCCTGTACTTGCTTGCAGCAGCAGCAGCAGTAATCTACAACTACAGCAATAACCAACAGCAGCAGCAATTCAGCAGCAGCGTAGCAGATCTATTCCGCCAAGACCAAATACATGACCATGATAAAATCTTCCTGAGAGTTGTCATGGAAGAAATATAACTATGAGACAAAACACATACAGGGGCATTTCTTACACCAGTATCTTACACTTTAGGGCATAACTGCATTTATGGAGTTGTTGCCCTGCATCATATTTGTCAAAAGTCAACTATATGAAATGTAAGATGACGTACAGGTCTGGGGGCGGGGCCAGTGCATTAACTGTGTTAAAACATTTTAATCACATTATTTTTTCATAGCTAATTAATTAAGTCACACGTTAAACTGACAGCCCTAGTAAAAAAAAAAATAAAAAATACCTTTGACACTGTGCTAAACTAAAAACAGCTAGCATTTTAGTCTCTTCTGCTTAGTGTAATTGTTCATTTTGTATGCAAAGGAGTGATTTACTGGTCAAATAAATAATATTTCTGTAGATATTACAATATGTCGTTATCATGAATTTTTAAGGCCATGATAATTGTGTAGTGAAAAATCTAATATTGTAACAGGCCTAGTTCAGACTATTAAAGAAACCTGAAACCAATGACCAATGAAGTATTAAACACAAACACATAAGTCCAGAATCTGTTTACTCCGTATGTTTAGGATTTGGTTAGGCCTGTTGGTTATATTTCAAGCTATTGCATTAGAACTCCCTCACATCCAGTAGCCTCCATCTTCAGCTGGCAAGAATATGATGTAATATAAGCTTCTAAAACTTAAAAGCTCCAAAAGACTTCCTTTGGATTCAGGAAGACTGAGATGTAAATACATTTACAGTAATTAAAACACAACTTTAAGGAGTTTTGACTGTTCTGATGGTTGAAGGTTTTTGGGAGTATGGATCAAACTCTTAACAGCAAATCGACAACATTAATAGGCAACATGGGCCGCAGCCCAGGATCCCGACCACTAGGAGGGACACAGAAACAGAAATCAAATATGAAGTTTGCACCACCAGGGGCACCAAACAGAAATGCAAAATTAATGATTGTTTCGGTTGTCCCAAAACAGTTCTATAATGCCTGGAGTAGTTCAGCGAATGAAGACTTAACTATTTGATGACCTCTATGGTTTTAAATATTTGTTTGAGGACTGTAGATATCTGATTGAATATTTCAGCAGCTGCAGTGTGATTACACAACAAATTTGGCCAGTTGGCATTTGCTTTTTTTGCTCTTTTTTGTTTCCTCATCTACTGTAGCCAATATGACAAGCTTTCTTTTTATCTGACATTTTCACGAATGTCCATTCAAAATCAAGAGCTTATGAATTTTCAAGCTGTGGCATGGTTTTTGTTTGTTTGTTTGTTTGATTGTTTTGTTTTGTTTTGTTTTAATTTGCAAGTGCTTTAGTTGGTGCATATGCCTTATGTGCTGAAAATTCTGGGTGTAGGGCACAAGGAGTGAATTTAAAGAGGTTTAGCTGACAAATATTAATTATTTTTGTTGCTTAACCTGCAAAGAATGCTCAGTCACATGACCTGATCAATATTAATGAGCCACACTGGAAGGGATGTTTTAGCCCCAGACCCAAGGGCGACTCTCAGGCTGCATTCAAACTGCAAATGGTCTGATTTATTGCAGATCGATTTATTTATTTATTTATTTTTATTATTATTATTTTTTTAATGTGGCCCATACGTGAACAAATCATGGTCCTGAACTGATGCGCATGCGCAAAAGAACAATAAGACAACATCATACTAAAGTAAACTTTTCAAAGTTGTGCATAGGCAATAAGGAGAATGACAATAAGAAGGAGGAGAAATAGAGCAAAGTTTTTCTAGTCTCCATAGTTTTTCTTCAAGTTTAGCTTAGAGCTGTCCCTGTAAGACTTAGACCTCATTGTCTCTCTACTGACTACTGTCATGGCTGTCTTCCTTAATAACGGAGTGACCAAAGAACTACTGATATGTAAAATCCTTGGAGTGACTCCTGTCAGTGTAGAATTTTGACAAATGTCGATCTAGAGTGATGCAAAAGTTGCACAAATTCCGATATGATTGTTCAGAAAGACACATTGCAAAATATAGAAGTGGCCCAAATCAGAATTAAAAAAAAAAAAAATGTTCACACTGTTATAAAAAAAAAAAAAAGAAAAAAAGAAAGTAAGTAAGAAAAAGAAAGAAGAAAGATCTGAGTCACATATGAGCACTGGATTTAGATTTTGGGCACTTTTGCCTGCAGAATGAATGTAGCATAATCGAGCTTCTTCAGTTAGCACAGAAGCCAGTTTCTAGTGGCCTATAGAAATGGCTGCATCATGCAGAGCAACCTAAATGCTGCCAAGGGCAACAAGAATAATCAGGAAACTACAGAAAGAATTACTAAACTAGTGAATAAATGTAAAACTCTATTCTCTGGCAATTCATAATACACAGTTGCTAATTAAAGCAATGTTTAGTTGTAAAAAAAAAAAACATACATACCTGTACATGAATCAAAAAGCTGTCAAAGGAGTGTAAACTAAATGTAAACTCAATGCATTTTGAGTTATTTACACTGCTACACAGGAACCAGATTGGGAGCAATAGTGTGCCCATCAACGCTCCTTGTTCGAGTTACGGATGTTGTCGGCAGTGCTCCACAGGACGTGCTTGAGAAGAATGTCTTCAAAGAAGTGAGTTTTTGTATATGAGGGAAAGATAACTTTGTTCAGCTTCCCAAAAAAAACAGCGCTACATGAGCAGTGGATGCAGTTTGTTTTTCTGGGGCTTTCTGGAGTTTTGCAAGTGAGTTTGCTTGTTCCCATCATTTCGGTGACTGTGTTAAAAACAAAGCCCAGTTCAGATTGCTGGACTTTCACATCGTTTGATACTAAAAAGATGGAGCAGTTCCAGCGATATAAGATTCTGTTCATGAGTCAGAACCACAGGCAGTAAGCAAAACTGCATCAAATCTTTGTGTTTTGCTGGCAATCCGCGTGTAAATGCTCATGACTCATTAGCTCCGCCCACGGCTCACCTCCAGCTGTTTTCAGATAAAACTAGAGACTCTTTGGAGATATGAAGGATGCAATACTACTCTATAGGTACGCAAGATTAACATGAGATTGTGTGTCATGTCCCCTTTACAGTAATTATAACCCACGAAATTTCATAAGTTCACTTTGGCTTGGTTCTCCTCACTTTGAGTCATGCCATTAGTTACAAAATGTGACTAAGCATAACAAGGGAACATTTCTAAACACCACAGGTGCCATAAATAGTGTAATGTTGGAAACAGTGCAGCTTTCTCAGGCAGAGCAGAGATGTGGGTGCAGCTGCTCTCTCGGTTCCGGTCATTAATGGAGATGGCTGAGATGATGATAAGACTAGGAGTTTCCATAGAGACCCTTGAGCCAAGAGACCATGGTGATGAAGAGTATAAGGTTCTACATTGCGAGAAGCCATCGGATGGGCAGCGGGACTGATCAATAGAAGTTTTTGCCTTTGTGTTTTGATGTTATCATATGAACCATGCCCTTAGCGCTGCTTAACATCTTCCACTTTGTTATGAAAACTTAAAACTACAATGAAGAAGACACACACACACAAAATGCTGTTTTACAGTTTACATATTCCTTCTTTCTCTCTGACACATGCAGACTCATTACATGAAATGTGCTCACTATCTAGGAGATAGCAAGACATGTGAAGAGTTCAGATGCAAAACCAGCTAAAAGCCATCTCGGTCAAAAATGAGATAATGATAGTAAGTGAATGCTCCTGACACATAGTATACGTCCATCAAATACTTTTACTTCAAACTCACTAAATTCCAGCCTCAGCCCAGTCAGAAGTGCCAGTACTTACATAGAAACCTATACAAAGTAGCCAGAAAAAAATGCTAATTTTACAGAAATATGTCAGATGGATTTAGCTGGTTTTGCATCTGAACTCTTCATGTATTCTTTAACCCTCTTTTTTCACTCTCATTCATCTCTGTCTTTTTCTTTATTTATATTTCAGTCAGTTCAATACCTCTGGTTTCCGATGATCCTCTGCCACAAACAGACAAATCTTCATTAAGTTTCACCTGCTTGTCTTCATGCTGTGCTATGATTACAGCCGAAATCCTGAGAAGGAAACTGCCCTGTGCTCAGATTGATTAGTAGGCCTGGCTGCAGTCTGGTAATCATTGCTAGCTGCAGTCTCAGCACTCTGTTAAATCTCCTGGGGTTTGACTGCTAATGGACAGTCATGTGCTTTAGCGGAGGTAGAGGGAGAGGTCAACACAAACAGTCACAATGTCTAAAATACGCACATTTAGGATTTATTACTTTCATACTTATTTTCTGTAACTATTCATATATTTTCTGCCAACCTTCTCATTTTATTATTGAATCTGTGACACAAAACCTCAGTCCATTTACTATTACAAAAAGGTGAAAGTTACATTTAAAGGGATGGTTTCTTCTGTAGAACAAAAGTTCTGTCATGACAGCTCTCGGAGGGATTGGCATGGTAATGTACATGACAGTGTTAATGTATTTGCTCTTGGCGGAGGAGATCTGCTACGCCACCACCACCGCTGCTGCCACCAGCTCATTGACTACCGACTACCACTGCAAGCTCATTGACTACAGTAGAGAACCAATCAGCTGTGCCATGTAATAATGATGTCATTATGTCAGATTGAATTAGACCTATTAGACGGCACCATCTAGAGGAATTTTTGAGCTGCTTTGTCGATAGAGTCTGAATTCTTTCAGCTGTTTTGTCTAGTGGAGTCCAAAAGTTTCAAGCTCCAAAAGGGACATAAAAACTTTGTCATCATAGTGTCACAGACACACCAGGCTCCTTTGTTACCTGCACACAGCAAGCACACTAAAGACGGGCTCACAGGATCCTCGATCTGTCCTGATGTTCGGCACGGATTATCTGGTAACGTGAGACGTTCACAGATCGAATCTTGTACCTCCCGATCTGCTCTTACACAAATCGGGGCCGCCCCGATCATATCAAACATGTTTGATATTCAGGATTTTAAATCGGGATGATCACGGCTATGATTACGTCAGTACTTTCACAACAGCCAATGCATGACCGTAAAACAGCTGCTGTACAGTCTATTGGATAGTGGAGATGGAGAAAACTGCTTCTTATGTTTTCGTAGTAACACTGTCTGTATAATATGCTGAAAACATACCACAACCACATGGAGCAAGGAAAGCTCTGAAATGTCTCAGTTTTCCACATAGTGAGTGCATAAAGCTGCTAGCACGCTTACTAACATTTATAAACATTAGTTGCTGAAATGACGATCTGTTGCGTAAGATCACGTGAGACGCTCCCTCCGTCGTGATAATCTTAATAATATCTTGTAGCGTGTGATGCGTCACAATTTTTTTCAGGATTTCAGGTAAAATAATCTGCAAAGATTCTCCTTATGTGTGCGCTGCAACCAGATTTCATAAACGGTTAGGATTTTAAAAATCCTGTAGTGTGAGCCCGGCTTTAGCAGATTTCTAATCATCTGCACCTGACTCTTATCACAGCTGCAATCACTGCCCTGCATATAAGCACACACCTCACGTTCACTCATTGTTTGGCCTTGGGAAACTTGGATAACGTGTTGCGTTCAGTTTACCTCAGATGTTGGAGCTGGGAATGATGTCAGTATTATGTCCACAAATAGAAGTCAGGTAATACTGTGTGCACCACCCTTTTCCGCTAACATGTACCTGGCGCTAGTTCAGAGCCAGTGCTATTGCCGGTTTAAAGTTGGTTCGACTGGCAAGCCTTCTAAGAACCGGTTTGCCTTTTCACGGGCTAGAGGGCTAAACCTACATCGGCATCCAAACATAGTGAATCCAACACATTCGTATTTAGCTGCTATTTCAAAAATGGTGGTCAAAAGTTTCTGTTCGTCTTGTTGGTCATGGTAACCCTGCCCCCAGCCCATGATGCAAGTGGTTCTTACTTCGAGACCAGCAATAGCTGCGTCCCAGTTCAAAGACTGCAGCCTTCGGGGGATGGATCCATCGATGGATGCGGCCGGCTTGGCCTACGAAGGACGCTCCCAGTCTAGCCTTTGCAGGTTCGATATTGCACGCACTAGTATTTGCCATTTGTTAATATTCCAGCAATGAACTTTGTTTGTTTCAATTGCAAAATAACAAAGTGGTGGAGTGTAATGTATTCCTTAAGTATTCACATAGAAATGAGAAGTACTGAGTTTTTTTTGTTGTTTTTGTTTGTTTGTTTGTTTGTTTGTTTTTCAGCAGAATACATACCTTAAGTACATTACACAGTATGAAAGATAATACTTTTACTTAAGATTTTAAATTTACATTTAATGTAATGGATACATTACATTTGTATGTTTTTAATTTTCAAATGTTACTTAGAGGCAAACAAAAATGTATAGAAGGATTTCTGTCATTTACAGATTACAACTTGCTTTGCAAAAATAAACAATTTCCAGAACTAATTCTTCTTTTTTTTTTTTTTTTTTTTTTTTTACAAGTTTCAACTTAAAATCCAAAAATAAAACAATGCACAGAAATGACTTTGCTTTGTTTACAAATAACTTGTCAATGTCAAAAGTGATGTACAGAACAACTTTCATTTTTAAGTTTCCCAGCAGCTCCATTTTCTCCAGAACTGTTCTAAAGAGAAAAATAAAGACTTATGAAAACTATTAAGATAGGGCTGCAATCTTGGTTAGAAAACACAATCAGCCTTCGAATGCAGCCTTTGGAGAATGCATCGTGAATTGGGACAGTCTTCATCGCGCCACTGTGACGCAATCACAGCTAATGTGTTGGTGCTACTTGCGAACCATTTTTCCTGGTTCCAAGCTGGTGCTTTGGGTGTTGAAAGACAAAGAACCAATTTGAAACTAGATGCTGGCTCTGAACCAGCTCTCAAACTGCCTTGATGGAAAAGGTGCATGAGTTTATTGAGACATAAACAAATAAGTGCTAATAAACAATGTATTACCACTGTTACTCTTCTGTTGATGCATTGAGCAGCCATATTGGATTCTGAAGTTGGAGATGTTCCTATTCCTGAGAGATTTTGTGCTGGAACACTGACTTGGGAGGGCACTCCAGTTAAGATAGTGTTTCTCAACCCTGGTCCTGGGCGCCCCCCAACACTACACATTTTGTATGTCTCCCTTATCTGACACACCTATTTCAGGTCCTGTAGTTTCTTCTATTGAGCTCATGAGTCGATTCAAGTGTTGGAGGGCACCCAGAACCAGGATTGAGAAACACTGAGTTAAGAGTTCCTTCTTGGAACTTGGAATTTCCAACTTCCGAGTACAAAACAAACACACCAACAGACTCCAAAAAACTTTACTACTTATATAGTAGTCAAAAAATAGTATGTGACAAAAGAAGAACATCCAAATGTAAAAAGTACTTAAATGATCTGCTACTTATGGTGTGATTCTGAAGTGTGCATATGATGGACACTTTACTATATTCGTGATTCCACGGGAGACGATTTATGAATGGCAGTGACCCGACGCAACTGATGCTGGTAAGACACATAATAGCATGTGTAACAACATTGCAAATGTAGTATGTCCAGATTACATCCATACTATATAGAACATATACTGCTTTGCAGTCGCAAAGTAATTACTTATGCAAAAAAACTATCTACTCAAGAAAGTATTCTCTTTACCTGTGCGGTGTGCGCTCCAACTCCTCCTCTCCAGTCATCTTTCCATCTCCACTTCATCACTTGGAAAGAAAATAATATTGCCTTCTCAATCAATATTCATCTCTGCATTCAATACTCTTACCTGTTGTCATCCTTCACAATCTGCAATAAATATACCTTTTTGGGTTTCACTAACATTCTGTCTCTGAGTCTGGTGTTCCCTAACATGTAGGGATAGTTTTTTAAAATAGAAAACAGTTATTAATATTGTAATGAAATTTGACATTATTACTGTTTTTACTTTAGATTAAATAAATGCAGCCTTGGTGGGCATAAAAGACTCATAAAAAAACTTACTGACCCCAAGTAGAGGTCTCCCTTCAGGCCTCTAGAGTCCACCCTCACCTGGAGCAAACCCTCCTCTGCACTTGCAGACCTTCACTGATGGCAAAATCACTGTGAGAACACTGCACTCCTTTCATTTGGCGCAATATTCCCTTTGCACACTTTTTTTTTTTTCTCTTTTTAATATTTTATGTGCATGTTTATTTAAAAATACATACCTCTGACACCACAGCTTCTGTGTACCTCTTTGCCCACCACACATCTTTCCCTCAAGCTGTTTTGCTTTATTTCTCTCCTTCTCAGTTTAGTAGGTTTCAAGTCATCAAACAATGAACGCTAATTGTAGTGTAATGGATTTCCTTCATTTAATCACAACTCCCACTGTTCTTTTCTCCCCTTCTCTCTACATCTTTATTTGTTTCCTCATTCTAGTTCTCTGGCAACAAACAAGCAGCAAGTCAGTTTGACTAATATATGATCCCATGTGGCCTCCCTCCTGCCCTTTCCATCTTCACCCTCCCCTTCTGCAATTCTGATTTCTTCTAATGTGTAAATATTTGTGCTCCTGCTCCTGTCTCCAATCTGTGTGACCTTGTTAGTGCTATTCTAAGCTACAGACCATACAAAACCTGAAAAAGCATCTGTCAGTTTCTACCGTAGGTAATATGTATTACAAAGCATTTTTTCATGGCAAACAAAGGAAAGAAAATGTAAGTATAAATCCTCTAATGAAAATGAATATGAATGATGAAGTCAAGCAAACAGCAGGCTGGAGCTATGCTACTACGCAAGGCACCTAGGCCATATTTCTAATGGAAAATTTGGATTAAAGCCCAGACAAGTAGAACAGATGAAAAAGAAACTCCTCTCTAGTGAGACCAAAGCGAAAAATGTTTGCCTTAGCTGATGGTAAGGTCAGACGTAAACCTCAAAAGAATTGAGGTACGAGCACACAAATGCAAAACTAAAAGTGTCAATTGCTACATTTACAAAGACTTATAAAGTGGATGTTTACAGTCTTGGCTTCTACAGCATTTCTACCATGCTAGAATCCAAACTATAGCAACAGCTAATATGCCAAAAACGTGTGTTTATCATATTAGAGACAGAATCTGTAATACAAACCTTCATGTCAGGGGCTGTATTTTCTAACGGAAGGATGATATTTAATAATAAAATAACAATTTATTGTCCTTAAAGGCATATTTTGTCATCATTTACTTACCCTCATGTCATTCTAAATCCATGAGACATTTGTTTATCTTTAATTTTACGTCTCTCTTTGACAGTCCACTCCACTAAAACTTCAACACTTAATTCAGAAAGAAATTCATGAATTTAGTAGTTTAATCCAAGCTCTGTGAAGAGATATGATTGCTTTATATGAACAGATTTAGGGTTTAATATAAATATACACACTGGTCAATGGACATACATAGAGCACATTAAATCTGGTAAATGCAAGCTTAACTGTACCTGACGTACAAGAATAAACCACAGTGGTTCTTGTGGAAGCCGAAACATGGCTGTGTGACAACTCACTGAATTCAGGGATTTTGCAAACACAGAAACCAGAGATTGTTTCAGTGTTGGGAAATGAGAGGGTCTGTATTACTACTGGAGTTTCTCTCTCTTTTTTTTTTCCTCAGTGTAAACAAAAAATTGTTCAATCCAAAAATATTGTTTAGTGTAAAACATGTTGAAGATAGCCAATAGGCTGTCGATTCAATAAATGATGAGCTGTTTCCTCTAAAAGTCTGTTTATTCAGTGTAATAAAGCCTCTCCTCCATTGACATCCAAAAAAAAAAAAAAAAGCCTCTGGTCTCCTTTCCCATGTACTGCCAATAAGGAAGTGTTAACATTAGCCTTCACAATTTTTTGGCCAAAGGTTGCAGGCTTGCCTTCTTGTGGTTTTGGCAGCAACCTTTTTTTATAGTTCCTAGAACTATTGGTGGACGTAGACTACTCGCTTTTTTGTGTGTTCACACCATACGAACTAGGAACATATTTAGTTCTAGGAACTCCGTATGAGGAAACTAAATTAGCTCCTACTTCAGAGTAGAGTCTAAAACAATTTTGTACATAACATACGTGTACGCTGATTGGCCAAATGCATACAAAAGACTGGCTACCCAGCATTTTTAAAAAGCCATGTAAAAATATTTACTCCATGAACACGGGGAACAGCGATAATGGCATTTGCCTGTTGTCTGCAGCGTTGTGTTCTTTTCCCATCCTCGATGATAACCCTCCAAGTTATCATAGGAGATTTAGTCAGATTTGCATGCTCTTTCGATCATGTAAATTGTGCGTTTACATTCCATCTCCGTTATCACAATACCTACGACACACAACAAAAACAGCTCCAATCACAACGTCCTCCATTCACCGGATGTTGACATTTGTAAATGCTGCATGTAAAGATGTCGCTGTTGGACGCTTTAGAGTTCCTGCTGCTGGTCAGAAGGAAAAATTGGTGCTCGAGGAACCACCTTGCCGGCTAGTTCCTAGAACAATGTGGGGCGAAAGCAAGAATGCAAATTTGAGCTTTCGTTTACCATGTCTGATGTACTCTTTATATGTGTATTAATCAGTGTTTACAGTATATGTCAGTAACCAAGGTTGAGCTGTATAATGAATATATTCATGGCTAAAGCGGTTGTAGTCTCTGCTTTTCATTGCTTTAGCCTTGACTGCCATATATGCACAAGATAGCTCAACATCTCATATTTAAATATAATCTGTGTATTGATTTGAACAAAAATAGGTTAAAGTCTAGCTCATATAATTGTACTTTTGTGACATTTGTGAACATAGTCTCTGCTTGCATCGTACGTTATTTTTTTTTCCAGCTTCCCTTCAGTTTTCAGAGGACATGTTATGGAGGAAACATGGAAACGTTAATCAAAGATCAAAGCATCTGAGGTAAGGCACATACTGAACCTTGCTTCTTTTCTCAGGAAAAGGTAACTGCCGTGCTGCTGCACTTTTCTTTTCTTTTTTTTTCTTTTTTTTGTGCTCCATGGGTTGACAACAGGTCTAGCCCTAAGGAAATCTTTTGGTAGCCTCTTGAGTTGCAGTGAATGCTCAGCCTAGCTCACAGAGACATCATCTAGGCAAGCAGCTGCATACCCTATTGTTTATGAGGCAATACCTCACATTGTATATATATATATATATATGTATATATATTTCTGTAAGTTGGCATGTCCCCCTTGCAGGCCAAAAGTGAGAAGTCAGTACTGCCTCAGTCCATCTGGTTTGCTGAAGGCTATTTCTTATGCTGTGGGTGGCATCCTTTTGTAAGGTCTAGAGTGAGAATGGACCTGGCCTTATCTAGGCATTCAGTGAGTTCATCCACTTGAGTCATAAGGAAGCTGTCGAGCTTCCAGAAATCATTACGGAGTCGGAGGCGACCATTATATTCAGGCAATTATAATGAGGGTCTTTATAATTTTTTAGAGATCCTGTAATAGTTTGTTCCTCTTTTTAAGTTGGAGAGCCTGGGGCACTCTGTAGAGCCACTGCCTGACATGAGCACCATTGTGAGGATGTCATGCTGCACAACAGCTGCCTGCCCGGGGTTGACTGAAGGCTCATCAGAGAATTGAGAGATTTATTCTTTAACCCCCGAATGCTAATATTAATTCTAAAATTAGATTTATTTCTTATAAATCTTCAAGATTCAGGGACGAAAGGATGTTATCAGGTTGTAAAAGCTGGCAAAGCATTATTTAAAACTATGAAAATAGTACAGTAACTATGCATACAGGAAGGTCCAAATGTTTGACTAGTACTGCTCTCTTTTTACTGTATATGTACAAACGAACAAATGAGCATTAAAGAGCAGATCATATGGTATTTTAAAGGGTCCTAATATTGTGTTGGAGTCCCCTACAACAGGTTTAAATGTATCTAAGATCAGAAAACATTGTCATTTTCTCAGAATATACATTTAATGTTAGAATCATTTTTCAACGATTTCGAAACAATTAGTTTGAAGCAGTTCTGAGCTCAAGGTCTGTAAACCCCTTCCATAAGCCTACTCTGCTCTGAGTGGTCAGCTGGCCAAGTCTGTTGTGATTGGTCTTTGCGTATACAATGCATGTCGGAAACGAAACGCCCATTACCATAATTATTTTTTTGTTCGGGAGGGTTGCTTGTATAAAGGTGCTATAAGGTTAAAATATTACATCGATATTACCTTATCAATCTAAGCCCGAGTCCAAGGATGATACCAATGCAGTCGCTCAACTGGAAACTCCATCCCAAGCTTGACTTGATCAGGACTTTTTTCAGTGGTAAGTTTAAACTTCGTATGTGGTACAAATTTGCTGTGTTATCATGGAAGTAATAATTTATCTTTCAGCAGTGAAAACAATACAAACTTGCTTTTGCAGTGCAGAACACAGCATCTTCTCAACATGATGTAAACACACTAACTCGCAGAAGTGTTTGTGGGCAGGTCAGACTGTACGTATTTCGTGGGCACATGACATTTTTTGAAGAAAAAACAACAACAACATTGGTCACTTTGACCACTTTCAAGCATCTATGTAATTTTAATGGGTCATGCATTCAAGGGTTAAGCTTTTAATTTCAGAAGCTGACGAATTCCAAGCTTTCCACTTGGAAGGCTAGACTGTGTGCTTTTGGTGGGGTTGGTGGACCTGGTAGGTCACAGAAAACATATTGCAATAAAGCAATCATCTTTGAGAAGTGTGGGCTGGTTGTTGTTCCTACGCCTCCTTTTCAATATTGAGGAGACCCCGAGGCTAAACAACAGCTCAGAAGAAGAGAATACAATCAATGCCTGTGGTACATCTCTGGTTCTGAATATAACATTCAGGATCTGGTGATCCTAGTCACGCAGAGCCTCAAACTCCACTCCGCATAGCGACCTTATTACAGGCATTTCTACCTATATTGGTTAGTTACCCAGTTACTCCAGCCAAGCCACTTTCAAAAAGGAGAGGAGACGCATGTAAGGTTTGAAGAAAACCTTGAGCACTCTACTGGGACACCACCGTGTCTTTTGTATCCACTTTAGATGATCAAACGTGAGGTCCATATGTTCCTGATTATGCCTTTCCGCTTGCTGTAGTTGTTTGATTGTGGTCACTCAGGGCAATAGACGTGCACACGTGAATATTTAGGGGTATATGTGAGATGAGCTGTCATGTCACTATGTCTGAAACCTGAATGAAGTTGTTAACATACATAGCAGCATAAGACTCCTACCCCCCGAAGGCCTTTTGCCTAGAGGCATAGTCAGAAAACAGCTGGATAGTACCTCCGGCTCAGTCACTAAGTTGCATGTTTATCGGCTTATCTGCTTAATTCAGAATAATTCTCTGGGCAGATGTTTCTTCTCAGTGTTGGGCCAGTGCTGCAAACCTCATCCATCTCAATTAGTCTAGTCTGAACACGTGACACAAGCAGTAATGAAGTAGGCCAAAGCAATCAAATCCTGCTAAACTGTGTAAATGTGAAATAGTCACAGTAGTGAATAAGGCTTCAGCACTCGTTCCAAATCAAACTAGATTATATGCATATTCTTACTAGTCTGTCACTTATCTTCTAGTGCCACTCATCATAGCATTAACTAATAAATTGGATGTGTCAAAGTGAGCTATTGCTAGGATTTTAGTATTATTAGTTACACTCTTTAATGTGTAGAATATATACATTCCATGTGTTATGAACAATTCAGCCTTCCCTGCTGAATCGAAATTAACCTCAAAACAATCCAACTGGCTTAAAGAACTTTTCATACTGTAGGGACTCTATCAGTATTGAATTAAAAATCCTATAAAATCCGCATGTCATCTGAACTGTGTTAAAATTACCAGTAATGTCTGAAAAATTCTGTTACATAAAAGTGAATCTATAGATTGTCTTCTGAGGTTTGCTTTCTTTTTTTTGCCTTTTCTTTTTTTTTTTTTTTTGGAAGCTAAAGGCACAGTACATTTGCAAGCCATCAACTATTTGGACACAGGGGTAGATTACTTACCACAATTATAATGATGCACCAAAGCAAAGCCTTTGAGAAATAAATCCAAGTTTGTCATTGCAGATAATCACCTGTGAGTGAAGGGGAGCAGGGTAATCATTTTTATGTTAAAGAACAGTGAGCCAAACATTCATCAAATGCTGTCAGGCTGTAGCATGGGTAATAAACTTTGCTGTGAGGAGCGAGCATGCACACTTTTCCATTAAAAACATTCAGACAACAGTAAAGTTCAGCTTCTTTCTTTTGGTGTCTCTATAACCTGATACATTAAGTATGAAAGGATAAAAACTGTGAATTACCCATGATTTTTTATGAATGCAGCTGTCACTTGGTCTCATATCATTTCTGCATATTTAAAAAATTTGGTTAGAAAGCATAGATCATGATGACATCTATACCATTGACAGCCGTAGATGAAAGAATTATGTTTAATGTTGCAAACAATTGTTTTGTTGTCTAAGTTTTGTCACTGCTACTTCAGTAAATTCACTTTGTGTGTATGAATGTGTATAAGAAAAAGAGAAAGAGCCAAAAGGATAAAAAGTGATGTGTTATATCATGTGAATGAGTGAAAGGCACCTGTGTGAACAGGTCACATTCAACATTGCATACACTCTAAATAGGTCTTTTTTTATATAATAATTACTTAAAAAGTGTTCTTTATACAACAGTTCTTTCATGGCCTCAAATCTGATCGGCGGCCATTCAGCACTCATAAACCCACTGAGAACAGCCTTATCTCGGCCAGCTCTTCTGGAATTTGCCGCTGGCTCCGATGTCTCTATAGTGGTTAAACACGAGATATAATTTGTTTTGGGTAAAATCTACAGGCAGTCTTTGGTCTCATTATTCTTTTATTTGTTCCAGAGCAAACCATTTTGCTGATGGCGAAATCTCATCACGTAATATTTTATGTAAATTTAATGCTGCATATAAGAGCTCTGCCTTTGTACTTTTGACTGAATTGCCTAGCAACTTTTATGATGGCTACTGTTGTTTCTTAAATATTATTATTCAATAAATAATATGTTATAGAAATAATAGTGGTATTATTAATAGTATTTAGTATTGCGAAATGGTGTGTGTGTTCGTGATGGTGATTTTAGTTACATTGTTCTGCCATTAGGAGGTAACAAGAGACGGATTTTATCAGTGAGTGAGCAGTAAAGACTTATATTGAAAGAGACTGAAACAGTAAACAAGGAAGTTATTTTTACTTTAAACAACACTACATAAGATGCAGACAACAAATGTACTGAGCAGGGCTGTCATCGGAAATTACCCTTAAGAGATGAAAGGATATTACAACAAAGATATCGCTTTCAAACTAATGTTTTGTTCTGAATATGAGATAGCTTTTAATGAAGAAACAACATTCCTTAATTACTAGTTCTAAAGTGACATTTTTGAATTAGCAACGGAGGCTTGGGCTCGGCTGAACTGTTAACTTGAGATTTGAATCTGTGGTGGAGAGAAGTCGTTCTCCTCATACAAAAGGGGTTTTTAATTTTTTTTTTTTTTTGCGTCAGTGAACTGTATAAACACAATATCACACTCATAGCCATGTAATATCATTATGGCTGTGATTATCACATGGCCACTTGTTTTATACTCTTTTAGAAACACTGTGTGAATTTGGAAATGCTACTCTGTTCGCATACTGTTTTTCCTACCATAGTCTCCAAACTCATTCTCTCAAATGGCTTGGGTATTCAAAACATTCACAGCTTATATTGACTGAACATGCTCGATATATACTAGGAATGTATGCGATTTCAGATGCAGCCTCTGTTATTTTAGTACTTAGCAAAGTTTTAGATGGAATCTTCCAATATTACATCCACAAAATATATTTGTGCACTTTGTCAGAATTGTAACAATCTCAAATACTGCTTAGTATGAAAAGCACAGCCTGGTACTATATATTCTCTCTTCAAACAAAGACAGAGATGCAAGAGAAGAGCATGCGAGTCAGAGGGATAAGAGAGTGAGAGATGAGCGAGATTGGGTGAGATGCAGGGTATGAGGTCTGGCAGGATTACAGCATGTGTGTGTGTATGTGTGTGAATCCAGCTGAGATGACTGAAGCAGGGACTGAGAGATTTAATAGATCTAGCGTCTTATACAGACACACGGTGCAGTTTGGCTCCAAAAGTGAACCTCTCTCTAGGTGTGCCCTCCTTCATCCCTTTCTTGTTCTGCAGAAGCATCCTTTTTCTTTGTTCCATAGCTCTCTAACTTTCTGACTATTTAACATGTTAAAAATGTGCTGATCTAATATCTGGATCATATCACTTATAACGTATGCCTGAATGTCATTTACCATTGTGCACGTCTGAACTGCGTAATCAGTTTACAGTTGCATTGTCATTGTATTATTATTATTTTTTTTTTTTTGGAATCGGATGTGCACTGCTTTTGAATTTATTTTTATAGATACATTTTCTGTACTTTGTTGCTGTTGTTACATTGGTTTATATTTATGTTGTACTTTCTATTTATCATGAATTATTACTTGCAACATTTAATGGGACAAAAATAGGTAAGAGTGTTGTATCGTTATGAAGAAATGAGAAAAGTTCAAAAATAGTTCTCTACAGTTCAAAAGTCCTTTTTTTTAATGTTTTTTGAACTTTTATGTTTTTGAACTGTCTTTTTCAGTGAGTATTATCATTGTTGGAAATAGTTCTGCTGCATAATATTTTTGTGTAAACCATAATCTTTTTTCAGGATTCTTTGATGAATAGAAAGTTGAAAAGAACAGCATTTATTTGAAATGTACCTTTTCAAAAATCTATTTAAGTCTCAACTGTCACATGTGATTAATTTAATGAGCCCTAGCTGAAAAAAATGATTAATTTCTTTAAAAATAATCTTACTGACCTTTAAAAGTGATGAAACTAACTTTAGAAGCTAAACAGTGATGTTCAGCTTTTTAATATATACGCAAACACTATTTATTGACTTAACACTGAATGTGCCCTAAATAAATAAAAAAAATAAATAAATACATTTTATTTATTCATTTATTTATTTGACTCAAAGTTATAATTTATGTTGTGCTGGGTTGCCAAGGCAAAATCAAAACAGAAAGTGTCACCCAGGTACCAGAAGTGCCATCTGGAATGTGTGGAAATCACGGCTTTAAAGTTACATAGTAACAACTCTGAATTTTCAGGGCTTTTTTTCTAAATTAAGTAAGAAATAAAGAGGGCTGGGGAGAGAAAGAGGTGTGGGGAGGTCAATGAAGGATGAAAGTCACTCTTCTTCCTTTAAAACGATATGCCATCTTGAAGGGTGGAAAAAAAAAAAAAAAACTGTCCCCCTTGGATGGAAGATAAATGCAGATGTCAGACAGTGATTGATTATTTGTCAATCAAATGTCTAATTCAACCTTATGGTCTGAGATAATCAATGATAGCTGAAAAATTAACTTCATGAAACATCCCCTTCTTTCCCATGACTGGAGATGTTCAGGATGATAGAAAGAAGCCTGGGACCATCCCTCATGCTTGACCTCTTCTCCAGTTTCAGAAACCTGCATTTCAAAGCGACATCTGATCCTTTGAAAAAGAATCGGCGGGGGGGAGAAAAGAAGAATAACACTGCAATCAAGATTTGTGAGTGTGAGTATATCATTCAAATTTAGAACAGTGCAGCCTACCAAAATACAGTGAATATTTGCTTAGAGTACATGAGTGGATTTAACTTGTCCTCTGAAAATCTCCTCTAAAATAATTCTCACGACAGTCTTAAAAAATGTTTCATAAAAGGTTTAGCATTATTTTTTCAGACATTAACAAGGACAGTATCATATATTTTGCATTATAAAAAAAATATATGCAAATAAAATGTTGATCATTTCTAATAAATATGCAGTCTTCAAATTAAAATGGTTGTATGATTTTTGTTACTTAGGGATAACTAACCATGGTGGAGGAAGGGCTGATGACTCCAGGGGTCCAACCGACCGCAGCAGAGCAGGTGCTGGTGGAACCCGAAAGAAGATTCAGATGAAGGAAGACAGGGTATTTCTGAGTGAAAGTCAATGAAGTCCTCCCCAGATCACCCTCAGCGGTGGTGCAGTGGGTGGGGCTTTCCTGGTGTCGTCACCCACTGTTGTCCAGCACCCACTTAATAAAGGCGGCGAGGCTCTCTCAAGGACCGTCTCTGGACAGCTATGTTCGTGTGGAGGTGTTTAGTCCAACACAGTAAAATGTGATGAGGCAGTCGTCCAGGTAGTGGGTTGTAGTTGTCCAGGCAGGTAATGTGGTCCTCGAGAGAGCGCTCCCCTGGGAGGAATTGTAAACTGTGCTACTGTTTTTTGTTTTATTTTATTTTGTTTTTTCAGTATGATGTTTGATGAATAGAATATTCAAAAGAGCAGAATTTATTTGAAACAGAACCCTTTTATAAAATTATGAATGCATTTCCTGTCACTTTGGATGAATTTAATGCATCCTTGCTGACTAAAAGTATGATTTTTAATATATTTCTGACCCTACACTTTTGAATGGTATAAGGAATATGATATTTAACAAATAAAAGAAATGAATAGAAACAGAGGTGGAGCCCTCTGTTTTAGATTTAATAATTTAGAACTCTATATAGGTGATGCCTCTCAGAATATCTTAAAGTACTAAAAATTTATGATATAAAATGTTGGAATTTTAAAAGCCTCCTTCCTACCCTAAATCTGTAGATGTTTCTAAACCCAGCTAATAGTCTTAGAATAAATGTCTGTTATTTTTCTTATTCATCAGCCCAAATATGTGAGAAGGACTCCTCCAACAGAACTCAAAAAAGGCCATGCCAGTAGTGCACATCCTGAGCAGTCTTGATGAGATATGAGACTGTCAGGCTGCATTGCCTCCCTCCCTCTCTCTCTTTCTCGTTCTCCCTCACTCTGTGACATGACACAAAGGTAGGGGCCTTCGGCTGAGCTTTTCGTCACCCACATTCCCCACATTCCTTCAATCTCAACCTGAACAAGCTAGCAGCAGGGTTGTCTACGCTTCTGGGCCCACACTTAGTATTTGATCAGTCAGGTTGTCGTATGTGTACGACAAACACACGCTCACCCTGTCAGTCGAAACTAATATGATCATTTACAATACAAGTTACTCATACCGAATAAACATGCCCACACATACAAGCACACGTGTTAGTGTACAGACAAGATCGCATGTTGCATTTCAATTCTCTGACAGTTAGAAACAATGACATGTTTACATGCAATGTGAACACAGTGCCATCAGAGCTTACTCATTACCACAATATTACACTACATCGACATGCAGTCATACCTTGTATGTTCGGGTCATATAAGCGTGCCGTCTGCAGGCAGCCATCAGGTCTCATAATGCTGCCATATGCAACAAGCTGTCCGGGCACATCCTGTGTGCTATATTCCACTTTACACAAACAACGAAGCTGTAATATGTTAACCAAGCAACACTATAACAATGTAAAACATGACTATATATGCTACTAACTGACATTTCTCGTATGGAAAGGTCATAGCATATTCAGGCATGCAGAATGACTTTCAGGCCTTGTGTACAGCTGGTATTGAGATGTGTTTTCAGTTCTTCATTCACAAGTGGTCAGCTCAGTCTGTTAAAATTCATCTTTGAGCATCAAAATTCCACATTTAAATGTTTTTACCCATGAAAATAATTTTCATAACATCGTAATATACAACATATACATAATTCGCCCACTATATTGATATATGCGCCTGGATTTTCCAGTCACTTCTTAAAGTTGTGCTTGTGCTTACTGTATTTGAACTTGGTGTATCTTTTGAAAGGTATATTTCACCCAAACATTAAAATTACCCCATGATTTACTCACCGTCAAGCCATCTTGGGTGTATATGACTTTCTTCTTTCAGATGAATACAGTTGGAGTTATATTAAGAAAATGTTCTGGCTCTTCCACGCTTTATAATGGCAGTGAATGGCTGTTGAGATTTTGAAGTCCAATAAAGTGCATCCATCCATTATAAAAAGTGTTCCACACTGTTCCGTGGGTTTAATAAAGGCCTTCTGAAATGAATCAAAGCATTTGTGTAAGAAAAATATCCTTGTTTAAAACGTTATAAACTGTAATCTCTAGTTTCCATAGACTGTCGCACACACATCCACGAGACAGACGTTCACATTCCAACATAGGACAGTGAGAATATGGTAGTCTTACGAGAACCAAGTTTTGTTTACAACAAAGGAAAACCAGTCTCCTCTTGACTTATATTAAAATCCTCTGATGTTTTTCTTTACAAATCCTTGTTTTGTACTTCTAATTCGTGGCCAGTGTTTTGTTTTGTTCTCTCTACTGCGATTCACCTTATCGCCTACGTCCTACGTCATCTGCTGGAACAACGCTCTCTTTTTTAATGTTACTCCAATTGTATTTGTTTTAAAGAAGTAGGGCTGCCCTCGACTAAAGATTTCTCTGGTCGACTAGCAGTCATTCATTTTAAGCATTAGTCGACTGTTAGTCACACGTTTATTAATAAACCATATAAATCATAATAATGAGCCTTTATTTGTCAACATAGCCAAAAAGAGCTCAAGTGCACGCAAAAAAAGCTTGCCACAGTGCACCGGCAGAATCAGATATAATAATTATGAATGTGTCAGGGAAAAACAGCAAGGAAACTGCGTTAACATTTTAATAATTTATTGTTAAACTAACAATTTCTTTGTTTTTGGCTTAGGACATGAAATCCATCCATCTCCAATGGATGTGCCTATATGCATTTGCATTACATAATCTGACAATATATATATATATTTTTTTTTTAATTGGTTAATTTAAAAGTAGACAGTTCACTCTCTATAGATATATTTTTCATGTCTATAAGGCAAGTGTACACGGAGTTTTGCATTTAAATTCACAGAGACTGAGACAGCAGAAAGTGCATCCTGTTTGCTTTCATTATTTTACAAAAGCGAAATGTTTCATTGTTATTGTAAGTGCACACAAATAAATGCATAGTCTTTACAGATTCAAAAGATGTCTAACTTTATTTGTATGACCAAAAATTGAGTATTTTACGAGCAAGTGACCACATCGGTGCCTCCATCTGTTATTCAGTAAGCACACTACTGTTCAGCTTCCACACTCTGCACACACACTTGAATAGCACACATTTTTTTTAGATTAACAGTAGATTGAGTGGCCATGTAAACCTGCTACTACATACATCTTTGAGACGAAAAGCCATATTTTAGGTCAATAAATGATAAGTGGGTGAGCATTTGGATGTCCTGCCCAATGTACTGTATTACCACATAGACCAGCCATTAACGATCTGTCCATCACAGACTGCATGACTTCGCCACTTCCTGTGGATTATTATTATTATCTTATTTTTTATTTTTTTCTGTGACTAAGTGACTAATAAAATTTTGGTCAACCAAGCCTCTTCTCATCAACGGTTAGGTTAGTCGACTGTTAGGGGGCAGCCCTATAAAAAAGAAAGTCAAAGATATACATCTAGGATGGCTTGAGGGTGAGTAATGAGTGGGAAATTATTTAAACTGTAACAGAGATTTCAATTGTAATTGATTTCAAAAGAGAAAAGCTGAATGTTTGTAAACCTTATGTTGTTTCTAACTTCATTTCAGCATTTTTAACTTCACAATGTGTTTTTTTTTTAGCTAAAATACGAGTCCTCTATCCATAAAGTAGTTTTCTTCAGTGAGGAGAGAAATATGCACAGATTAAGCACCATTTACAAGCCAAAACAGTCTAAAACAGTTCTAAACTAATATGTCAGTGATGTTAGGGGATAACAGGGGATGGAGTTTTTCACTGAAGGAAGCATCATTAAGGATTATGGAGTGGTATTTTGGCTGGAAGCGATGGTTTAAAGTTGAGTTTGAGTTTCTGACAAACACATAGCTTTTGCACTTCACAAGATATAAACTGATGGATTGAAGTCATGTTGATTACTTGTGGATTATTGCGGTGTTTTTATCAGTTGTTTGGACATTCTGATGGTGCTGCAAGTAATCAAATGGTAAACAAGTGATATAATGCTACATTTTTCCAAATTTGTTCTAAAACTCATCTACATCTGAGTAAGAGGAAAAAAAGTCAAAGTATAGAAGTGTCTATATTAAAGGTTTTTATTTCACTGATGGACTTTATACTTCTCATAAAAGTGGTGGAAGCAGAACGGAAGTTGTAGAAGAGCAAAAAGACAAGCGAGGTGTTGAGTAGGGTGATAACAGTGCTGCTAAATGTGTTACATTTAGTTTTTTTGTGATCTGTATGTTCTGTATGTTATTTTATTTTTTTATTTTTTCTTCTTCTCTGTCTATTGTTTGTCGGTGTGTGTGCGTGTGTGTCCCCAGGCCTCTCTCAGTTGGCTGGGTGAATAGTGTGAGTACCCTGGGGTTTTCCCTGCTGTTCAGATCACACCTTCGCTCTTACAGTTGGCTCAGAGAGTGATCTTGCACCACGGCTGGACCCTCATCCACACTATCTTCCGGCAGCCTAAAGCATGGACTGTTATTGGCACACACAAAAGCATACACCCATACATCGCACCGCAGCCAACAGCCTGGCACAAGTGTCTTAAAGTGTCACTGTCTTTCTCACATGCATCTTGCAGTCTAAAGTGGAGAGAGAAAGAGACACAGACAATGAGAGTCTGGTGCACTTGTTGGCATCACTGCAAGCATGTGTGTGTGGGTGACAGAGGAACTTTGCTGTTGGCTATATATGAATCAGGAGTAACACAACATGCAAATACCAAAACTTTTCTCTGTGAAGTTTGATACTGATATCTGATTATATGCACTTTGAATATTGCACATTCTGCTCTGGATGTTTGTTATGCTAACACTACTTTTTGTCGCTTGGCTTGAATTATTTGTTTGCTTGTAATATTCTAATATTTTGAAGAATGTTTTATTTATTTGGAAAAAAAAAATAATACTTTTATTCAGCAAGAAAGCATTAATTTGATCAAAATGGACAATTTGGTTCTGTTGTGTTCCCTTGTTAATCTGTTCCCTTAGTTACCAATTGCTCCCCACCTGTTTCTGTTCTTACTGATTAGGTTCCCTGTGTTTATAAGCCCTGTGTTTTCCTCAGTTCCCTTGACTTATGTTATTGTTGTGTAGTGGCAGTTGTCTCCTAAGAGCCCACCGCGATTGACGAGCCATCACAAAACAGAGCGACAGAGTGGATCATCGCCCCGGAGGGTGAACGTGATTTCATCCTTGTTGATCCTGGAACAACATTCCAAGCAACCAATCAGAATTGAGGGATAAGTTAACAGGAAATGTAAGTTTTAGTCTTACAACCAGAGTTAGGTGCTTGTTGTTCAACTATTGTATCCTTCTGCTTTTAGGAATAAATTATGGGTAGGGTTAGGGGTAGGGATAGGGTTAGGTCAATGTTTTTGGGCAATAATGCAGATCCAGGATCAACAAAAGATGATGATCCAGGAACATGTCTTACTTGAGCCAGAGCCTCAAGATATGTCTGACCAGTTGCGTGAGCAGTCAAAGCTGTGCATCACAGTGGGAGTCCTCGTGGAGATCGAGGGAATGGATTTAGACCCCACCCACACTCTCACAGCTGAAGGTGAGCTGCCGTTGGACTCTAATATAATGGACTGTTTTAATGAAGAGGATTTAATGGACTGGGTTGAGGAGGTTATACTCTGTTTCTAGATCTTCTACGTCTCCACTGGTTCTGTCGAGCTCTCCTGCATCTCCTGAGCTCCCTGTGACTCTTATGTTTCCACCCAGCCACCCCCCCCCCCCCCCCCCCCCTAAAACCAGCCAGTCCCTCAGCCCTGTCTCCATTCATTCCTGTCAGGCCCACAGCTCACCCTCAGTCAGTGCCATCCTGGAACTTCGTCTTGCTGCGTGTCTTCCAGTCTACAGGTCTGCCTTAGCATGAGGATCCCCTGTCTCCTCCTCCAGCCTCTGAGGCCTGGATCCACCTTGGTCCATTGACCCATCAGCTCTGCCTTGTCTCCTAGCTCCCTCGTTTCCACAGTGGCCCGTCATCCCACTGGCTCCACTGAGCTTCCTCGTCCCTCCAGCTCCGCCTTGGTAAGTTGTCGTCCTTCCATCCCTCTGGCTCTTCCTTTCCTTTGGCTCCACCTTGGTCCTCTGTTGCTCTGGCTCCTCAACAGTCTTCTGTATCCCCACCTCGGTCACCTGAGCTGTCAGCTCCGCCTTGGCCCTCCAGATCCTCGGTATCACCCTGGCTCTGTGGCTCTCTGTCCTCTTTCACCGGCTCCTACTCCATCAGTCAACCCCCTCGTGTCACCAGCCCTAACTCCACCATGGCTTCTCCCTCCGGCAACTCCACTGTGGGCCGCCATCCTGACTGGCCTCTGGCTATCCATCTGGCTCCGCCCGCTCCTGGCTCCTTCTTGGACTGGCTCCTCCTCAAGAACCCCCATGCTCCTTCCTCTGTTGGACTTGTCAGCATGAGGTGACTATGTGGGGTGATTATGTCATGTTTAGTTCTGTTTTGGTTCAGTTACTGTGTTCCCCATTTACCTCTGTTCCCTTAGTAACTAAATGCTCCACACCTGTTTCTGCTGTTTCTGCCCTCCATTTATAAGCTCTCTGTTTTCCTCTCTTCCCATGTCTTGCGTTAATCTTGTGTAGTGGTAGTTGTCTCCTGTGTTATCCAGCATTTCCTTGGGAATTCTCTGTCAAAGACTCGTTCTTGGATTATACTCCTTCACTGTGTGCTTTATCCCTACTACCTGTGACAACAATAGAGGCTGTAGGATTGAAAATGATCACTGGTTTTCCTGTTCTAACACCCTTTGGAAAACAGAGGTGCTGACAAAAGTTTCTTTCTTCTGTTAAACACATAATAAGATATTTTGAAGAATGTTGGTAACCAAACAGTTATCTGTAGCCACTGAGTTCCATAGTTTTATTTATTTTTATTTTTTTCTCTTCTTAAAATTCTGATCTAAGAAACATATGAAAGAAAGCACAAACCATGCACTTTTTTGACAAATGAGAGATAATCTTTAAAGTACATCATAGAGGTCAACAGTGGCCTTAAGGGTCACTACCTTATTAGTCACAGTCTCAGATGGCATGGCCACACACAGCTCATGGACCATCGCTGACCGTCTGCTGCATATTGGCCAAAAAAAAAAAAAAAAAAAAAGCAAGAGCTGTGTGAAACTGCCAGTGCAGTGGTCAGGGAACACAGGTTTGTATCAGTCTGCAAGGAAACAAACATTTCCAGGAAGAAGAAAAAGTTATGTTTGCCAACAGATTGGAGTTTCAGGTATGAAATCGTCAGTTCATAGAGTTCAAAGTTTGTTTAGACACTCAGTAGCAAATAAACAGACCTAAGCACTCTCAGTTATGCCAAGATTCTGCTTTTTCGGAGTTACAGTACATCAGTCTTTTAGCTTCAGTCACATCTAGATGTCGTGTTTAGAAAAGCAAACATGGGGTGATTCGCAGGGCAATCGGGCAACCCATTCTTTTCTTCTGTAGTTCTTGGCTAGAATAAGCATATAGTCTGAAGTCTGCTAAAGCAAATCTACTATAATATTGACAGAATCCAAGGGCAGAAACTGCACATATAGACTCAGCAATGGATTTCTATACCAATAATATCAAACCAAGCCAGTTTGTAAAACTATTTCAGAATTTTAGTTTTACCCAACTTCTAAATGGCAGGATAGAAGTGTATCATAGAATATGCACTTTTAAACCAAACCTTAATATTTGCTCAGCACAAAAGTGAAGAACAGAAGGATCGAGGAGAAATTGTCAAGGACGAATAACTTTGACAAGCACTCTGAGGGGCTGCTTGGGAATATCTGACAGTTATAATTAGATTTGTTAAAAAAGAGAGGGAGAGAGAGAGAAACTGATGACAAGAGATAGCAGTCTTGCTTTATCAGCATCAGATCTCCACACAAATCACACGCACGCACAAATAAACAGGATTGCACCCATGGTCATAACACAGCATATGTTTAGGGAACACAATCAACTTCTATGATTCATTCAGTCATTAAGCTTTGTGAACATTTTGATGTGAGATAGCAAACAGATTCACTTTCATATGAAATAATTGAAAATATGCTAGGGTGTTGGTATCTGATTTATTAATCTCTTGTTTCAATTGTTTGTTGAATATAGCTCCAGGCAGACTACAATGATGTCAGAATTAGTTTACTGCATTCTCTGTGTTTTCGCAGAAGTGGCCTCTTGGGCCAAATCCAACTAGGTAATAGCAGAAACTCAACGCATCGCTCTGTGAGGTAATAGGGAAAAATGTTGTAACCATTTTCGAATTAAGTGTATTTTTCCCCTCACGGGATACATGCAGAAATCCACTGAACTTAGAAATAGAAATGATACAAGAACCATGACCATATTCCTTGAATATATTATGCCACAGAATGTTATAATGTTTGAGAACTAATGAGATCATTTTGAAGGGGTAAAATGGTTTAACAAGAGTGTTTATGTAAATTGCAATGAATATGATGTGTTATTATTTTTGTCTGTATGAATCATACCATCAGAAATCTTTGCAGACATAAGCACTAGCTATATCATTAACGGCAAACATATTTTCACGTTACAATCACATAAGCATGCATAGTTACAGTACAAAGCTGTCAGAATAATACAGAATAAAAACCCATTAAGGTCTGTTTGTAGCTTCAAAGAGGAACATTTCAAGAGTGAAGACAGTCGACCTCCAGTCCTGCTGCTGCTTTGTGCTTTTCACATTTCCAGCACTTTGCAACAGCTTCAAATGTCACATTCTAAGAGACGTCCAAGCACATGCCTAATTAGTCAAATCTTTTGCCTGTGGCACATTTAAACAAATCAGTTTGAATCCAGTGATGACCCTGCTGAATTCTAAGAGATATTAAATAAAATGCAAGTTCAAAGACTTTATATTTCCAGAAGGAAAAAAGATAATAGCATTCAATATTCAATACATATCTTGCTCTGTTATAGAGCCATGCGTGAAAATTACATTTTTGTGAATCTCATTAAAAATGTTCTCTGTTTGAACACATCAATTAGTGAAGAAGTAATATTCACAATTTAAAGCACATTGTTTGTGTAGAAACAGAAGTTCAGATTACAGAAAAGCCAATCATATCCATATATATATATATATATATATATATGCAAAACATCCATGAAATGATATTATTATTATTACACTTAATTACACACCTGAAATGGCCATTAAAAACATTATTGATAGGCAATAATTTAACAGTGTCCTATTTTATGGGGTTGGCAGGAGTACAGCTGGCTAATATAGATTCTATGTCAGGTCACTATTGCGTTGAGCAGTAATTACATTTCTCCCACACATGCTGCTTCATTGTACTCCATATGTGATCAAACACATGTGAAATCAAGGGCCTTCATTATAGCAGGCTTTGCCAAGATGTGAAAAAGTGAGAAAAAAATGTGTTTTTCATACAAACTGTCAATTGAGAATAACTTTGGTCTGCCAATTAGGCTCACCTTCTTAAACCTGTTGACTTGGCATGTTCTAGAATGAGCACAGGCTGGTGCTTATATGGCCCTGTGACTTGTGTGATGCAGAAAATGCTGATGGAGTCACGGAATGTAGCCATAATAATGGGGAATGTCACAGAATTTGGCACATTTTGAACTAATAACTCAAAAGTCGGTCTGTAGAACTAATCAGGTTCCAATCACAATATGGACTACTGCCTGTGATACGGAAATATGAAGTCTACATGCTGTGGTTTCAGAAATTGAACAAGCTTTATAAGAGTCTGACATCTCACTATTCACTTTTTTTTTTTTTTTTCCCCAAATGAGTCTACTGCATTTTAAATTACGAGTGGCACTTCCTGTTTGAAGTGGCACTTTAAAACTTAGTTTGCTCCCCTTTTTCACTTCTAATCCCTTTCTGCAGTGTTTACTGGAATATTTCCAAAGCTGAAAAATACAGTATTTGTCTGTCAAAATGAGGGAAAGCAAATTAAATATCCATCAGAGCATTTTTAATTAACACAACATGCAAGTTACATAATATAGATTTATTACTATACAGTAATATTTTACACATCCATAATACTGTTACTGAAACACTCATCTGAGCCTTTGAGGTACAAGGTCTGCTGATAGTAATTTGCTAATGCTTTTACTGTTTTAAGTTTCCTTTTGATGTTCAGTGGTTGAAGAGTGAGGAGAATAAAGTCACCTCATTACACCCAGTTTTTGGTTTATTATTGCATCCATATAGTGAACATTTTAACCTTTTTTTTTTTTTTTTTTTTTTTTTTTTGGCAGTTGTTTACAGTTCGAAAATTACTCTCATAATTCACACAAACCACCATGGGAAAAAGTCGGAAAAAGGTTAAAGTTGAGGAAACTCCACATGAACCTCATCTCCAGAACTGCTCTGAGAGTCACTTCACCAGCATTTTGAATAACAAATGAAAACCTGAAGATCTTCACTACAAACTGACAAAATAAAAGTTTGGTTTAACTGAAGAAATCAAGACAGAAATGTATTAGTTTACTATTGTAGTAAAATATATGGAGCCCTGCACATGATACACAGACAAAAATATATTTATTATAGAGACAAATTAAGAATTAATTCCCTCCAGTTTATTATTCCTGTTTCCTTATTTTAGTAAATCATGGCCATGTTGTGCTAATTAAATACAATTAGGATTTGTGGGGGAAAAATTAAACAAATTTCAAAGGTCCTTACAATTGCTGTCCTTGATCTGCTCAACACATGAAGTATAGAGAGATACTACAATGTTTTTGGATCCTGAATGGTAGTTTGGCACATATGAAATGGACTGAGGTTTCAAAAGGAATACATGCAAATGGGGCTCCTACTATAAACGTATTTAGTGCAGGGAGGATTTCTTTGTGTAAGCCATGTTTTATCCATGGTCTGTTCAGGACCATGGACAGTGGCTGCTGTGTAGGTTTATGAACCAGTCTAAATGAGTACTGCGAATGAATGTCAATGCCACAGTAGGAAGATAAAACAGGCACAAAATGCACCAAAATACAGGTTTTGAGGAAAATTGGTTACATTGTGAACCTAATTATCTCTGCCATGGTGGGATAGCTCTGTTCCTCCTTTCTTGAAAACAACCGCAATTTCGCAACAGGAGGAACGAGAACACATGCATGCTCAAACAGCAGTTTTAAAGAAAGTTGACTAAAACGATGACTCCAATTATGTTACAAATGGCACCTCCATCAAAATACCAAGACATACATAACACTATATCCCTCACGTAAACTATTCAAAATGCTGAGCTATGTTCTTTTATGAAGGCAATTTCTCTTCAGATGGAGCTGTTGCCATCAATGCTTATGTCACAATGGCAGGCCTTCATCGGCTCCGTTCATTTGTAACCAAACGCCATTTTAAAAGCATAACAGCCTCCACTATGTGTCCAATGCTGGATGAATAGGACTATGAAGACACGGTTTATGGTCCACGTCAGTAAGTGTTACTCTCCCGAAATGTCAGGCATAGGTCATAGACCGCTGTGAAAAATCTCAATGGTTTGGAAATAGGCCCTTAAAGAAAAGGAAAAAAATGGTCTTTCACCCCTCCCAAAAGATGCAACAGACTGATTTGTTGCCCTTTTAAATGAGTTGCCTGCCCCTCTGCACAACTTCATCATGGGACTGTTTGCCTGTCATGGCTGACTGCTGAACTGCTCGCTTCTGTGACCTTGACAAGAGAAGTTTAGACAGGCAGAAACCATGTGCACATAGAAAACATTCAGCTGTTGCAGTTGAGTTAGTGGTAAACAATGTTGCACAAACAACAACAACAATAATAATAACAATAACAACAAAATAATAATAATTTACATGTATAAGTGAAAATTTCACTGAATAAAGCTGAATAAATAAGTTTTCCATTGATACGGTTTGACAATATTTGGCCTACAATATTTGGATACAACTATTTGAAAGTCTGGAATCTGAGGGTTCTTAGCAGTGGATATTACTGATTTTGATATATTTACGGTAGGAAATTTACAAAATATCTTTATGGAACATGATCTTGAATTAATATCTGAATGATTTTTGTCATAAAAGAAAAATTGATCATTTTGACCCATACAATGCATTTTTTGGCTGTTGCTACAAGACTCTGTATTTTTTTTCAAGCCGGCATTTATTTGATCAAAAATACAATAAACAATAATATTGTAATTTTTTTTTTTTATTATTATTTACAATAAGTTCTGTTTAAACATATATTAAAATGTAATTTATTCTTGTAATAGCAAAGTTTTTTTTTTTTCTTTTTTTTTTATATATATATATATATATATATATATATATATATATATATATATATATATATATATATTAGGGGTGTAACGATACATGTATTCGTACCGAACCGCCATGGTACGTGCATCTCAGTTCGGTGCATAAGGCCTTACAACGAATACAGGCAATTCACCATCAATCCAGAAGGGGGCGCCCGCAGTAATGAAACGCTGTTTGATAACAGCCAGCGGAAAAACAGCGAATGCCAAGAGTTGCGCACTTGAAAACAAAGCCCACTAGACAGTGACCATGTGCTGACAAACACACTGTGTCTCTCACTCACAAAGGCGTATAACGTCACTTTAAAGGCTTGCGCATTCAACTGTCTGCGAAATGGAGCTTTATGCTCTTGTATCCTATCTCTCTCATTTGGCCAAATCCAAATATTCCATAATATTTCCATATTTGCGATGCATCCAAATGCTAAACTATTACTTATTTTGTAAATTATAGACTTCGTACTTCAGTCGCGTTCTGACGGTAACACAGTGAGGCAGACGCACTGATGTTTGGTTCACTGTGTTTTATTTTGATAAAGTAACGTTACCAACTGCGCCGTTAGTACTGCTAGAAGCCTGGAACTGATATGTTTTGTGTTTGTGTGCGCCGGCGCGACTACTTAAACTTTCCTCATACCAGCAAAATCAACTTAAACAAAAAACAAATAGAATGTCGCTTTCTGCCATTTGAGTTTCCTTTCTGTCACAAAACTGAACTGGAACTCAGCAAATAAGCTACGTTACGTGTGGCACAGTTTGTTTGTTTTTTTTTTTCGTTGTCTATCAGTTAACTAAATTAACTAAATAAATATATTTAAAGATTTTATAGCCTATATATGACATTAATTTGATACGTACCGAGGTACGCACCGAACCGTGACATCTGTGTACCATTACACCCCTAATATACATATATATATATATATATATATATATATATATATATATATATATATATATATATATATATATGTATATATATACGTGTCAGCAGATTTTCTCATGAATCTTACTTTTTAAATTAGCTTCTAATTGCTCTATACACACACTTAGACTTCTGCATAAATCCACTTAACTGTAAGTGGTTTTAGTCAAAAGTTTGCAAGTCACTGTAGTTGAAGTAATTCGGTTCATTACAGCTCTTAATTGAAAATGGATGAACATTACCTATATAAATAAAGATATAATTACATATTTATATCCAGTGCTTTATATAAGCATAATCATTTTTTATTTTAATATTAATCAAGTCAAAATAAATTCCACCTATTACATCTCTCTCACGCTGTTTCACTTTCGCTCTCACACACACACATACATGTTCAAGCCTCTGCCAGGAAGCAGGGGGACTCGAGAACAATATTAAACCAGTCTGTGGACCATGCAATTTCAATTACCAAAGAGAATCAAAAAGCTGAAAGGAATTCAAATTGATTCCTCCATTTAAAAAAAAAAAAAAAAAAAAAAAGTGCCATCAGTCCCCTGGGTGCCACAGACAGAATTTGGAATCAAATATGTTGTTTGTGTGTATACATCCCGTCTAGAAGAACACATTTGTCTATTGCATCAGAGTTACTGTGTACTGGGCATAAAAAAAAAGAGTCTCATAATTTTGACATATGCGCTCCCTATGTGGCAATATGCAAAGTCACATTAAATGGCATTAAAGTTGAGGAAGTAGCACAGAATAAATACACACACGCTCTTGGAGCCAGTCCGTACAGTGTTGATGGCCTGATAATAGATTTATGCACAGCTAAGAAGATTAATGTACGTGCTTTTAAAAAGCGCTCGCAGATCATTCTTACCCTGTAAACAGCTTTAGAGAAAACCAAAGCGATAAATAGGAAATACATTTATTAATCTAAGCAGCTTAGTTCAGGTTGAACTCGTCCGGCAAATTAAGTTTGCTGGATTTCACAGGAAATAAACAGAGCAGCCCGGTGGAGATGAGAAGGTGTCAGCAAAATATTGTATTGTGATTTATATTCCGCCTTCACGTGCAGATGATTTCCTTACCTCCTCATTATCACGAGTACAGACTATTTTTAAGTTCGCTGTTGGGATGTGTGCGTGTAAGTTTGAAATGAGTGAGCGGGTCTTTGAGTATTATTTAAATTGCTCACGGTTGATGTCGAGGAGTGTGAGAGGGAACTTGGCGGTGAGAGAGACAGAAAGAGAAACAGGGAGATATTCTGTGAAAAAAAAAGGGTGTTATAAACGAAAATAGTCTGACTGATGGCTTACACTCTGTTGAAGACGAGAGAAGATTCACACCCTTTCCAAGAGTGATGTGATGCTGCGGTGCTTGTAACTGCGTTATAGGCGTGTGCACGTTGTGCGTGTTTGTTTATGTGTGAAGGTGGGAAAGATAAAAGTTGGGTTAGAGTGTGTGTCGAGGTCAAGCCTTTGGGCTGCTCTCTCACCTGGTGAAACTCATAAAAGATGGAAGACACCCTGCAATGACCCCTCATTCTTGCCCAAACACAGGCACAGATTCACTCGCACTTACTGTCATTCTTCGCAGTCTTCAATCCCTCCAGCTGACAGAGGCTCAAATTTTCAAACCTTTCATTCCTGAGTCTCTTAGAGAAATCTTTCATCCCCAGGTCTTTTCTTGCAGTGCAACCCTACATTATCCAGCTGTTTCTGTTTGTCCAATCATTGTGCAATACTGTTAAAAAGTTTGAGGTCGGCAAGGTCTGCTGCTAAAAAAAATGAAACATTTTACTTATCAAGGACATATTAAATTAAACAAAAATGACAGTAAAGACAAGTATAGTTAAATAAATAAATGCTGTTCTTTTGAACTTTCTATTTAGCAGAAAAAGCATTAATACATATAACAGTTTACACACACACACACACACACACACACATACACACACACACATTTTAAAAATAAAATACTTTTTTTTTTTTTTTTTTTTTTTTATGTATGCATTGCATCGTAGAATTGTATGACTTCAACACTGACAATAATAAGAAATGTTTCTTGACCACCCAACCAGCATATTATATTGATTTCCGAAGGATCATGTGACACTGAAGGCTGGTTTAATGGCTGCTGAAAATTCAGCTTTGGCATCACACACACACACACACATAGTGCTGCATGAAAGTTTATAAACCCTGTAGAATTTTCTATATTTCTGCATGAATATAGCCCAAAACATCATGAGAAGTCCTAAAAGTAGACAAAGACAATGCAGTCAAACGAAGGAGATGTGTACTTTGTCATTTATTTTTTGATAAAAATGATTCAGTGTTACATATCTGTGAGTGGCAAAAGTATGTGAATCTTTGCTTTCAGTATCTGGTCTTACGCCCTTTTGCAGCAATAACTGGAGCTAAAAGTTTCTTCTAACTGCTGATCAGTCCTGCACAAAGAGTTGTTGGAATTTTAGCCCAATACCTCCTCAGTACAGAACTGCTTCAACTCTGTGATTTTGGTGGGTTTCCTCCTATATATAAACTGCTTGCTTCAGGTCCTTCCATGACATTTCAACTGGATTAAGCTCCATTCCAACATTAACTTTGTTCTTCTTTAACCATTCTTTGGTAGAACGACTTGTGTGCTTGGGGTCATTCTTTTGCTGCATGATTCACTTTCTCTTGAGATTCAGTTCTCGGACTGATGTCCTGACATATTCCTTTAGAATTTGCTGGTATAATTCAGAATCCATTGTTCCATCAATGATGGCAAGCCGTCCTGGCCCAGATGCAGCAAAAAAAAAAAAAAAAAAACAGGCCCAAACCATGATACTACCACCACCATGTTACACAGCTGGGATAAGGTCTGTATGCTGGAATGCAGTGATTTTCTTTCTCCAAACATAATCCTGCTCACTTAAACTTAAAAGTTATATTTTGGTCTCATCCATCCATTAAATATTTCTCCAATAGATCTCTGGCTTATCCACATGATCGTTATCAAACTGCAGACGGGCAGCAATGTGCTTTTTGGAAAGCAGTGGCTTTTTACTTGCAACTCTGCCATGCACACCATGGTTGTTTATTGCTCTCCTGATTATGGACTCATAAACATTGACATTAGCCAATGTGAGAAAGGCCTTTAGTTCCGTCTTGCTTTCTGACTGTGGATTTGGGAAGTCCAAACTCCTTCTTCTGAGGTTCTCAGAGATCTCTTTTGCTTGTGTCATGATTCACTTCTACAAACATAATCAGACTTTTATAGATCCCTGCTCTTTAAATAAAACAGTTAAAAACACTGAACACTCTGAACAGATGGACTCTAATTTCACAAAGTTTTGCCACTCACAGATATGCAATATGAGATCATTTTCCAGAATAAATAAATGGAAAAGTGTATATTTTTATCTAATTTATATATATATATATATATATATATATATATATATATATATATATATATATATATATATATATATATATATACATATATATATATATATATATATATATATATATATATACATATATATATATATATATATATATATATATATATATATATAAAGAGTTCAGATGCAAAACCAGCTAATAGCCACCTTGGTCAAAAAGGAGATAATGATACTGAGTGAATGCTCTCGACACATATTATACGTCCATAAAATACTTTTTCTTCAAACTCGCTAAAATACCAGCCTCAGCCCAATCAGAAGTACCGGTACTTACATAGAAACCTACACATTTGAGCCTGATAAAAATGCATTTTTTAAAGAAAGACGTCAGATGGATTTAGCTGGTTTTGCATCTGAACTCTTCATATATATATATATATATGAAGAGTTCAGATGCAAAACCAGCTAAAAGCCACCTTGGTCAAAAATGAGATAATGATACTGAGTGAATGCTCCTGACACATAGTATACATCTATCAAATACTTTTCGCTAAATTCAAGCCTCAGCCCAATTTAGAAATTTCAGTACTTACATAGAAACCTATACAAAGTAGCCAGAAAGAATGCTAATTTTAAAGAAAAAAGTCAGATGGATTTAGAGATTTTGATTTTGAACTGTTAAATATATGTTAAGTATGTATGTATGTATAAGTATGTTATTATATAACACTTAGGCAACATTGCCACAATCATTCCCCACCACTGACTGCCTCAGCAGCATCTTTAACACAACGTGCTGTTCACAGGATATCAGCTTTGATCAGGCCCTTGTAAGGATTTGGAAAGCCTTTATAACAAGTTTACACTAAGTGGAAAAAGTAACATTTGCATTGAATTTCTCCTGGGAAGTACAGTCGATATGTTGATAAAGTCCTGCGTTTGCTGGTTTTTATGTGTTGCTCTTCTCACGACAGATCTGTTGATAATAGACCAGCGGCGGTTGATTGGAAAAGACAGAGCCAGGTATGATTTATGTTGCTGACGTTGCCAGATCATCCTTGAAGAGTAATGCATTATGGGAACGGCCTGACTGATAATGAGTGTTGTACGAATGAAAGGACTGAAGTTTAAATCGATTAGCGCTTGGCTCTCACTCACATCCATCACGACTCTGCTGATGCGTGCACTCCCAATCAGGTCCTGTTTTTCGATGGAGGATTTGTAAATTAATCTCTCTAATAAAACCTAGAAGACTGTTTAAACAACAATCAGTTGTGACATGCATGATTAAAGAAAAATCAAGTATGAATGCGATCAAACTTCTATAGGAGGTTTATAATTTAGAAAACATGATTATTCCAGCATAACAGTTCTACAGCGAATTACAAAATACGCAAGTTTTCATTGCAAAACTTTGCTGGTCTGTAAGTTTCTCTCTTACAGTATTGTTTTTCATTTAAACAAATGTTCCAGGTTCAGTAAAACTATTTACAAAATTTGTACTTTTAGGCGTACAACAGTTTGTCACTGGAGCAGTACCTTCAAAAGGGACATGCTTACCTCATTTACCTCTAAAAGGTCCAAAGTAATACCTTAAAGGGATAGTTCACCCAAAAATCTAAATTTTGTCATTAATTACTCACCCTCATGTTGTTCCAAACCCAAAAGATACTATTAACATTACGGTTGAACCACTGATGTCACATGGACTGTTTTAATGATCTCCTTACTATTTTTCTGGGCTTTGAACGTATAATTTGCATTGCTGTCTAAGCAGGGTCAAAAAGCTCTCAGACTTCATCAAAAAATCTTCATTTGTGTTCTGAAAATAAACAAAGGTCTTACGGCTTTGGAACAACATGAGGGTGAGTAATTAATAACAGAATTTTCATTTTTGGGTGAATTATCCCTTTAATAATATGCATCTTCTATGGGTAGATAAGGTACAACGTTGCTCTTTAAGCATACTGCCCCAGTAATAAGCTATTGTACACATACAGTGGCATGAAAACATTTGGGAAGCCCTTGCAGAATCTGTATAAATGTGAATAATTATTTATATATATATATATATATATTAGTACTGTCCTGAGTAAGATATTTTACATAAAACAAGGCAAGACCACAAGACAAAAATAAAAATACAAAAAATGCAGAAACTATTAACATAACACCCTTCAATAGTTTGGGAACCCTTCGTCCTTACCTGGATGATCTACGACTGTTTTTTTTTTTTTTTTTTAATTATTATTATTATTTGTTTTGTGATGGTTGTTCATAAGACCCTTCTTTGTTCTGAACAGTGAAACTTAGCACTGTTCTTCAGAAAAATCCTCCATGTCCTGCAGGTTCTTCGGTTTTCCAGCATCTTTTGCATATCTGAACCCTTTCCAGCAGTGACTGTATGATTTAGAGATGCATCTTTTCACACTGAGGCCAACTGAGGGACTCAAACACAACTATTAAATAAGATTCAAACATTCACTGATGCTCCGGAAGGAATCACAATGCCTTAAGTGCTGGGGGGTGAAAACTTTTGAACAGGATGAAAATGTTCAAATTTTTCTTATTTTGTTCTTATTTTGTTTGTTACTTCTTCCTTTTTCTTTTTTTTTTTTTTTTTCCATTTAGTACTGCCCTTCGAAAGTAATAGAAGATACTTGCATGTTTCCCGGATGACAAATTAAGTACAATTTACCTTAATCTTCAAATTTCAAAAGTTTTCACAATGGAGAATTTTTTCTGAAGAACAGTGCTCAGTTTAATTGTTCAGAACAGACAAGGGACTTATAACCAACAAAAAAAAAAAAAAAAAATCAAAGATCATCTAGGTAACTACACACAGTATTTAGAGTCAGGGTTCCCAAACTTTTGAAGGGGGTTATTTTATTAATTTCAGTATTTTTTTTTTTTTATCTTTCTTGTGGACTATATGTAAACATCTTTTATGCAAAATATCTTACTCAGGACAGTACTAAATTACAAAATAAATAAATAAATAACATGCATTTTATATGATCTCTGTTACTTTGTTAAAATTATTCTAATTTTTACATTTTTTTTCGCATCTTTAAAATAAATTGGTAGATAACTAGTTTCTACCAACATGCATTATGTTTAAGTCTTGTAGCTATACTTTGCATACGTTTTTGTTCATTGATTGGCCCTCTGTACACCCATGCTAAGTGCCTTACTGTACAATAACCAAAAAAAAAAAAAAAAAGAGAGAGAGAGATGATAAATAATTTTCAGCGGTAATCAAAATTATGCCACAAATACTGTTGACGGAGTTTAATTTGTACTTAACAGTCCTTTAAATACAACAGTATTCAAATTGAATTTCCCTATTGCGATGTAATGTTGCTAAAACTGTGTATGGTCATCTCCTTCCCATTTCCTAATTTGCTTAAATAGCCTCTTTCCTTAGCATATAGCTCTGGAATCCATTACAAATCCCTGAGATAGACAAGTCATTTGCACTGAAATAAACTGGAATCAGGAACTGTCCCCTTGACGTAATGTGACTCATTATCAAAATCCAATTAGCCTCAAACAGTGAGTGACAATGGAGAGTAGGAATGTAAAAAGCTTTATTATGTGTGTATTAGGCCCTCTGTGACAGAGCGGCGGAAATGAAACTTCTTTTTCTTTCTTTTTTATGTCATTACTTTGTTAATTAGGGTGCACACGCTCTCTTTAGAGATGTTAATGGGTTCATCTCCCTATTTCTAAACATTTCAGTCCCAGAAATATCGTTTAATATTTATCAGAAGAGACATAGAGAGATCCTGAGTCAGTCTTAAAGCTGAATGAAAAGGAGGCGGAAATAAGAGAGACGAGATCAGATAAAAGACGGGAAAAAATGAATGAAAGCCATTCTTGAATTTCTTCTCTTATTATTTTAGTCTAATATTAATTTTATGTATTTTTCTAGGTTCAAACTACAGCTTGTTTACCTTTGCTGCATACACTGTTATTGTATTCTAAGTGACTGGAAGACAAGCGAATAAATCTCGCTGTAAAATGTTGACGTGCCTAAAGAAGATTTCTCTAGCTGTTTCACATGCACACACAGCAGTATAGTGTTCTCTGTTCCTCCAAATGGGCAAACAGGGAAATGAGAGTGTGGGCTAAATTAGCAATAAGAACTTGTAGTGATAATATTGCTGTCCCGTTAATAGCCCCTTTTTTCCATTCCGGCTCTTGAAGTCTGATCAATGTCCATGTCTCATGTGAAACGCTCTCAAAAACTGCGCCAGCACATCTGGGTTAATTGGCCGCTGTTCCCAGGGCCCACAAAACGTGTGATTTATGTAGCATTAGCGAAAACATGAACTTCATATGATCCTTATTTCGAATGATGTTCTGGCAGAAGGTTTCTGAATAGAACATGTAGCCTTCAGAGTCTACAGATTGCCCCACCGTGTTAATAACAATCTAATCTATAATTCCGAGTACATAAAGACCAAAATAAATAAATGAATAGTGGGAGAAGTGGGGAATGGGAACAGAAAGACTCTCTGTGCAGAATCAGAACTAGAAAACATGAAAGCGTTTGCATTTTTTAATGGGAAAACATGCCAGGCTGCTTGTTTAGAGTAGGTTTCCGAATTCTCAGAGAGTTGCAGGGGTTGTTTTTCATCTTCTTAATCAATCATTATCTCCATCACCATAATCACACTTCTTTCCAGAACTTCATACTTTGGACAATTAAATAATATCTCAATTGAACCATGTAGGGCACTGTCATTGTTCGTAATTGGTCTTTCCCCAGAGGAGCTGAAATGCCAACGGTGTCATGTTGGCCCAAAAGCATCCCATCGTTACAGAAGAGCTGGAAGGTTAGGCTATAGCCCTATGCCGCTAATTAAAGCTAGTCTCTTCCTCTAACCGCTGAATTATAGATGACAAGTCATCAGCGGGGCTGGTTTATAATTACCAGCTTGCTAACAGGACTTGTTTTCCTTCTCATGTTTTTGAGTGTCATTGTTGGAATTATTCTTGTCTTTGATAGACCCGAGTTTAGCATCCATCTCTTTTTCATATCTGAATATCATTTATGGAGTTGCAGCCTTACAACCCGCCTGTAGTCACTGCACTCCCCAGCTGGCAAATCATGGCGCATTTGTAATTTCCACTATTTGGACCGGCACGGCGCTCTCTCTCACTCTCCCTTCCTCTCTCATTTGGACCGAGAGATTGCTCTGGAAGGGTGAAGAGAGACAGCAATCTGTCAAGGCCATAGGTTACGCTGTGCCATCTGCCGTGGAGTGAGATTACGAGAGTTTGGCCGGCTGGCATTGTTTTGACTGTCTCAGCTCAATCCCAGATTTTCAGCTATGCTTCTCACACGCTGCACACGATGGAGGGTGATGCTAGAGGTGAAAGAGAGAGGATGAGACAGAGAAAGAGGGAGGGAGGCAAAAGATACTATCTAACTGAATGCTGAAGAGCAAGAATAAATCGATACAGCATGTTGTGACCACCCATGCGCTGTTTGTAAGGACCCGACGTCCTCCGTCTGTAAAAGGAAATCGCTGTTTGTGGATACGTGGGTGGGTTGGAGGGCTTGTATAAGAGCCTGCGTGTCTGGTGAACCATCTCATCATATCCACATTTGGATCCACAATCCATATTCTCCTGCTCCATGATTGTGTTGCATTGATCATGTTGCCTGAGGGCAGTGTTTTTTTGTGTGTGTGTGTGTGTGTTATGCTTGAAGATTTAGAACATAATCTTGGAATCTTCTACCAGTTTCACTCAGAAATTGTTAGCAAATTTCACAAAACTGCAAGTAACACATTGAATTAAACTTGAAATTTTGAATAGTATTTCTTGTAAAAATCAAATCAAATAAAAATAAATAAAACTGTACTATACTTTACAACTTATTTATTTATTTTCTTATTTTACAGTGTATGATCAATTTTCCATTTTGCACAAAAACAATCTACTATTGTATGAATGTCATCTCTTCACCGTACCATAGTACTGGGGAAAAAAAAAAAAGTAGAAACAAATGCACAGAGTAGTAGCCATGAGCCAAGAATAGTATGTATTGTAAAAATCAAATAAATAAATAAAATAAACATTTTACAACTTTATTTATTTATTTATTTATTTATTATTAATTTATTTTTACATAAAACATTTACATTTATTTAGTGCAATTTATTTATTTATTTTCATCATTAATTATGAATCATTATTTTCATATCAATTTATTTATTTATACTTATTTATATAAGTATATGATCCAAATATGAAGTCCATTTTGCACGAAAACACCAGTTTATTGCTTAAAGATTTATAGATATCATTGTACTACTGTGTGAACATCTGATCTATTCACGGTACCATACCATACCATAAAAATAAATAAATAAAAAGTAGAAATAAATGCACAGAGTAGTAACCATGAGCCATTATGTGTGATTCACAGACATATGATTCTTAAAAACCAGTTCTTTATGAGTCAGTCAAAATGATTCACAAAATGGTCTTAGACTCACTTATGCATTAGTATTTTGAATCAAGGCTTTGTGAGATTCACTGACTCAGCAAAACTTTTTAGCTAACTCCCTTACTGGACTTTTTTTGCTGTTGTTGTCGTGTTGTTATTTCAGATTCAAAATGTACAAGGAACTGATATATGTATTTTATGTGAGACTTACATCTGGCTCTTTATACTGTATATATGTATGCATATACACTGTGTTTTGTTATAAACTGGACAATGAACAATACATTTATTGCACCATTTATTAATATCTGTTAATGTTAGTTAATAAAAATACAGTCGTTCATTGTTTGTTCATGTTAGTTCACAGTGTATTAACTAATGTTAACAAACACACCTTGTGATTTTAATAATGCATTAGTAGATGCTGAAATTAACATTAACTAAAATTAATAAATGCTGTAAAAGTATTATTAATTCTTAGTTCATGTTAACTAATGAACCTTATTGTAAAGTGTTACCTAATATTCTAAAAAAGTGCTCAAAAACAAATATATATTATATATTCTATACAAAAAAACTGAAGATGAATATTAATATTATTTCCTATTATTGCAAATCAAAGTGCTTCTAAACAAACATCTTAATCAAACAATTATTTAATTTGACTGTTTAATGTTTCATTTTATGGTTCCTGGTTCCCTAGTCTTTTAATCCCTGTTGTACAACTTTATAGTTCATAGTTTAGTATTTTGTTCACAGTCAGCCATCAGAGCAACACTCTTCCTGTGTTCCTAATGTATTCAGAGCTGTTTTTGAATCAGTGGCCCCTAATGACTATTATATGTCCACAGTATCAGCTCAATCGTTAGAGAAACAAAGGAAGACTGAATTGATTTCATCTCTTGCCTTAAAGGATAAACAAAATTTGTTCATATAAACAACAATCTTGCTTGACTTCTCTGGTACATTCGAAAATATCATTTTCCATAACACCAGGGCAACAGGAGAGTATGGAGGTATTTACAGCCTGAAAATTTTCGCTTCAGGCTGGATTCCAGTATCTGCGTGGAGCATCCAAATGCTCCCTAAATCTTACAGTAGTGTGTTTGCATATGTGTGTGTGTGCGCGAGCGTGTCTGAGGCTGTATTGCCTCGGGCAAAGTCGGAACTGCAGGTTGAGGCATCACTCTGTAGTCACTAATAAGGAGCCTAATCTTATTCCACATGCTGTTATCAACAAACTGATGCAATTCTACACAGGGATGGGGAGATTTTACAGAACACTACTGTCGAGTGCCGGTGTGAGGGAATCAGGCTCACACTTTAAGATTAAATATATCCAACCTTACGCATCAGATGAGCATCGACGCTCTGAGGAGAGTTTCGCCTACATGTGAGTTTTGTCTGATCTTATCAATGTCTGTGGATTCACTCTTTGCACACCTACCTAACTCCCATTAGGCTGGAGTTTGACAGTGCAATACACTCGGATCACAGAGTGCTGCTTCCAAAACACAAACAGTATGCGTACAGAAGGAACACCCCAGTGAAAGCGTTTCGTTCAAACACCTGGCAGGCATATTCATACAGTAGAATAGGAGCAAAGTGATCCTGGAGAGAGTGAGAACGATCCCTCACCAGTAAACAAAACTAATGAGCTATTGTGATGTATCAACTAGCACAGGCCTTTCATTCTAAACACTTTAATATCGCTCTCTTTTAGCTGAGCAGATGTGTAATAGAAGGCTAAAATTAGCCACCATAACAACGAGGGAAAATGGGAGACGGCTGTGTCCCATAGCATTGCTAAGTGAGGCAGAGTTGACTCTTCAGCCAATAGCAAACGCAAGATAGGACTGCACGCATTACATCCACTTGACAGTGCACGGTCCTATGGACACTAGAAGCGGCACTCAAGGTTCATTGCAAAACATAAAAATAACTAAAGTTTATAACAGTTCAGTATAAGACAGAGAAAACATGGTTGAAACAGAATTAAATGCAAGATGGGACAGCATGCATTATACTCACTTGATAGTGCATGGTCAGCAGAAGCAGCACACAAGGTTCATCGCAAAGGATAAACATAAAAATAACTAAACTTTTTGACAGTATAATTTAAGATGAAGAAAACATGGTCAAAACAGAATTTTACAAAAAAAGAAGCAGGGGTTATTAGAAATGCTTAATGCATCCAAGCCAGTAGGTTTCAGTAAAAAGCTTAAGACCACTGAATATTTTGGAATAATTTAGAGCCAGCTAAACATATGCTGCATTTGATTTACCTCGAAAGTCAGATGTCAAAGCTGGGAATGATGTCGCACCCAAGGACCATGTTCCAGAAGAGAAGTTAGAAAACCAAGATGGACATGTCCAATGTTATCAATACTAGTTGATTAAAAACACATAAAAAGTGGTATTTTGCACCAAAAACGTCATATTATGAAGTCCACAAAAAGAGGTTTGATATAACTGTGTGCACCACTGAGTTTATTGACTCCAGTACTCGGGGCCCACTGCTCTGCACATTTTGTATGTCTCCCTCATTTAACGCACCTGATTCAGATCATCAGCTTGTTAGGAGAAAGATCCATGAACTGATCTGAGTGTGTCAGATTCAGAAACATACAAAATGTGCAGAGCAGTGGCCCCCCGAGGACTGGAGTTGAGAACCACTGACGTAGGGTATCGCGGGGATTCATAAACGACAATCGACGTTGGTAGCATAGTGTGTCATAGTGAACTACAAACGATGCCACATCTACGACACTTCACAACATCACCACAGAAAGACTAGCATGTTCAATATTTTTTTTGGTCATGGCCAATAGGAGCACAGAAGTACCTTCGTACATGCTTTCAAAAAAAAAAAAGAGACAATGGTGTCAGTCCTGCTAGGTGGAATTTTATAATGAAGGAAATGTTTGTGAAGCTATAGCAACAATACTCTTGCATTTATAATGTTTTCTTGAGGGACGACTGTGACAGAGTGAAAAAGGTTAAAATAAAAACTATTTTGCCTCAGTTCCCTTTGACAGTCCTTACTGTCATCTTCATGCAATCCAGATTTGTGTCCACTGTCAGGTTTTCTTTCTTTTTTGGGCTTTTCTGATGACAAGACAGAGCACTTTCTGTTTAGTCTCGCTGTATCAATGACAGCACGCACGTCGTTAAAGACGACAAGCGATGAATGGTCGGGTAGCATCACGTAGCCTGACATGTTTCTTGTTCTGAACACAACGAGATTTTATGAGTCAAAATCGCATAATTAAAAAATTGTTTAGTCTGAATAAGTGAAAATAGCAGTATTTCTACAGCAATATGCTATTTATACTAGGTGCAAACAGCGATAGATTCTGTTACACAGTGTAAAAATAGCATTGTTTTCTGCAATAATATCTGCAATAATTTATGCTATTTATAAATGTAAAACATGGGCTCACAAAGATTCCACAACATTATTTTACAGTAATGTTCTCAATATGGCTAAAACCTCGTATAATGGTACTTCTCATGTTTATTGCCATCTTATGGTAAATGTCTTGTTGTATTCCTCAACTGTAAGATGCTTTGGACAAAAGCATCTGCCAAATGAATAAATGTAAATATATACTACTTAGTGCAAGTGCGCCTCAACATTACAGTACATTATAAAACAGAATGCAATAATAATGTATTGAGTGGAATTTATCATTTTTATTAGATTTATTAAATGGATAATGCCTTATTGTGACAATAAAGCCTTCCATACACCTAACCCTAATCGATAAGTCCCATGCTGAGAAAAAAAAACAAAAAAAAAAACAGCTAAAACCAGCCTTAGCTGGACATCCAGGCTGGTTTTAGCTAGTCATAGTTGGTCAGCAGGCTGGTTTTAGAGGGGTTTTGGCCACTTTCTTGGCTGGACAGGCTGGTCTTAGCTGGTCAGCTGGAACAACCAGCGGAAACCAGTCTGACCTGCCTAGCCAGGCTGGGATACCAGCTAAAACCAGCTAAGACCAGCCAACCAGCCTAGGCTGTTTTTTTTTTTTTTTGTTTTGTTTTGTTTTGTTTTTTTCAGCAGGGGAGACACTTTATTTACCACTTTTTGCATAATTCTTTAATTTTATTGAAAATAAATGCCTGTCCTATTTGATATATGATGGAAGAAGAACGAGTTCGGCAAAAGGCAGATTCGAACTTGAGGGCGTCACATCATGTTTTGCCACCTACGCTACTGGAGTTGTTGTTTAGCAGGCGTCTTTTGTAATGTTGTCTAGTCCAACAATGTATTGGTAGGTAGAGTTAGTGTAAATAGTAAATAGAATGTTATATTAAATGAATGTATCATTAAATGATTAATAGTTATCACATTTATTTCATTTGCTCAAATGTTATCTGTGTTTGAAAGCTACGCTTCCACAGGTACCCTGGCTCAGTGTGTAGGGATGGGTTAACACTACATAGAGACCCCGTGAATAGACAAACAGCTGTGCTTAATAACACTGAGCATCAAATAAACTCTGTCAGACAGAATGTAGACAGCACAAAATGAGGAACTCTCACAAATTACAGTTGGAGGTATATACATGCACAACATGAATACACAAGGCCAGAGGAAATTGAGTGTCCTAAACCAGTGGATAACATCTTGAATGCTGGACTCTGTGGAAAAATTCAGATATAGGCCCATGGGTTTCTAAATGCCATTATAGAGGAAGAACATCAGGGCAAACAATAGGCTAGAGAACAAACAGACAGAGAGCGAGTGAGGAAGAGAGAGAGAGAGATGAGCAATGGGAGTCTCTCTCCCCCACTGACATCTGGACCGAGGTAATAACATGCTACAAAACGTCAGCACAAGCAAACCAGCCATTAACATCTGTCTTTTGGCATGTTAATGGTAGTCATCTGAGACACTTTGCAGTGGCCAGTCTCAATGAGGTGTGTGTGCATGTGTGTGTGTGGTGCACAGAGGTGGCACAGATGCCTGTAGAATGAAATGGGCCTCACAGGCATCTTTATGTCATTCAAATGATCAATGTCTTTTTGAGCTGTCCTTTACTAGAACATGCACTGTCAATAGAAAGTAATGTGGAAAAAATACAAATTCATATAGTGAATACAGTACACAAGATACCAGTTTCTCAAAGCGGGAACATCATGATTTAGATAAGTAGCCTCAATTAGATCAGATCCAGTACATTTGCATCAAATTAGACTCTAGAGTGCATCTTAAGGTTGAGACTATTACAAGATCATGATTTAATGAAAAGACCACAAGCCTCCTACTTTTATATCTCAGTTGTGCTTATGAAAAAGCAGTGCACCAACATCTAAAAAATAAAAACAAAATTGCTAGTTTGCAGAGTAAGGAGCACATGAGGAATGCAGAAATACATTTAAGCTTAATCCTGACCTAAACCTCAGCTATAACCTTAAACTCAATTTTAGCATCTTTAAAAGCAACATTAAACTGTCTGGGGAAAGTTAACTACATGTAGTTTGTCTAAAAGGCATATTAATGTGTAACCAATCACTTTAAACTTTACTCTTCGAATTAAGTCTTAGTGCAAAATAAGAGATTAAGACCATGAAACATGCTGAAGAGACAGACTTTTATCCAGAACGTCTTTAGAAAATGCAGGGGTGGAGGGGGGAGGGGTATCTTTGTGTGTGTGTGTGTGTGAGAGAGAGAGAGAGAGAGAGAGTTTACTATTTGCTGTACTCTACTTTGAAAATGGTTCATTTGTATTTTGAAAAGTTGTTTTTGAAGGGCAACTTCAATAAAGTTATATCCTTTTAAATCTATCAGAGAAAAGTACAAAGTGCTCACAGATGTATAATCCCTTAATGTAAAACAAAGTCTGTTCATTTGAATTTGTTCATTAAAGATGCATTTGAGGTGCAGATATGTGAGCCCCATTCTCTTGTTCTCGTGAATCAATAGAACCACAGTTCCAGATGTTGTTTGGATCATGTTTGAACACTTGCATTTGGAAACATTGCTCACGACGGTGATGGACTGAATACTAATTGACGATAGTGCTGTGAGTTTAGTTTTAAATGCTTATGTCAAAATTTAATGTTACGTTTTATTTATTTATTTTTACAGCTAATTTGAGGCTAAAGTCCTGATGGACCAGCATATGGAGCTTGCGTTTGAATCAACACAGCATCTCATTCGCTATCCAGTTTGAACACACGTTACAGCCATTCACAAACACTGGCAAGAAAATTAATTAGGAAAATAGTGCATTGCAACAGTTTACAGAGGTCACCGAGGAGAATGTGGTCCGCTTGGAAATACATTTCATATTCACATCTTTCAAATTGGGGATATTTCATTCTCAAAAAGAAAAAGAAAGAAAAACCTCTTCATGGAGATTACAATCAAAGGAGTGTCATGTTCAATTTACAGGGTGATTTGTTCCTATTTCCCATTCTCTATTTCCCTCCATATCATTCATTTATGTCACCCTGATACAAGTTATTCACATCAAGAAGATGATGGAGGTGGGACCTTAAGTATTTAAGATGACATTCTCCATAACACAGACTGGGTCTAATGAGGAACAAGAGTCAGAATCAGGTTGTTACACTGTCATCTGGGTCACTTGACCTGAGCGTTAATATAGCAGGGTTGAAATGGGCAGATCAGTGATGCGATGGAAAAATCATGAGCTGCAGTGATTGAATATTATAGATTTTGTGCCTTCATTTTCCAGTTAGATTGAGATGGATACATAATGGAGGCTTTTATTTATTCTTCTTTCATACAATAACTAGCTTCATGGCATCCTTAAGTAAAAAGAATTGTGTCTGGATGTTTATATATATATATATATATATAATAAAACAAAATGTGCATCTCCTCACAACTGGTTAACAGCTGTTTGTGGTGAGCTTTGATTCATCATGTGACTTTCACCACCTGTTTTAACAGTGTAGAATTGCACTTTACCTATACATATATTACCAATGAAATCACATGATACCTCAGAGCAAAGCGTTTCATTTCACTTCAAATATAGATCTTTGTGTTTACATGCACACAAAGATCTATATTTGAACATGTAACTCCTCCACTAAAGAGCAGACACAGCTTTTGTAGGTGCATTACACCCACAATGAAAATATCTCACAGATGCTAATAAGACATCCAAAAGGCAGCATTTGCCAGAGAGGTCTGTTTCGTAAACATTTGAAGCTTTAAGTATTAGACTTGATGTGCATGTTAAATGATTTGGATTTTACTGAATATACATGCACTGTCCATAAAGCCTTTCCGACTGCATAACCCCAGCGGCTATATTCTGGCTTAGAAATTGCATAGGTGAGCATGATAATGGGGATATGGCAGAGAGCATTTGTAAAGGCTTTGAATTACTACGATCGTTTGTCTTTGTTCTAGAGGAACATTGTTAAAATGTGACCATTTATAGATATGCAGAGAACGGAGAGGACAAGTGAGAAGAGTAGAGAGAGAGAGAAAGAGAGAAAAAGAGATTGCTTTTTCAATCTGTTGTGTCATTTGTTGTTATTGTTTGGTGACCCTGTCACTGGCTTAACCACATTCTCATAAACTAGAAAACAGAACAGAAGATGCAAGTTGCAAAACAAATAATCCTCATAGCCAATGTCCACCGTCCCTGTTATTGTCATAGCATTTTAAGGTTACTTGTTTTCACAGTTTCCATTTTCCTAATTCCACTTTACATGGTTTAATACATTAACTAACAAAGAGCAATACATTTGTTACAGTATTTATTAATCTTTGGTTATGTTGATAAAAAATGCAATTGGTCATTGTTCATGTTAGCTCAGATCCATTAAATAATATTAACAGATACAGCTTTGGATTAAAAATATATATATTAAACTAAAAGTTAAAATTAACAATAATATACATTGTTTTAAGGTGTCCTAATTAAATATGTAAGTACTGAATAATTCATTAACAGCATGCACTTACTGTAGGGTTAGATGCATTTAATTATGCAGAATTTAACACATGTAACATGTAATAAGAACTAGTGCATGTAATATACGTAACATGTTAACTAGTATAGTTAACTATCAAATGGAACCTTACTGTAAACTGTTAGCACTTTAGCTTCACTTCACCAAAAGCCATTTATGTCTGTATTCACATTCATTAGACAGGTCAAATGTTGCAGATTTACTAGAACATATTAATTAAAGATTGTCCCTTGACACTATTCTGTCACAACAGGAATTATGTGCGAAAGAGTTTTGTGTACTCCTATACTGCCAAAACACCATTCCTCCGTGTTTTCACTCCATGGCAGTTTTCTCCTTTCTCCAGGAGAATAAAGTTCCTGCCGCACTCCTGACGCCAGCTGTCGTTCCCAATTCCGCCTCAATGGTAAAATCGAGCCGTTTCTCCGGACCTGAATCTGTCATGGGCTCAGACACCTCGCCTCCGCAAGCAGAACATCTTTAGGTGACAGTAATGAGAACATCGCTGGGGCTCATTTTATGTTGGTGTGTGTGCGTGCGGGCGTGTGTGTGTGTTTGTTTGTTTTCACTTCCTCTTCTTTTCCGTCTCGGTTTCTGCATTATTTCCTTCTTCTCCTCCTCCTTTCCTCCACCTCAGTGTTTTTGGCGCCTCTTGACAGAATGCTAAACATTTCCTTGGGTGTCGTTCCGTTTGTTGGTTGACCGTTACTGGATAGCTGATTTGCATTCCTTGACTTGACATGTACTTGATGACATAACATCCTGTGTTAGCGTCACCTGGACAGGGAACTGTGGAGTGGTAGGAATCTAGCAACTGAAAATTCACACTGACTGTCACCAAGTGTCATTCATCACCACAGCAGTGAACATGGCCAAGGGCCAAGTACTGAAATTCTAGAAATTGGCAAAATCGGCAATATGTGCTTCCTCAACAACTGAAACCAACCAATTTAACAAGTACATTAATAAATGTATACATTTGATGTACATGTTTTTGCTAGTCATTACTTCAGTTCTTTGAACAAGTCTTCATTAAGCAAGTCTTGCAGTTTTGATTCAGCATTTATTCCTTCAGTAGAATTAAATATAGCACAAGCATGATCTCGTTTGAAGGTTACAAACAAGATTTACAAAGGTGATGATACCTGTCAGACGCATTTAACTCTCAACACCCACCACTAGGTTCAAAAACTGCACTTGCTGACAGTATCTCATTAGAGTCGTATATGCTGGAGTTTTAACTGCAGAAAAAAGCCAATCAATTTGTTGTCTTTCAATTTGTTAAAGGAATCAGAACAAAAGTGTTACATTTATAATTTTGGTCAGTGTAGTTAATAAAACCATTAAATCACATTTAGTTCAGCTTGTTGCAGTTAAAATTAAGAGTTGAAAAGAAAAGAAAAAAGAAAAAAGAAAAGAAAAGAAAAGAAAACTTCAAAATATGTTTCGGTTAAATTAATTTCGAAATAAAATGGACATACCTCTGCATCCAACAGTCCCCGATCCCATTTTGATGTAGATATTCCTGTCAAGATCAGTTAAAATGAAGACTAGCCATGTTTCGCAAAGAGTCAATACCATGCATTAAGGTTCTTGTTAGCACTGCGACCACTTTATTTGTCTTGGCTGCCAAAGAAACCCCTGAAAATGCATATTCAAGCCATCAGTCTTTGAAATAAGCAACCAAATGGAGGGGTACTGAAGCGTTCCTATTGGAACAACATTATGCCTTTGCCCAATTTACTGTTTGTTTGTTAGGGTTTCTTTTCTGAGCATTTTGTCTAATTGGAAATGGAATCCTAATGAAACATTGATAGAAAAAAGGCAGTGGACCCAATCTCAATAGAGCACCATGGAGTAATTGTGCTTTATTCAGTATAGACAACATTTATGCTAAAGTAAACTGCTTTTTAAAAGAGTAGTAGGGTAGGTAGATTTGTGCTCTTGATTCGTCTCACTCGCACTAAAACACAGATCTACAGTGTATTTCTCAAAGCACACAGGAAACGCAAACACTGAATTTAATGCAAATCTGAAATAAAGAAATAACAATTATTCCACATGAACTTGTAATGTGTAACATGCTCTGATGCTTGTCTCATTCTGTGTGCAGAAATGACAGTGTGTTTTGCTTGTGGGTGATATTTCACAGTTGTTGATCATCAGTGCTAATTAAAGCTGCTTTAAGCTATTTTTTATTAATACCTCACATAAAATCTCTTCACTACTTTTGGAGAGTGCAGTTTTTAGTTTTGAGACAACAGTTTGTGGTTCAGCAGGATGAAAGTTACAATGTCAATAAATAAATGTTTTTAATTAATTGCATGTGTTAGCAAGTTAATCTGACAACCCTAATTATTTCTGAAAATATTCATGTGCGACTCATTAGTCCGGCTACATGCTAACATCAGCTCTGACCATTAGGCAAGCAGGTGAGAAGTGTTATTTGTGTTACTAATGTCGCGGTCTTTGAAACAGATTTAATTTTCATGTGAAATGTTCATAAACTAAATGTAGACAGCAGACAGCCAATCAAGTTGTGAGACTTGGTATAATTTGAGTCTCTGTATAATTTAAAGGGACTGCTCAGCCAATTTGAAAATTGTGTCATCGTTTACAGTACGCACATTCATGCTGTTCCAAACCTGTAGGACTCTCCTTCTTCTCTGGAACACAAAAGAAGAATAAGTTTAAAAAATGATGAGGTACAAACAACTCAGGACCCTGCTGACTTTCAGTGTATTGCAAAAAACACTGTGATATTTCTCAAAACATCTTTTGTATTTCACAAAAGAAAGAAAGTCACATAGGTGTGGAATGTCATGAAGGTGAGTGAACGATAACAGAATCCTAATGTAAAATACATTGAGGGGGGTAAAACGGATTATCAAAAAAGGACTTTTTTATTTATTAGGGGCCAAGCACTGAAAGTGCGATGGCACCTATTGTATCCGTTAGCGTTCTTTTTCTTCCGCTCTGGAAGCCTATGGCAGACCATAGAACCACTTGCGGGAAAGCTGTGAAATTTGGCACACTGATAGAGGACAGTCTCTTCATTAACCACAGCAAATTTGGAGTCTCTAACTCAAACTCTCTAGCGCCACCACTTGTCCAAAATTTCAACCATTTTATGCTAAGAACTTTTGAATCGTACGGCGCAGAAGGAAAATTCTCATGCTGAGTCGAATGAAGTCCAAAATTCAAAAATCTTAAGGTTTAGTTTTTTTTTCTATAAATTTTTGTTCGTAAAACCTACTTTTTCGAACTCGTCCTAGACGGTTTGTCTGTTTTTCACCAAAATTGGCTCAGATCATCTTCAGACCATGCTGGCAAAAAGTTATGGAATTCAAGTTGATTAGTCAAACCATTCTTGAATAACGCACAAATGAATTCTACGAAAAAAAAAGCAAAAATGGATGTGAGGCTATATCTCCGCAACGGTTTGGCGTACTGAGACCAACTTTGTGTGTGTAATAACAAGCATGACCTGAAGCTACCTGCAGTGTTTCGGCACAGCACCACCTAGTGGTCAGGAGATATGGAAAATGGCTGTTTTTGCTTATACCTTCTGAATGGTTTGGCCAAAAAAACTGGTCTCTTCAGATTCGGTGCATCATGCTGAGTCCAACCATACCCAGTTTTCCCATGTCAGCCATTTTGGGCGTCGGCCATATTGAATTTTGTCCTAAAATGCTATATTTTATCAACACATTGACATATCGTTATGAAACTCGGTATATGTTTTCGGCACCATGCCCTGACAGTACTAAAAAAGTCTGGATGTAGTGCCATCTTGTTGTAACCCTAAAAAGTTCAACCCTAATTATTTCTGAAAATATTCATGTGTGACTCACTAGTCCGGCTACATGCTAACATCAGCTCTGACCATTAGGCAAGCAGGTGAGAAGTGTTATTTGTGCTGCTAATGTTGCTATGAAACAGATTTAATTTTCATGTGAAGTGTTCATAAACTAAATGTAGACAGCAGACAGCCAATCAAGTTTTGAGACTTGGTATAATTTGAGTCTCGGTATAATTTAAAGGGACTGCTCAGCCGATTTGAAAATCCCTAAACCTGTAGGTCTCTCCTTCATCTCTGGAACACAAAAGAAGAAGAAGTTTAAATAATGATGAGGTACAAACAACCGAAATTATATTATATATAATTATATATATAAATTATAACGAAATTTAGATTCGTTTTAATTGACCTACTCTAATGAATCTAGTCTTGATGTATTCCTTGGATCATGCCGAGATTATGCCATAATTGGATGAACTTCCTGTCCGCCATTTTGATTTATGTTGAAAACCTACTTTTTCAAACTCCTCCTAAACTGTTTGTCCGATTTTCACCAAATTTGACTCAGATCATCTTCAGACCATGCTGACAAAAAGTTATGGATTTCGTGTTGATGCACAGTAGGAAACTGTTTTCGTTTAGCGCATCAACAAATTTGCTGGAAGGATGCCAAACTGCATCAATTTGGTAGCAATAATAATTTTCAGAAGTAATACACCATTCATTTAACATTAATAATGAAATTTCCAAAAATGTTAATAACTTTTGTTTAAATTGGTCTACTGAAATATTCAAATTTTACTCAGATCATCTTCAGACCATGCTGACAAAAAGTTTTATTACATATTTACACCAAACTTTGTATGTGCCATTGTCACCTCACACTGACCACGCCACATCAATTTGGTAACCTATTGGTCAGAAGTAATACAACCATTCATTAAACATTAATAATGAAATTTCCAAAAATGCTAATATCTTCTGATTGCATTAGCCTATTGTAATGAAACTGATCACAAAACATCCCTTGGATCATGCCAACAACAAACATACCAATTATACCATAGTTGGCCAAACTTCCTTTCCACCATTTTGATTAATGTACAAAACCTACTTGTTCGAACTCCTCCTAGTCCGTTGGTCCACTTTTCACCAAATTTGACTCAAATCATCTTCAGACTGTCCTGACACAAAGTTATGGATTTAATGTTGATAGACAAAACCATTTTTGTACAGCGCCACCACAAATTTTAGGCTTGATGCCAAAATGACTCTGAGGCTGTATCTCTGAAAGCTTCGACATATTGACACCAAACATTGTGTGTCATTGTCACCTCACACAGAACACATCACATTAATTTAAAAACAGCACCACCTATTGGTCAAAAAAGATAAGCCATTAAATGATATTATTATTGGTTGTATTTATGATTTTTCAGCCATTTTAACTGATATCATCCTAAAATGGCTTTAATTACTCGTTGTTGTAGTCGGTCTGTTGCTCCTTGCCATGCATAATTATTATTATTATTATTATTATTATTTTAATGAGTTTGGATTTTAAGATGTGGGCACAGCACTTAACTGTAGAAGCAGATTAAGAGGTTGAAAAAAAAAAAAAGTATTATATATATAGGGAAAATTTAATGCCAACTTTTAAGTGAAAAAGAACTTCTATGAAAGAATTCCTTCAAATAACAATGGCACGGTAATTAGCAAACAAGTTCCTGACCACTCAGTCTGTCACACACTAAGTTTGGCTTTGAGGGTTGCGTAGGTGAACCATAGCTGTAATGAAGGCGAGAAGTAGCATGACCTTTACTTGAGGACATAGCTCTAGTTGTAATGATGTCACGGGGGGTTGTGCTGACATCATATCACCAGCATGGCTGTTCAATCAATTTTCAACACTCTCTCCCTTGCGAGAGTATTTGCCTGATTTTGATTAAATTACCCTTGAATCGGCAGGCAACCCTAGAGACTTGTTTTCTGCTCTTTCTCTCTCCCTACCTCTGCCTCTGTCGTTCTCTCTCTTTCTTTCTCCTGCTTGCTTGCTCCCCCTCACCCTTTTTCATTTTGAGGTTTAACTTGACTCAATTCCAAATCGAGATTGTACCCTTGACCTCCCAGGCTGCCTCCATTAATAGCGTCTGCTGAAGCGTTTAATAGGTTTCAGAAGCTCTAAGTAGTCAGTGGGCAGACTCCTTTGAGTAAATGGTTGTTATTTTTGTCGGCCATTTTGTGTGCTACCTTGAGTTATTAAGCCCTTATCATCTTGACTTGTAAACCGATCCCTGAGAGAAGTGTCATTCTCTGACCCAGGACCAGGCGTAAAGAGGCTAAACAACATCATTCGATCAGGGTGGGGGGAAAACACTACACATAAACAGATGCGAATGAGACAAACATGTTTCTTTTTCACAGTATTGAAATCGGTGAGAGGCATGGACTTCATTTCAAATAAATCTGAATTTAAACCACTGCTTTTTGGCTCAAAAGACCTGTAGCTTCAAGGGTGTGTCTGTTCTGTTCAAAGACTTCTGCGCTTGAGGCAATTTTAGGCATATTTCATTTCCTCTCTGATTTGACAGTTTCTTACTTAAGCAAGCTGGTTTCTATGCATATCATTACAACGTAACAGATTGTTAGTTAATTGCAGTTGAGTCTGGAGGCATCGTTTCTTCTGCAATCTTTTCTTACATGGAAAAAAAAAAAAAAAAGAAAAAAAAGAAAAGAACTGGGGCAAAACTCGAGATGCATCCCCAAGCAAGATGGTTTTGGGTGCTAATATCCAAAATACCAAAAAAAAAGCCAATATGAATTGTGACATATTCCAGCTGGGCTGTTCTGAACATACATAGCTGGATTTGCACATGCAGAAGTTTGGGAACCCCTTGCAGAATCTGTGAAAATGTGAATAATTTGAACAAAATAAGAGAGATCATACAAAATGCATGTTTTTTTTTTATTTAGACCTGTCTTGAGTAAGATATTTTACATAAAAGATGTTTACATATAGTTCACAAGACAAAAAAAAAACACTGAAATTATAATATATTGTAATAAATAACCCTCTTCAAAATTTTAGGCAACCTCTGTTTCTTAATACTGTGTGTGGTTACCTGGATGATCCTTACCTGGATTATTTGTGTGTGTGTGTGTGTGTGTGTGTGATGGTTGTTTATGAGTCCCTTGATTGTTCTGAACAGTTAAACTGAGCACTGTTCCTCCAGGTCCTGCAGAATCTTCAGTTTTCATATTAGAACATATTAGATGCATTATGCATATTAGAACCCTTTCCAGTAGTTACTGTATGATTTTGTCATCTTTTCACACTAAGGACAAATAAGGGACTCAAACACAACTATTAAAAAAAGGTTCAAACATTCACTGATGCTCCAGAAGGAAACACAATGCATTGAGAACCAGGGGGTGAAAACTTTTGAATTTGAAGATCAAGGTAAATTGTACTTAATTTGTCTTCCGGGAAACATACAAGTATCTTCAACAAAATGATATTTCAGCAAAATAACAAAAATATGGACATCTTCATCCTGTTCAAAAGTTTTAATTCATTGTGTTTCCTTCTGGAACATCAGTGAATGTTTGAACCTTTTTTAATTGTTGTGTAGAAAGGGTTTAAATATGCAAAATATGCTGAAAAACTGAAAAATCTGCAGGACCTGGAAGGTTTTTCTGAAGAAAAGTGCTCAGTTTAACTGTTCAGATCAAAAAAGGCTCATAAAAAATTCCACTCATAAAAAAAAAAAAAAAAAAACAACAGTCGTAGATCATCCAGGTAACCACACACACAGTATTAAGAACCAAGGGTTCCCAACTTTTGAAGGGGGTTATTTTAATATTTTCAGCTTCAGCTTCAAACACTCACAAAATCTGATCCCACTTCACTAGCTACTCCTGTCCTCTGGGAATGAACAGCTTAAAATGATATAGTTTAGGATTTATGCCACTAGCTGGACCTCTGTTGTCCCCCAACCTATTTTAAGCATTAAAGCCAATCTTAAAGTGATAGGACTGTTTAGCCTTTCCCTCCCTCCCTCGCTGAAAAGCATCTCACAGTCTGTCAGACATCCAGAGAGGATGGCAGTGTGAAAGAGACATCACATGAGCAAATGTGAGCCCTTCGCTTGTAGTGCCCTTGAGCAAGGTATTTTGTCTTTTGTCTGCTCTTGTGGGAACTGTGGAGTGAATGTCACTATTTTAGGGATCTGTTATATAAAAATGATGTTTAAACAAAAATCTTGTGTTAATAAGTGAGTTAAGTTAGAGTTAGAATTTTCTGGCCATCAACCATTTTATTCTGGGTGTGTTATTTTAATGTCTGATGTTCCGGCATGGATTCTCCCAAAGGCAGCTTTAGGGAAATCATCCATCGGCAGCAAGATTCTGCAAGAAGCAGATTTAGATGCAGCCGCTGCCGCAGCATGTTACACTCCTCACAGAGAATTGGTATTTTTTTAACAAGCCGTGATATACAAACATAGAGCTAGCAAAGCACCTTAGGTTGTAAGTCTCTGTCTCTTTCTCTTACAAAGCAAAGAGGAACAGCAGACGCCACCATCATTCGGTGCTGTTTATTTATTTATTTTTGCTGAACGAGGTCTCAGCAAAAATTTGTTCCTATATGAGAACGCCAACGTCATGTGCCAGAAATAATCCAACTTTGTATGCGTAAAAAGGGCTTCAGGACACTGTGGAGCATGAAGGAAATCTGTTTATCTTTGTTTTTTTAAAGAAAAGAAAAGAAAAGAAAAGAAAAAAGAGCTTGTTTTCTTGTTTAGAAGAAAGATTATATAAGACTATATAAGAAAAAAAATGCACTTTTGCTTTGTTTTTTTTCAGCTTTTGTCTTAATATGAAAGGGTTCATAATTAAATAAGGATGCATACTGTATGTTCATGTTGTGTCATTTTAGTTGAAGGAGATATAAATGGATTTCTTTTAGATATCCCAGAGACCGTTGTACCAAGGCTTTAACAGTGTGAAAGTACTGTGCTTTGTTAATTTATTCTTTCAAACCAATACCTTGTTTTATAAATAAATCTTCCTTTTAGTGATAGCAGAATGCTGCTCTTTTCCATACAGTGGAAGTAAATGGGGACCATGGCTGTAAAGAAAGATTCGTAAAGCAAGTCCATGGTCATATTGATTACCTGATGATGGTTGTATGTTGCCCTTTGTTCTTTTTAGAGATGACAGCTTCAGCCCTCCTTCACTTTCACTGTAAGGAAGAAAGCAGCTTAGACATTCTGCTTAGTATTCTAGAAATGAAGAAAAAAGTTATTCAGGAATGACTTATGGGTGAGTGATGACAGAGTTTTCTTTTTCCGACTAGTGAGGAAACAATAGACGAAATGGGTGTGAAATTTCATGTGCAAGAATCAATTTACCAGTGTTAACTGATGCTCTGAACTCCACTAATCATCAAACACAGAACGATTTTCATCACAAATTCCATCTACATGCATTGTGGTTATTGTGTGTAACCACCACATTTTAACACAGTGGTGCCTGTGCAATATCTCTAAAGCTAAAACTTATTATAGTTCATATATCACTGATTTTCTAAAATTATCAGTTTGTAATGTTATCCTCATAATATCCTCTTCAGTCAAAAGTTATCAGACACCAAAAATCATATATATACAGGTGCATCTCAAAAAATTAGAATATTATTGTGATATTTTCACAATATTCAAATTTTTTTAGATGTACCTATATATATATATATATATATATTATATATAAATTGCGCTAGACTTTAACAACCACAACGGACAGGGTCGTAAAAATTCTGTCATAATCTATTATTACCCGTCATTATAATTTTCATATTTTACTAGAGTTGGGTGAAAAAAAAAGAAAGAAAAAAAAAATCAATTTCTCTACATTGGAGCGCACTTGCCACCAACAATGACGGACAATTTTCGGTTTTCGTTTTTTTTTTTTTTTTTTTTTTTTTTGAAAAGTTTATTTACTGTCAGTTTTTTAATTAGTACTACTACAGTCAAACCTGAACACAGAGAAGGCATTTTATTACACAAAACATTGAAATTCTTTTAAAAAAAAATAAGAAATAAAAAAATGTAACAGAAATTATCAGGAATGTTTTATCAGACCTTAATTTTTCTGGGTCTGATCTGATCGCCTGACTCGTTTGGGTATATGAGTATAGCCATACCAATTTATTTGAGTGTGTATACTTGTGTGTGTGTGTGTGTGTGTGTGTGTGTGTGTGAGTGTGTGTGTGTGTGTATGTGTGTGTGTTTTAAAGTGTAACCCCTTCCTTGTTGTCCACTTTTTACTGCATTGTAGTTGAATTATTGTTTTTATTTTACACATTTGCTGTGTTACAGTCACAGTTCATTGGGGTGTGTGTGTATATAAGTGTGTGTGTGTAAGCATGCATGTGAGAGTGAATGTGTTGGTTTGATGTTTTAGCGTTTCACCGCACCATTGTTGTGTACTATTTTCTGCATTGTGGTAGATTTGTAGATTGTACGAATGTGTAGATAAGAATTTTTGTGTTTTTGTCGATTTCACATTCATTTCTTATGGTTGACTGAAGTTGTGTGATTTTTAGAAATTCAAAACTGAATTTTTTTTTGGTCAAAAGTGACCGAAGAGCACCAGAGGGTTAACTAGTAAGCAATACTTCAGAGAAAAGTAAAATTAATATCATCACCTCCTGTGTGCTTCTTTTTCCCAGCTCTGTAGAACAGTAAAAATATTCATAAAATAGCACCGTTCCTTTCCACTTCAGGTATTTTCTCCCAGTATCCACTGTGCATGAATGGTTTGTTATTTAAATAAGTGTTTATAAATCAGCAATCATCAGGGGTGTCGCCAGCTCTGGCCCTTTAATGAGGAGTCTCTGCTATTCCACTCTGTGGTATAACTACCCATTTGCCTTGGACAGAAATGGGACACAACTAAAAATATTTTGTCCCGGGCCATGTGATTTTATAAAAGAGCCACTTCACTTTCCATTCTTCACTTGGCGTGAACTCAGATTATATCTTGTTATAAGTGCCAAGCGGCAGAGGCATGATGATGGAAGTGTGAACAACAGTTTACTTCTGTTGTCTTTCAACCTCCAACCCTCTTTTGCTCCCCTTGCATTTGTTTTGTTTACCAAATGGTTAGAGAGTGCAGATTAATAGCAGTCCAGAGGGCAAAAGGTAATGAAAACTGGAGTAGTTTCCCTCCTGAGACAAAGGCGCCTGTACAGAATTAATTATGTCTCTCAAAAAAAAACAAAAAAAACAAAAAAAAAAAGTTGTGCTTACAGGGGAGAAAAAGTAATACACATAATTTGGAATTTGGAGCTCTTGCAAAGGCTCAATGTTTTAAGCAACAATAATGTTATGTTTGGTATTAACAATTAACAGTTGTGTTAATCACCCAATCCACATCACATGACTGTGAAAGTTAGGTATCCACCAGGCAGTCCTCTTAACTGCCTGAAGATTTATTTTATATAGTGTTTGGTAGGTTAAAAATATAAAAAAAAAATACATTCTATCATAGGTCCCAAAGATTACAATTAAATAATGAATTGGTGAATCATTTTGTTTTAAGAACACAGGGGATATATAAGTGCACAACTTTGTGTGTCTACAGTTGAAATAGAGCAGCTAAACTATAATGCAATATATTAAATTTCTTACAGAGCTTACTTTAAAATCTTACTCTAACATTTTACTATTTGGAGACAAAACACAGATCACACTTTTTTAAAGTCCTGAACATCACTGTATATTGGAGTCTAGACTGAACCAACTATATTAGATGGTGAAAGTACAAGTCAAGTCACTTTTATTTATATACAGTGCCTTGCAAAACTATTCATACACCTTGATTTTTTTTTTTTTTTTTTTTTTTTCACATTTTATGTTGCAGCCTTATGTTAAATGGCTTTAAATAACTTTTTACCACATCAATCTACACTCCATAAACCATAACAACAAAGCAAACAACAGATTTGTAACAACTTTGTACATTTATTAGAAATAAAAAAATGGAAATAAGTCCACTGCAAAAGTATTCATACCCTTTCCTGGGACACTAGAAACTTAGCTCAGCAGCACTCATATCGCTTGTACATGTTACTACACTCGAATGAATTTGAATGAATTTGGAAAGGCACACACCTTGCAATAAAAGGTCTAACAGCTAAAAATGCATATCAGAGCAAAAACCAAGCCCTGAGGTCAAAAAAGCTGCCTGTAGAGCTCAGATACAGGATTGTGTCAAGCCACACATCTGGGGATAAGTTCAGGGGGAAAAAAATCGTCTGCATTGTAGGTTCATAGAAGCATGTAGTCTCTGTTATCCATAATGGAAGAATTTTGGAACAACTAGAGATCTTCCTAGAGTTGGCCTCCTGGCCAAACTGAGCATTTGATGGAGAAGGGCTTTGGTTAGACTGGTGACCAAGAAGCTGATGGTCACTCTAGTTGAGCTCCATGATCATATATGCAGATGGGAGAAACCTACAGAAGGACAAACATCACTGCAACACTCCACCAATACGGTCTTTATGGTGGTGTGGCCAAACTCAATCCTCTCCTTAGTGAAGACACATGAAAACCCACTTGGAATTTGCAACAAAGCACCTAAAGAACTCTCAGAGTGTGAGAAACAAGATTCTCTGGTGTGATGATCCTCAATTTCAAGCATCATGTTTGGAGGAAAGCAGCCACTGCTCCTCACCTACACAGTACCATCCCAAAAGTAAGGTATGGAGGTAGCAGCCTCATGCTGCGGGGATGTTTTTCAGCAGCAGGGACTGAGGGGCTCGTCGGAGTAGAAGGAAAGCTCAGCACAGCAAAATATAGAGATAGCCTTAATGACAGCCTCTAGTCCAGAGCATTCAGAAACTCAGACTGGGCAGAAGGTTCACCTTCCAACAGTACAATGACCCTAAGCACACAGCAAGAGTGGCTTATAGACAACTCTGTGAATGTCTTTGAGTGGCCCAGCCACAGCCTGGGCTTGAACTCAGTCAAATTTTTCTGGAGAAACCTGAAAATGTGCATCTGCCCCCATCCAAGCTGACAGAGCTTGAAAGGTGAAGAGGTGAGGAGAAGAATGGCAGATAATTACCAAGCTAAGATAACAACCAGATGTACAAAGTTATCCAAAAAGACTTGAAGCTTGTAAAAGTACCACGTTAAGGGTATAAATAGAGTCGTTGTTGTTGTTGTTTTTTTGTTTGTTTGTTTGTTTTGTTTTGGGGTTTTTTAAATTTTAATAAATTTGCAAAGTTGTTTTTTCCTTGTAATTATGGCGTATGGAGTGTATATTGATTTGGGGAAAAAAAATAAAATAATTAAAGATGTTTAACATAAGGCTGCAACATAACAAAATGTGGAAAAAATGAAGAGGTATGAATACTTTTGGCAAGGCACTGTAGCACTCTATACAGATTGTTTCAAAGTAACTTGCAAGATCAAGATGCAAAAAGAGATTGATTCTGCTATAAAGCAGCCAAATCCAATTCAGTGTTGATTCAGTTCTGTTCAAAAACAGTATAAAGATCATCAGTAATGAAAGTAACAGTGATGTCATCATCCAGTTCAGTTTGGTTCTTATTCAGTATTGTCTGTACAGTCAATTCAATAAGATCACTGAATATAAAGTGTCCCCAATTAAGCAAGCCAGAGGCGCCAGTGACAAGGAACCCAAACTCCATCTGTGACAGAAATGGAGGTGGGAAAAAAAAAAAAAAAAAAAAAAAAAAACACCTTGGGAGAAACCAGGCTCAGTCTGGGGGACAGTTGTCCTCTGGCTAGATGAATGAACATGGTGTGGTTTAAATTCAGACAGCTTCACAAGTCTGATTGTTGATTGGTATCATTCAGAATACTCATCCAGTTCTATAAAACAACATTTGATTACTCAACTTTGAGTTGAGGGGCAAAACCTTTAAGTAAGTATAAGTAAGCAAAAAATAGTAAATAAATACAACCCACTTAAAAGCCAATAAAACTACATAACACTATGCTTTTAAGTTAAAGTAAAATCCTGTGCCTTATGTGAGGTCAAATATTATTCCAGATGAATAAGTGGGCTTATGTATTAATGTTTTGTACTGTCTTGAAAGTTTCATCCTATGAGAAAAAACATTGGTTATTCATCAAATTGCCCTTCAGCCTGGCTCAGGGGTGGTTCATTGCATAAATATCAAGATCCTCATATTACACTTTAACACCACACTGTTGAGCTGCCATGATTAGCTCCAGGCTGTTCTGTCATGATATTTGCAATAAAACAGCACAGTAATTGGGAGGCCTTTTATACATTATAAGCCTATTTACACTTAGTCATATTAGTTCATGCATCTTGATCAGATTGCAGTGTGCCTGGGTTTGAACATTCCGCTTGCACTTGGCCACATAAAAGTGAAAAGTAACATGGATCTAAATTTGGTCTGTATGTAATCATTCTTTGATGACTTCCATGGAACCTTTCCAATGCACAAATGGCTATACGTAGTGGTAAAAAGTTAGATTATAAAAATGTTTTTACACTAAGAAAAAAGGATTCTTTTAAAAACTGTTCTATGAAAGGTTCTTTGGGCAACTCAAATGGTTTTTATGGTGTTGCTGTAAAACTCCCTTTTTGATTTTTAAGACATCACTGATAATATATGAAATATTCTAAGCATCTGCTGTGACTAATCAGGCAGTTATGCATTTTGAATATGTCTCAGATGGAGTTTTCACTAGGTCTTTTCATAATCGGCTAGCTATCAGATCACTAAATATGCATGACGTGAACAAGTGTAAATACCTCCTGTGTGTCAGATGTCTGTCATCGCATAGTGTGTTATTATCTTAATGTGCATGCTTCTGGAGATGTCTGACCTCCCAGTGATAACAGTGATTTATCTTCGACTCTCTATCAGCTACTCTGATTAAGGTTCATCTCAAATAAGAGCAGGTCAGATTTATTTTACAGATACACGGATGATTTTATTTTATGTGAAAATCCACAAAACAGCATTACCTCGGCTGAATTCCAAAAGTTATTTTCAGGAGACAACAGCAAGTCGAGGTGCTTTTTCTTTCTGAGAAATGGTTGCATCTAAATGGTCAGCGGCTGAATACGAACGAAAGTGTCTAAACAGATCAATAGTCGTCTTCCCTAATCACAAGCGCTCATGATTGAGATTTTTAGCCCTGGACCGTGCCGTGTGCCTTCCTTGTTCTTGCGTATATAAACTTGCTCAAGATTGCCTCATGCATGCCAATGGCTCCATTTGATTCTAAACAAACAGCCAGCCAAACTCTCCCTCTAGGACTCTGAGTCAACCCCTCTTCTGTCAAACAACACAATTGATTCCAAAGCTGACCTGAGCGGAATGCAAGATCAATCCCTCAGAACTTCCTTCCACAACCCCCTATTGACTTCAGTAATAACTGAGAGAATGGATATTGGATGGGTGCTTGTCAAATGTGTAAAAGGAATGTCACTTGTCTTTACTACATATCTCACTTCATCTACTTGTGTCCTATTTTCACACCATTTATCTGCTGTAACTAGCTCCTTCCAGCTATTTTTTGTAGCATACCATAGCTTAGCTTAGTGGCCTGCCCGACACCGAGAGCTAGTGTGTTCTCTGGGCAGTCTGCCAATATCCGCCTTTTTGATCATTCACAGTCACATTGCCAGCATCACCTAACACTTGCCCTATCCCTGTTTCAGTAGAGGAGAGATCTGCTCTATTACTCGCTCATCTGATCTACCCCTCGGTCTCAACTCCTCTCATCATGCTTCCCATTGTAATCTCATCTTCCATCAGCCGTTGGGGGCCTGCCATGCAGATCTGCTTATTAATCAGTCTGACGGGCAAGTGCCCAGAGATGCACAGAAAGTTCCACAATGCAGTGTATGTGTGGGGATTCAAGGAGTGTTTGTATTTCGATGTGTTAAGTATAGTACAGAGGTCAATGACATGATGCAGATTTTCATCTATATATATATATATATATATATATATATATATATATATATATATATTTATTTTTGATATATTTCCGTGCATAAAGTACTTAATTCTATATATAGTATGTTTATACAACAGTTCTTACTGGTCCTTGAATCTAATTGGCTGATAAGAGTGCATTATTAGAGTAATAACAGAACTCCAGCAACCTTGTCACCTTTGTAACTACTTCACTCTGCTTGTGGTAGTTCTCACAGCGAGCGTCAAATCCACTGTAATTTTTTTAAATATTACTGTTTTTTTTTGTGTGTCATGGAATGTAGTCTTAAGAGATTTTCATGCAAGAATGTACTTGTTTATGGTTCAAATATGCAGTTTGTTAATAAAGACAATGTCTATTTGAAAATTTGTAACATTGGATAGTAACGTTACGACAAAGATAATGCTTTCCTCTGCAGATATTCAAACTAATGGTTTATTGTGAATATATAGACTGATCTGAAAAATGACTGCTGTATCAGATGCAGGTCATCACACTCGCTCAGACCATCTCTTTCATAATACTCTAGTACACATAATACACTGCTTTTAATATAGTAATATAATAAACTTTTAATGAAGCAACTCAACGTTCCTTCATTACTAGTTCTAAAGCAACATTTTCAAATTAGTACCAAAGGCTTCACTGTAAAAAAACAATTTGTTGATTCAACTTGAAATAATTTGTAACCTGACTGCCTTAAAATTTAGAGTTCAGTCAACTCAAAAAACAAAGTTTATTCAACTTGAAATGTTAAATTATACTAAGTGACAACTTAGATATTTGAGTTGAATCAACTTCAAATTTTAAGGCAGCTGGGTTACTTACCCATTTGTTAAGTTTAGTAAACACAAATATCTAAGTTGTTACTTAGTACAACTTAACATTTCAAGTTGAATAAACTTATTTTAGTTGGCTGAACTTAAAATTTTAAGGCAGCAGAGTAATAAATTATTTTAAGATGACTCAACAAATTGTGTTTTTTTTTTTTTTTTTTTACAGTGTTGGGCTCAGCTGTTAAAGGAGAAGTCCCCTTCCAGAACAGCAATTTACAGATAATGTACTCACCCCATTGTAATGTTCATATCTTTCTTTCTTCAGCCGTAAAGAAATTGCGTTTTTTTTTTTTTTTTTAAGGAAAAACATTTCAGGATTTTTCTTCATATAATGAACTGGCATGGTGCCCCGAGTTTGAACTTCCAAAATATGTTTTAAATGCGGCTTCGAACGATCCGAAATGCATTGTAAAGATCTCAGCAGAGGAAGAAGGGTCTTATCTAGCAAATCGATCGGTTATTTTCATTTAAAAAATACAATTTAAATACTTGTTAATCTCAAACGCTCGTGCTGTCTTGCTCTTCCTGAACTCCGTGTATTCTGGTTCAAGACAGTTAGGGTATGTCGAAAAACTGCGAACATATTTTCACGTGATGACAGAGGTCAGGAAGATGAAGACAACATGAGCGTTTGACATTAAAAAGTATATAAATTGTATTATTTTTATGAAAATAACTGATCGTTTTGCTAGATAAGACCCTTCTTTCTTGGCTGGGATCATTAACAACCGTATTTGGGATTGTTTGAAGCAGCATTTAAACTGCATTTTGGAAGTTCAAACTCGGGGCACCATATCAGTCCATTATATGGAGAAAAATCCTGAAATGTTTTCCTCAAAAAACATAATTTCTTAACAACTGAAGAAAGAAAGACATGAACATTTTGGATGACAAGGGGGTGAGTGCAATATCTGTAAACTGTTGTTCTGGAAGTGGACTTCTCCTTTAAACTGTCAAACTGAGATTTTAATCCATGGCGGAAGGAAGTAGTTCTGCACAAAAGAGGGGAGAGGTTTTTAAAGACACTCGTTGTTGTTGTTGTTGTTTTTTTCTTATGTACTTGTATTTACTCTCTCATGCTGTCAAACTGTTGTGTAAAAGCAGCATCACATGAGTAGACGTGAGATATGGCTGTATATCAACATGCTGTGATTACCTATGGCTGAAGCACAGCTGTGCCGACATACAGCCATATCTCACGTCTATTCGTGTGATATTGCTCATAGTTTGGCATAATCTAAATTTATTATTATGTCTTTAAAAATAATAATAGATAGGTTTGTTTGTTTGTTTGTTTTAATATTTGAAACTCTTTTTTAAAATCCAAGTCATTATGCTGTGACCAAATGGCTCACTTGAGGCAACTCATGAACATGCAGAGACATGAAGAAAAAAAAAAATGACAGAAAATTATATCATAGAGAGCCACCCCGCAGACCCTCATGACTGGCACGTCCTGATATTGCTGAGTTAGATGTGTTCCTGGGTCAACATATTTTGTTGACCCTGGAACGACGTTTAAATCCAAAAATGTAATCTTGACCACATCCCTACACCTAAACCTAACCTTACCCATGAGTAATCCTTAAAATCAGAGGAAATGATAGATGAATGACACTGATGTACAAGCACCAAACACTGATTGTAAGCCTAAACTTCACAAAAACTATAAACAGTTTTTTCAAATCTGATTGGTTAATCACAATGTTGTTCCAGGGTCAACAAAGATGTTGATCCAGGAACATGTTGCACTTGGTAAAATCAGGTTCTGCCTCATGACTGTGTGTCAAGGTCAATAAGTCTCTGAAAATACTAGATAATTTGAACTTTTTATGACAAGGAAAGGTTAGTTCAGGTTATAAAATCTCATATATATTTTTGGTCCCATGCACTTTATATTAGGTGGCCTTAACTACTATGTACTTACATCCCTCTTGACACTCACTTGCACTCCCTTGTGAAACACTCACACCTGAAATCTATCAGTGGATCCTACTCATTTGTCATTGCCAATCAAGCTCCCCATAAGAACACACTCACCCCACACTCTCATTGTCTGGTCTCAAAGTTGCCATGCTACTTACCTGTTTCCTACCTGTGTTTACTTACCTCCAAGCTCTCCCATCGGATCTGCTCCACGTGCTCCTCCACTCCAACGCTCCATTGTTCCCACGGATCACCTGCAAAGAGAAAGAGGATTGTCACGTTAACCAGATAAGAACCCAAAACCTTAAACCAGGAGTCCCCAAACTTGATCCTGGAGGGCTGGTGTCCTGCAGAGTTTAGCTTCAACCTGCCTCAACACACCTGCCTGGAAGTTTCAAGTATTCTAAGTATTCCTAGTATTCCTAGTATTCCAAGACCTTGATTAGCTGGTTCCGGTGTGTTTGATTAGAGTTGGAACTAAACTCTGTAGGACACCGGCTCTCCAGGACCGAGCGTGGTGACCCCTGCACTAAGCACTCCCGGGTTGTCTTGTTTTCACCTGCCTGCCGTTTCAATAAACCTGCTGTTGTGCTCACCTACCTTTGTGTATCCCCTTTTCTTTGTTGTGAACTCTATTATTTAACACTGACCCACATGCTATTCAGACTGAACATAAAATGTACTGTTACTGAATGATAAATAAAAACTAAATAAGAGTCTTCATTGCCAGTGGTCTTAAATTGACACAGAAATGGCTCACCTCTCACAAGTTAGCCAATGGAATCTTCTTCTTCTTTTTTTTTACCCCTTTCTGCAACTCACTTCTACGTCTGCAGCTTCTGAAGACTTTTTTTTCACCCAGATAGGGCTGAAAAAGACTGTCCTGTCATATCCAATCATTGCATTGTCTGCCAGGGAAGGAGGCTAACGAGGGAGGATCGCTCGAAGCAAACAGACGCATAAACCCCCTTTCCTGCTGCCTAACCCTGCCTCACAGCCTTCACTTCCTGTGAGACTCATCCAGACACTTGTTGGGATTGAAAGCAGCATTCCTCAGATAGGGGAAGAGCGGCAGAGAAATGCTTTCTCCCCTAACATCTTCCATTTTCTGGATAGCTGGAAGGGATGTTGTGCCAGTACAGAACATTAATTAAGGGGTTAAACTTCACATTTACATTGTGTTTCAAAAAGAACCTAGCTACAATTAGTAGCTTTAAAAAAAAACAAAGAATTATTCAGGCCTTGATAAACTGAAAATCTAGAGATGATATTCACCCAATATCAAGCGCTGCCAGACGCATTTATCTACTCTGCCCTTTTTCCCCATTCATAAATGCACTGTATACATTATCCAAATTCCGTTAATCCAATCTGCCATTCCCCTTCTCTGACATTGAGGAGGAGGACATCTGAAAGCCTCTGAGACCCAGAACCCTCCATCCATAGCAGCAGAGCGCGTCTGTAAATCAGTCTCTCCATACCAGAGGATAATTCCTCCATAAGAGGTAGCAGATAGCAGGCGTCAGATCCCTTTCTCCCAAAGCTAAAACTTGGCACCATCCACTCACTGTCACATCAATACAGGTTCCAAAACAGCCAGAACAATGCTTGAGAAGCCCACAGTTCTACCCTGTCCTGGTTTTCTGAGCCTGACGTGCAATCCCATGTTTGGCAGAAGAGAATGGTCCATGCAGCCACAGGCTTAGGAGATAAAAGATTAATTGAAACAAATCAGTGGGGGAGAACTTAAAGCACAGAGTGAGCACAGAGACGGGAGATTGGGATTAGGGTTTAGGAGAGTGTAACCAAGCACATCCTGAGCACTGACCCATCCTTCAGCCAAGTCGAACTTGGAATGGGGTTCAAAGACTTGGCACAGCTACTCAGATTTTTTTTTTTAACCCTCTCCCATCCCTGCTGCTTGTTGGGCCTTGTTCATTTATTTGATCCTGTTCTTCTCTTTCCCTATGGGTAAAGTGGATATAAACTAAAAGCAAAAGTTACACATTTGCACAATACACACTCAGAAAAAAGGTACTTTGTACCTTATTTAACCCTAAAAGGTGCATATTAGTACCTTAAAGGTACATATTAGTATGTCAAGTGTTCATATTAGTACCAAAATGGTACTGTATTAGCATACCTTTTGAATGGGTACTGCCCCAGTGACACTGAAAATGTAGCATAACCTATCCACCTTATTTTTCAATGCAGAAGTAAGCTGTTTTCTGGTAATGTGTTAGACTTCCTGTTCATAATCTGCCATAGAGAAATAATGTGAAGAATATTGAAGTGCCATAAACGGTAAAACAGTTTGCACTATAAACTATTGTGTTCATAGTTAAGAAAATACATTAAAATAATATGGTAAGACACACCAATTTGCAATATCAAGCAGCAAAACGAGCTGTTTTGTACAGATAAACATAGCTGGACGCAGATGAGACCGGAAGCCAGACACATTAAATTTACAAACAGCCGCTCCTACTCTTACGGCAAAAATAAGGTGGATATTTGAGGCTTAAAGGGATAGTTCACCCAAAAATTAAAATGTTGTCATTAATTGCTCACCCTCATGTAGTTCCAAACCTATAAGACCTTCATTCATCTTTGAAATACAAATTAAGATATTTTTTCCATGGAATCCGAGAGCTTTCTGACCCTGCATAGATAGCAACGCAAGTACCTTGTTCGAGGCCCAGAATGGTAGTGAGGACATAATTAAAATAGTCCATGTGACATCAGTGGTTCAACCTTAATTTTATGACGCTACTGTATGTGAACACATTTTGTGGACAAAGAGACCAAAAATAACGACTTTATTAAAAAAAAAAAATAAATAATTCTCTTCCGTGTCAGTTTTCGATGCACACAGACAAGAGTACCACAGTGCATGGCACTTTTCGAAGACTGAAACGGAGGAGAAGAAATTATTGAATAAAGTTGTTTGTTTTCTTTGTGCACAATCAATGTCCTTACTACCTCTCTGGGCCTTGAACGAGTTAGTTGTGTTGCTGCCTATGCAGGGTCAGAAAGCTCTCAGATTTCCGAAGATGAACAAAGGTCTTACGGGTTTGGAACAACATGATGTTGAGTAATTAATGACAGATTTTTTATTTCTGGGGCAACATACAGTACAATCAAAAATTCACATTATCTTTTTTTTTCCAGATGCTTCTTATTGATTGTGTTGGGAAATGATTAATCCATGCATATGCTTTTTAAAATCGTAATTTTAATAAAAATGGCTTAACTCAATAAACCCCAACCCTTTCTTACAATTGGCTGCTTGCATTCAGATCTGCCTCCATCCAATCAATGGATAGTCCCCACCATTTTTTTTTTTTTTTGTTTGTTTTTTGTTTTTTTGTTTTTTTTTTTCCTTTTTTTTTCAATAATCCATTTCACTCAAATCATCAAGAAAAGATCTGGTGCTACTTCTACAAATTTATTTATTTATGTATTTATTTATTTATTTAAATACAATTAACAGATTTTGTCTTTTTTATATTTTATAATAATATCATTAAATTGTGTTAATTCAGGATACATAAAATGCTAGCTATGTAATTAGCTAAAGTAAAGGTACAATCACTTTTGCAGTGTTATGTCAAATTTCCATTGCTCAGCAAAAGTCCACTGTCCATTGTCAATAATGTAGTGATGTATGAAGCAATGCTCTCACAGAACAAATTCTCACTACCAACTCACATATTGACGCTTGGTCAGGACCCCTTTAGCATCATTTTGTAATGCACAGGGTACCTCTTTAGCATCACTTTTTGACGTGCAGGGTCCTCCATTGTTTTCAGTTGTTTGCCTTAATTTAATGGTTTGCATGCATAAAAATAGAAATACTGTTATATAAAGTTATACTTTCATTGGAGCACCTAAACCTACCCTTGCCCTAAACTTACCCACTTCTGAACAATATAAAACAAGTAACAGGCAAATATAAGTACAGTCACAGGTATTTATTGCAAAAACTCACCATAAACAAGCAGCATAAAAGCATTACAAATAAGTCCTGTTGCATTCCGAGTCTTCTGAAGCCATACAATATCTTTATGTGAAGAAAAGAGTAAAACAATAATGTTTTAATTGCTGAAAATGATCCCACTTTGTTAATGTACTCATAACTCATTCAAAAAGATACTCCCAAACATTAGCATGACGCAATCGGTCACGAGACACACAAGCCAAAGCTGACGTAACGCTTCTTCTTCAATATTTTTTTTAATTCGCAGACAGACAGGATGAGCTTTACTGTGGATAGAGAGGACGATCGCATCTATTCCTCTCAGAAATCAATCATTTTGCCTCGGAAGACTTAGAAAACTAATATTTTTGGAATAAATTATGACTATAGTTGTATTTGCCTGTTATATCCTGTGTTTTATTGACAAATGGTTAGGTTTAGGGGGCAGGGATTGGTTACGTGCTCATAAATGTGTAAATAGTGTAATGTAAATAAAACTGTTGTGACTGTTTACTTTGAAAAATCACACTACAACATTTTTGCAATAATGGAAAAATGATTACCCAATATATAATGTGATCATGACGATAAAATTCCCAGTGCTTTTTGCGTCAGCATATTGATGCCAATGGTTTCTTATGTAAGGCAGTTGAGGAGCCTGCACATCAAAAAATGATGCTAAGGGGGTATAATATGTGACGAGTTGGGAGTGAGAATGTGTTGGGAAGTCATTTTCAAACTAAGCATCTTCCTGTTGGTCAGCACGGCGAGTTTGTGCGACCAACTTCAACATGAGTGAAATCTGCATGGGAAAGTGTTTCACACACAACTCCCAAACGTGCAAATTCCTATTAAAATAATTGGATATTGCTCATGAAATTTCACACGGCAACAGTACTGTGAGACTGTACTATATACTTGGATGGACATTGTTATTTGGCAAATTAAGTAAATAAGTGAAAGTGTGAAAGTATGTTTTAAAAGAGTCTATTTTTAAAGGTCTAAAATGCCTGTAGTTGAAAAAACAGTATGTATGTACTATACTCATTGCATATACAACATCAATTATTAAAGGTCTTGCATGTAGCTGGACTCTTTCAGTACATGGGTAGCACTGTGACCAGGAATGGAAACCAGCCTCAGGCTATTCGGGACGATAAATATAGGAGCTTTCCAAGATGTGGCTCCTTTTGCTAACTAAATTTTGTAACTAAATGTACCATCAACATTTTGTCCTAACAAATCACTAGAGACTTGTGCAATGCATGCCGATCTAATACAGCCAAAGAAAAACACATTAAAAGAAGTAATTGCAATATATTGTACTTTTTGAAATCATTGATTATTTGATGAATGTAAGCACTTTTTGAGAAGAACTCTGCATGGGGTTCCAATTAGACTGCTTTCGGGCTTCAGTCTGAAGTTTTCCATTTAAGTGTCTTTCTTTCCTCCCCCAATTTAATTCTTTTCTCAATAGAAACTTCATTTTCTTTAATCTTCAAAAAGTGCTTCCTAGATGAACCTGGCTGAAAGTGATGATGGACTGAACTGAGGAATTATGGCCTGCAGGTTAGAGCAGGTCTGTTTTAGAAGCTTAGGGAACAGTGAAGATCTGAAGGGACCGTCTATCTGGAGGATTAAGGGTTCTGAGGGTTATCTACTGGCTGCAGGTCAGCGGGCAACAGCTTAATGAACACATTCTCTTCAGCCATTGCTGCGGAGCCGAGGAAGTGACACTCAGCACTAATTACCAAATTCCCTCACCGCTTGGGTCAAAGGCCCACTTCCTTCATGATTAAATTCAAGGAGTAAGTAAAAAAGGAAAAGGGTAAACTTTGAAGTCTTGTTTTGGAAGAGAAGAAATAGAGACTTTTATTCTTTTAACTTGTTCCATAATTCCTTCCTGGTTAATTATTTTATTCTAAAAAGTCTTCATCTAGACAGTTTTACTTGTTTTTGTCTAGGCAATTCAACATCTGATCATTTGCACAGTGACATTTACCACTGCACAATTCTACAGTAGCTCCGCTACAGCACACAAAATAAGAAACACATTCATCTGACATCAGAACGTATGGTAACTCCAGGGAAGCACATGCTATTTGTCTCTGATTCGTCTTAAACATGCAGGTGGCCTATCACTATGGGAACCATTAACACAATCAAGTGATGTTTGCCATAGTTGGCTATGTTTCTAAGTACGTGAGCCAACCGAGTCTCTTGAGATGCATATATTGCAAAATACTCTTGGAAAATGATAAATAGTGCTGCCTTAGAATCATGGCGAAAAGAATCAAGCAGCTAAAATATTAACACAGTATAAAAAAAGCTTTTTTTGAAATGTTTGATTTTCAGAGGCTGTATTTCTAACTATTTCAGCAATTGTCTCAACCTTGTTGTACAATGCTGCTCTACGCTGCCAGATTTCAGCACCAAGGACAGCACCGAACATGAGCACACAGCCAAAAGATGATCCTGGAACAAGCCACAGCCGAAACAGTCAGGTGCTCTTCAGCTCTGGATTTAAAAGATGCCCAGTCAACAGTGAAGTGCGTATGACTTACACTAAAGAACTCAGTTTAGTCTTCCTCGTATGTTCAAAGTAAAACCCATTACAGTGACTACACCACAACCAAAGATGCTTTTTCCAAGGATTTCTTTTATTTTCACCAAGGATTTCAGACTGTGTGCCTCTAAACTCATGGTTGTTGTTCACCTCAATGACTGTTCTCTGCATCAGCGCATCCCTTCACTTTCACTCTAAACACATCTGGAAGAGGAGTCATCACTGTCAGTTCTGAGTGCCTGTCTTCATTCACCACTCAGCGTTAATTAGGATAAATGTGGGTCTCTGTTGCTTAAAAATACCTTTAGGCCACCAAATCCATGCCTACAGTAACTTACTAAATATCATTATTGTATGATTCATTAGCTAAGCATGGCACCACTAGGTCATTTCCCTTTTCTGTTTAGACAGAACAGAACCATTTCAAACCATTTAATAACTTTACATTACATTTAATAACTTTAGTTCTGTTACTTTTTAGTTCTGTAACTTTAGTAACTCTGTTACTGAAGTAGGTGAGCAGTTTCCACTTTAAGACATCTATTTCTTGTTACAACACAAACGACATTGCTAGCACTCCTGGGGTGAATGCTAGCAGTCATTTATCAAGAGAGTATTAATGTGTGGTATAGATATAGAGCATTTTGACTCTTATGTTCACCAAGGCTGTATTTATTTGATCAAACATAAGAAAAAGAAGTAATATTATTAAATATTAGCTTGAATTAATATTTGACAATACGTATTAATTTCAATTTCAAATAATTGTTTTCTCTATTAATCTAATATACATTGCTGGTCAAAAGTTTGGGATCAGTAAGATTTTACATGTTCTCTTCTGCTCATCAAGGCTGCATTTATTTAAAGGTCACATATTTTACACCTTTCTGGAGTTTTATTTTAGGTTTTGATATCCTTAAGAATATATATTTGCAGTATAAGTACCAAAAACCATCTCAATATATTTGTACAGCTCCTCTCTCAACAGCTCTGCTAAGAACAGGTTGATTTTAGCCTGTCTAATTAATATTTATGAGTCTCTCTTCTGATTGGTCTGTGGTTTTCTGAGTGACGCACAGCCAGGCCAACCACAGATAACTTGGGTCATGTTTGATATAGCCTGCTTGGTGATACAAGTAAGGTCAATAGAAACACCAGTAATGATAGTCACTGCTGAGGGAAGTGTTTACATATTTGAGCCGAACTCAGACCCCAAATCGGCGATGACAGATGACAACCAACCACCTTGTCAAACGTACTTACAACAGGATGTTTCAGAATGGTAATTAATGTTTTTTTTTTTTTTGTTTTGTTTTTTTGTTGTTGTTTTTCAAACACCGAATGCAGTAAGCTACGTAACTATTGCTTTCCTACTGATACAGTAAGTTGACGTGCTACAAGACGGTTAAAGTCGAACTAAATTTCTGTGGTATTTCCGAATAAATGAACACTAGCCACTTGTCTATTATATTAGTGTTGCTCGGAAGCCTGTGCAATGATGTAGTTTCCCGACATCCATCGACTGAACAGTGTTTTCTCAACATGTTTTCGTGTTGTTGCTCAGCAATGGCAAGGACGCAATGTTGTCTGGGGGTTTGGCAAAAGGAGAGTGGGGCGGTGGACGGTGTTCGGGGTGGTGACTGCAGGCGGTGACTGAATAGTTTGAACGTCACATTTTTACGGAAGTCACAACAGCTTGTGAAAAGGCACAGCTACTTTATGCAGGCTGTGTGCATTTTATTGTGGAATGACTGTTTTGAAACTGATATGGTAGTTACATTGCTCCTAGACCTCAGTTATAATGAAAAAAAAAAAGCCAGGAAATTTCAGTTTTGACAATATGGGACCTTTAATCAAAAATACAGAAAAAAAAAAAAAAAACAGTAATATTTGAAATATTATTACAATTTAAAAGAACAGTTCTCTATTTTAATATACTTTAAAATATAATTTATTTCTGTAATGCAAAGCTGAATTTTCATCAGCCATTACTATAGTGTTACATGATCCTTCAGAGTTCATTCTTATTAATTATCGATACCAATTTATTATCTATGTCAGAAACAGTTAGAACAGTTAGAAACTGCTTAACATGTTTTGGAACCTACAGTATGATACTTTTCAGGATTGTTTGATGAATAAAACGTTCAAAAGAAAAACATTTATTCAAAATAGAAATCTTTTCTAACAAAAGTCTTCAAGAAAAGAAAAAAGCATCACAGATTCCAAAAATGTTAAGCTGCACAATTGTTTCCAAAAGTGATAACAGATAATAACATTACAGTGATTTCTAAAGGATCATGTGACACTGAAGACTGGAGTAATGATGCTGAATTATATTAAAATAGAAAAACATTATTTTAAATTGTAATAATATTTTACAATATCGCATTTTTTTCCTGTTTTTTTTTTTTTTAATCAAATAAATACAGTCCTGATGAGCAGAAGAGACTTCTTTCAAAAACCAATAAAAATCTTACTGATCCCAAACTTTTGAATAGCAGTGTTTGTTTAGTTAATTAGTTAGGAAGTTAGTTAGTTAGTTAGTTAGTGAATTTTCAGCAGCCATTTCTTCAGTCTTCATCGCCACATGATCCTTTAGAAATCATTCTAATAGGCTGATATTTTTTTTACAGAAACATTCATGATTTTAATTTTATCAAGATTATTTTATGAATACAAAGCTCAAAAGAATAGCATTTATTTGAAATAGAAACAGTTTGTTACAATTTTAAGGCAAGTTTGTTTCAATTTAATGCACCATACCTGATTTTTTTTCTTTCTTTCTGGTAGTGTATTTCTCCTGTTTCCAACTCAGAATGACTTTTTAAGACTGTAAGTAAGCAGAAGTTTTGAAAAAAGATACAACATAAACTACACTATTTTAAAGAAAGGTAAAAATTCTTAAGAACTTCTTGGGTTGTTATCTGGACAAGGCTGGTGTTTGGTAACTGCAGGTGTTTGTATGACATCCTTGAAATCTCTGATGCAAAAGCAGACCATGCTTTTAGCTTATACTGCTATAGTACATAATCCTTTCTGACTGAAAACTTGTAGCATACTGCACGTCTTTGGGGTTTTTAATCATATTTATCAAAGAAAGTCAGATCGATCTGTTAGTTTGCCAGGTATAGCTGTGCCGAATGTGCATCAGTTGCGTTTAAATGAACAGCTCTATAGCAAGTTTTTTCGGTAATCCGCTAATGGTCGATCATTCCTCTTTACTCTGTCCCACTCTGACAACTCATGGGCCAATTATCCACAAGAGGCTTGAGGAAAAAGGACATCAAACAGTAAAGAGATTTACAGTGATTTGTAAGACCCCCCATGTCTCCTATGAAGGAGTGACTTGAAGAAAATCACAATCCTTTGACATGCTGAGTGTGGACTCACAATGACTTTAGCTAACCCAAACACATCCACCCACATACTCTTCTTTCAAATCCACACACACACACACAGTCACACACTCATTTTCATTCACTCACTCACTCACTCTACACATCCTTTTGATGTTTTGAAACCAAGAAGCGGTTGGTAATTAAAGCTTTGAGGGGATAATGTCGGACTGAACTTGTGTCTGTGTGAGACACAAAGCCGGCTAATTAAAATTTGAAATGGATTCTACTCTTGCTCTTTCACAGATCGTCTTCCCGGGGAAAGAGACGACAAGGATGACAGCAGTAATATTCACAACTGCATATTAAAGAACTGAAGAGTCCGACTACACAACAAGATATGACCTTTTTCAACTGTCAAAACCGCAGCTTACAAGTGCTAACAGCACATCGGCGAGACAGTCACTTTATAACAGGTGATTTACATCTAGGTTGGTTTATGATGAAAGTCCTTACAAACATGAAGTCTACATCGAGGCAGAAATGTTGGACAAAGGAATGCTTATAGTGGAGAGAGACTGGGGTTACTTGTCACACATTTAACTCCAGTATTTCTCAGGGTAGGTTTAATTTTAAAAAGTCAAGAGTGTTTTGAAGTAAAAAGATGAAAATAGATCCTTGGAGTAAAATGATCCCCATAACTGGCTCAGAAGGCCAGAATTGCCACATGTATGTTTACTAGTGTTATTTATTTTAAATGCAATACTTTCAGTAATTAATGGGGTTATTATTCAGTATTTATATTAATTAGATGTAAATTTCAGTCACCTACACTTTTCATTAAAACCTATAGGCTAATTAAGATCATAAAATCATTTCATCTTCAATAAAAAAAAGGGCTATTGCATACATTTTCACATGCCTGTATATAAGTCATAGACATAGAATATATTTTTATTTTCTTTTCTTTTTTTAACTGGCATTCTAATTTTGAACTAAATTGTCAACAAATAATACTAAAAAATAATTAGGAAAGTTGATTTAGTATTTTACATTAATTACATTAATTACAGCTGATTATGTTTTGTTGGAAACAAAGTGAAAGTAATAATGTTTCTATATAGACTATAAATGTACTGAGTGAATGAAGATTCCTGAATATCAAGTTACAGATAAATGCTATGAATATATAACATCACTTATAAATGACAAAATCATTTGAAGCATGGAGAACAGGATGCATGTCTTCAAATCTTACTACAGTAATTAACTACATTCATTTTTATTTGTCAACACATTGGTCTGTATTTTTCTTCATAATACCAGCATGTTTACCAGACACCACATCTCCGGCTTGAATTGAGACTTCATTTTGATGCATTTATTTACAAATCAGACTCATTGAATCAATACTAAAAGTCGGGTGTGGGCTTTTGAGAGGCCCATTTGTGGTAAACATTTCATTTCCCAGAGTTCATAGAGGCAGGATAAATAACGCAGACGACTGCTTTATGGGGGCTCATCGCCATCCGCCGTGGCAAACCCTCAGCAGCCCAGCTCTCTCAATAGCCCATTCAGCCGTATTTATGGGATGACAGCAGGTGCCATTGAGAGGAATAACAGTGCAAACCAAGGGTGTGGAGAGATTGTGCTGCATCAACACAGAATTAGAGCGAGATATAGATGAAAGGACTTAGCGGTTTCATAAAGGACAGTGATCATCGAAATATTGATGAGATATTCGGCGATCAAGGTTTGTTTGCTATGTTATTGCATTTTTTGCCTGATTCACAGTTCTGCGGTGCATTTGTTTATTTGGGATAGAAATTGTGGTGGCAAATTGTGGTGCTGTCTTTATCTTTTTGTTCAAGGATTAGTTCACTTCCAGAATAAACATTTCCTGATAATTTACTCACCCGATGTCATCCTAGATGTTCATGTCTTTCTTTATTCATTTGAAAAGAAATTAAGGTTTTTGAGGAAAACATTCTAGGATTTTTCTCCATATTGTGGACTTCAGTGGGAGCCAGTGGGTAGAAGGTCCAAATTGCTTGTTTCAATGCAGCTTCAAAGGGCTCTACAGCTCTAGTTAAACAATCAGTCATTTTCTATAAATAAATAAATAAAAATAAAATAAAATAAAACAAAATAAAATCAAATAAATTGAAAAATTCTTTTACTTTTAACCACAAATGCTCGTCTTGCACTAGCTCTGCGTTGCGTGTCCGTGACTTTACGCATTGCAGAATCACGTTGGAAAAGTCACACATGGTTAGTTCTTCGCATGTGTACTTTGGTTTATAAAGGCAGGGTAGGGCAAAATTGTCCGACATCAGTGTTTCACCTTTTTTGTAAAGGCCGTTTGACTTTCTTTGCATGTTCACTTCATAAACACTGGGTCTGTACTTCCGCCTATGTCACATGTGATATAATGCATGAGGTTGAACTAGTGCAAGACTAGCTATTCTCCAGAAGGAAACATGATGCATTAAGAGACAGGGGGTGGAGGGGTGAAAACTTTTGAACAGGATGTAGATGTTCAAATTTTTCTTATTTTGTTGAAATATCTTTTTTTCCATTTAGTACTGCCCTTCAGAGGCAGTACAATTTACCTTGATCTTCAAATTCAAAAAGTTTTCACCCCTCTGCTCTTAATGCATAGTGGTTCCTTCTGGAGCATCAGTGAATGTTTGAACCTTTTTTAATAGTTGTGTTTGAGTCCCTCAAATGTCCTCAGTGTGAAAAGATGGATCTCAAAATCATACAGTCACTACTGGAAAGGGTTCAAAAATGCAAAAGATGCTGGAAAACCAAAGAATCTGCAGGACATGGAGGATTTTTCTGAAGAACAGTGCTCAGTTTAGCTGTTCAGAACAAACAAGGGACTCATGAACGACCATCAAAAAAAAAAAAAAAAAAAAAAAAACAGTCGCAGATCATCCAGGTAACCACACACAGTAATATAAGCCAATGGTTCCCAAACTTTTGAAGGGGGTTATTTTAATAATTTCATTTTTTTATTCAGACTATATGTAAACACCTTTATGTAAAATGTCTTACTCACGACAGTACTAAAAAAAAAAAAAAAAAAAACATGCATTTTGTATGACCTCTCTTATTTTGTTAAAATTATTCACATTTTCACAGATTCTGCAAGGGGTTCCAAACTTCTCTTCTGTTAAAAGTGTAATAAATCATCATCATGAAAGAGGTTTATTGAAGTCCTAACTGAATAAATTGCATTTCTAATTTGAATAACCTGTCTCAGAAGGTTTGTGTCATTGACCCTAAAATAAAAAGTGAAATAATTAAATGACATCAAATTAAGTAAATATTCAAATAATCACATGTATTTCTGTGCCAAACCCTGATGCAGTGTTAAAGCAAGGACATGGACAGTTAATGCAACATGTGTAATATCATCCAACCCAGTCATCTCTCTCTAACTTCCTCTTCTCATAGTTCTCCTCCAGTCTGCTCATTAGTTTATCCTTCAACACCAGACATATGTTTAAATGGTTTGTGCCACTTCCCCATTCCAACATGTCGAGGAAGTGACAGAAAATAACTCCAGAATCTGGACAGAACTGATAGCATTGAGGCCTGTTAGCAAATGGAAGTTTGCCAGTTTCTCTGAACCCCAATCAACAAGAAATAAACACTCTGCTGAGAAGGTTTCAGATAAAAGTGCAACAAATATGTCTGATGAGGGAAGGCTTTGATAGTCACCTTGTCCATGTGGCAAAGACATAATTTTGAGCAGAAACAGCTTCCTGTCTGAAGTGCTAATTGATTTTGAAAGTCAAACAGGACCTGTGTTGCTCCAAATGAGAAGTCCAGTAAAAATGAGGTTGTAGTCAAACGAGAGCTTGTTAACCAATTATCAAGCGATTATATTGACTGATATGTATTATATAGTCAAATATTAATCTATTTTGACAACTGTGCCTCGATTCAAAAGGTCTAGTCTAGTCAGCGCTTACACTTGAGCTCAGAAGCATATGGTAAATATTTCTAAAGTATTCTTCTGTAGTCATGTTAATCTGGTGCTGCGTGAGAACACTGTCATCAATAGGGAGGAGGCATGATGGGAGGGGGAGACGAAATAGAGCAGGAGGTGAAAGAGCCACAGCTCAGCAAAGGAGGGATTAGAGGGAATAGAGAAGTGAAAAAGAGAGGGATGAAAGAACGGGATACGGAAGATGTAGAGGCATCCCTTTGTACATAGACAGTCTGTCAGGGTCATGTGCCAGGTGGGCCCTGTGAAGGACATGTTTAAAAGAGTTACTGCTCTCAGAGAATGAGGAGTGCACACTGATACAGTATTATATCAGATTAATGTCTGTGTTTGGCATCCTAGGAAGATAAAGAAGGACAAAATGCATCTGAAAGGTTGTAGTCTCCTCATGGCTTCATGGTTGAATATAAACATGCAATAAAAATGCATGTAGGGTATGCATGTTTTTCATTTTTTTTAAAAAGCTGCAGTATGTTAGATGCTGAGCAGGAACATCCATGGGGCTGCTTACAAGTGTAATGGAAACCGTAAAGAAATTTAATGATTCTGGTTTCTTCAAGGCTTAGTTTACCCAAAAATGAAAGCTCTGTTCTCATTTACTCATGTTGTTCCAAACATTTTTGTTCACCTTCAGGACACCAGTGAAGATATTTTCAATATTATCTAATCCGATTGAAAATCCATGTGACAAAACAATCCTGCTTGCTTAATAACCAGTGAGGTTTAATTATCTTTAAACACTTTAAACACTTCCATTATTAAAGAATAACTACACAGGAACAAATGACTGATGTACTATTTACATTCTATAACTAGTGTTAACTTACAATAAACTCTGATTAACAAATTAGTAACTAATAGTGTTCAGTTGAGTGACATAATTCACTATTAGCTAATCAGTAAGTTATTATTCATTATCAGTAATGATCAATAACTACTACCACTACTACTAACTACTACTTTTTCATACATTTTTAGGAGAACTACTAAGTTTTACAATATACAGGTTCATAATTAATGTGAAATAATCCAAAATGTATACTTATTTCTAAAGTGAAGGACTTGATGATCATGCTAAACCACTAGTAATGACTAAAGTGTTACCAGTTCCACCGGAAAGAATATCCAGAATCTTACAAAAACCTCTAAAGTTTACAATGACTTCAGTCATTACTGGAGAGTTATCATGATCTTCACTTTAGAATACTGATTCAAATAATTAGTAATTCCTTTAAAGTGGTCATCGGATGCTCATTTTCCACAAGTTGATATGATTCTTTAGGGTCTTAATGAAAAGTCTGTAACATGCTTTGGTTAAAATTTCTCAGTGGTAGTGTAAATAACACCTCTTTTACCTTGCCAAAATCAGCTCTACAAAAATCATCCTGTTCTGGTCGAGGTTGCTTTAAATGGTAATGCTCTCTGCTCTTCCCGCCTCTCTCTTCTCTTTGTGGAGTGACGAGCCTGTTTACTTTAGCCAAATTTAGCCGCATTTAGCCGCTAAACTAGCACGTTATTAGGAAAGGCGATCGCAAATATTCATTAAAAAAACCCTTATACTCACTTCTGCTGTAAGTGAAGCTGGATCATGAATGATTCATGCGAACATAGACGGATATATGTAGATCGGGAGGCGCATTCCCTTCACAAACAAACGTAATCCACTGCATCTTCAGAGGCTCAGATGTCGGGAGTAAATGACGACCACAATGTTCATTATTACATCCAGCAACACAACACCTCAATCGCTCAATCTGAGATATTCTTGTCTAATTTACATCCCTGCTCCGGCATCGAAACAATGGAGGTTGGACTGTTACAGCTGATTTAGGCAGGTCTGAGGTAAGGCGCTCATGTCAATCAACTATCGTGGGAGCGGCCTCTGGCATCTGAGAATGGCTTGATTTGAAAAAGGGGATATTATTTTTGCAGATTAATTAAAAACCACTGCATGGATTTTTATCATTATAGGGTAGATATGTACATACACTGCCAACACATTAATGTTCAAACAACATGTAAAAGTGAACTTCGCATGCGATGACCCCTTTAAAAGGATGTAGAAACACTTGAGTCATTACTATCCAATGCTTTAAAAACCCTCAAAAGCTTACAGAGATTTCAGCCATTATTAGAGAGTTATCATGTTATTCACTTCAGAATACTGATCAACATAATTACTAAGTCCTTCTGAAGGATTTGGTAATATTTGAGCCCTTACTAGTGGGTTACCATGGCCTTCACTTTAGAATTAATTATACATTATGCATTATTCATAATAATTATGAACCCGTACGGTAGTTCTTAGTAGTTATCTGGGAGATAGGAAAAAACAAAACAAAAAAAACATTGTAATTTTCTCAGAATATACATTTAATATTACAGTCATTTCACAATGATTTCTAAATGGTTTGTTCAAAGCAGTTCTGTCTGTAAAACCCTCCCTTCCACAAGCTTATTCTGGTCTGATTGGTCAGCTGGCCAAGTCTGTTGTGATTGGTGTTTCCGTATATAATGCAACCAAATCGTGCCCACAGCTAAAGTTTAGCTGGTAAACACTTCACAAAATAATAATGGTGGATATGTTAGTCAGTTGCTAACGTGACTGATGAAACAATACAGTTTGTAAACTAAAATATGTCTACTGTAATGACTGAAGAATGACAGACAAAAGACACTCCGTGTCTTAACTTTTTAATTAGAATGCAGAACAGCTGTATCACAGGCGCACCAGTCTTTTACTTCCCGCATTAACCCTATAACTGCCGGTTATGAACAGCAATTTCACAATGATTACAAAGTCCATGCACTACACTACAGTAAATTCCTTATTATTAGACAAATTAGAACAACGACAGTCTACATTAATTAACATTCTTAGAAAATAGTGGGTTCACAGCAAACTACCAGAACTATTTCAGTATATCGTGGTTTACCTGGAAACCTAAAGCTGCACTAGGTCTACATTAGCACAAAAAAAACTTGATATTTTGAGCACTCAATTTATATACATATCAATCGTACTTACAGGTTGTACTCTCCAAGATTAGAGAAGCAGTCCTCAGTAAAACAAGATGTTCATGTCTTTCTGTCTTCAGTCGTAAAGAAATTATGGTTTTTGAGGAAAGCTTTTCAGGATTTTTCTCCATATAATGGACTTCACTGGTGCCCCGATTTTGAACTTCCAAAATGTAGTTTAAATGCAGCTTCAAAGGGCTCTATCCTAGCCAAGAAAGAAGAGTCTTATCTAGCGAAACGATTGGTCATTTTTTTGGTAAAATATACTTTTTAAACACAAAAGCTTGTGTAGCACAGGCTCTGGGATGCGCGTCCACGACACTACGTACTATTGAATCACGGCAAAAGGTCATGCGGAACTTAGGCGAAACTACACTGTGTGCAGAATTATTAGGCATGTTGATATTCTGGTCATATTTTTTTTTCCAAACACATTTTAGCAATTCCAAACCACATCAGTCTTAATAACTACTATTAATTTTGTATTTAATCATTTGTTAGTGATATATAATTGTCCGTGAAGGCTGGAAGTGAAAAACTCCTTATATTCAGGTGTGCAGAATTATTAGGCATGTTTTCGTTTACAGCTAAAATGAGCCAAAAAAGAGATTCAACCCAGACTGAAAAGTCCAAATTATTAAATGCCCATGAGAAGAATGCAATACTAATGCATTACAAGAATTTGCAAAGTTAAGGCTTGACCATTGGACAGTGAAATGCTTGTTGAGTCTGCATGGTCAGAAAAAACAGGTGGAGAAGAAAAGATGCATGTTAACTGCAAAAGAATTAGGAATTAAGGTGAAGAATTAGGTGTGACACCATCAGGAACCGTTTCCAGTTCTCCAGCGCCACCATTTTCCAGAACTGCAACCTACCTGGAGTCTTCAGAAGTGCAATGTGTCAGGTTCTCAGAGACTTTGCTTGGTAAAAAATCCTAAAAAATGCCCCTGACTTAATAAGAATAACAAACTGACGTCTTGTGAAATACATGAAGACAGTTTTTTTATATGCTTTAGAGACAGATAAGTTGAGAGTGACTCTTGAAGGACAAGCATCACATCCTCTTGTACCTCTGATTCAAGAATTTATCTTCTAAAATCTGGCAATAAGTTTTGGGAGTTCATTTTAGTCCATCTCTGCAAGTCAGACTTTTCAGGATAGGAGACTAAACATGAACTCCCAAAACTTACTGCCAGATTTTGGAAGATAAATTTTTGAATCAGAGGCACAAGAGGATGTGATGCTTGTCCTTCAAGAGTCACTCTCAACTTATCTGTCTCTAAAGCATATAAAAAAAACTGTCTTCATGTATTTCACAAGACGTCAGCTTGTTATTCTTATTAAGTCAGGGGCATTTTTTAGGATTTTTTACCAAGCAAAGTCTCTGAGGACCTGACACATTGCACTTCTGAAGACTCCAGGTAGGTTGCAGTTCTGGAAAATGGTGGCGCTGGAGAACTGGAAACGGTTCCTGATGGTGTCACACCTAATTCTTCACCTTAATTCCTAATTCTTTTGCAGTTAACATGCATCTTTTCTTCTCCACCTGTTTTTTCTGACCATGCAGACTCAACAAGCATTTCACTGTCCAATGGTCAAGCCTTAACTTTGCAAATTCTTGTAATGCATTAGTATTGCATTCTTCTCATGGGCATTTAATAATTTGGACTTTTCAGTCTGGGTTAAATCTCTTTTTTGGCTCATTTTAGCTGTAAACGAAAACATGCCTAATAATTCTGCACACCTGAATATAAGGAGTTTTTCACTTCCAGCCTTCACGGACAATTATATATCACTTACAAATGATTAAATACAAAATTAATAGTAGTTATTAAGACTGATGTGGTTTGGAATTGGTAAAATGTGTTTGGAAAAAAAATATGACCAGAATATCAACATGCCTAATAATTCTGCACACAGTGTACAGACCCAGTGTTTACAAAGCAAACGCGCAAAGACTAAAGAAGTGCAAGTAAGTCAAATGTTTACAAAAAAAAAAATGTCGGACGAAAAAATGTCGGACGATTCTGAAGTTATAGGAGAAAATAAGGTGGAGTTTTTCACCATACTCTACCTTTTTGAGCCAGAGTACACAGACGATGAACTTAGACGTGATTCATACTGTTGTGGACGCGCATCCCAGAGCCTGTGCTGGTGGTCAAGCTTTTGTGCTTAAAAAGTATACAATTTTTTTATTTTTTGGAAAAAATTACCCCGTTTAGAGCCCTTTGAAGCTGCATTTAAACTGCATTTTGGAAGTTCAAAATCGGGGCACCAATGAAGTCCTTTATATGAAGAAAAATCCTGAAATGCTTTCCTCAAAAACCATAATTTCTTTACAGCTGAAGACAGAAAGACATGCACATCTTGGATGACAAGGGGATGAGTAAATAATTTGTAAACTGTTGTTCTGGAAGTGGACTTCTCCTTTAAAGCGATTCAGAATCGACTCTTTCTTTTGAGAGACAATATATTTATTTATCATGCACTTTTTTGATTAATAACTTTGCAAACTTTTACTTTTACTGTTTACATTTAAAGATAGCTATGTTGCAAACTGCAAAAACTATATTTTTTCGAAAACCCATATGACCTGCTCTTTAATACTGTAGTAGTTGCTAGAGTGCTAATACCGTGTTACTTATGTGTTACCAAGGTTTATTTAAATCAACAAACCACACATGGTTTTATGTGGACAAAAATGAGATATATTGAAAGAGAGACATTCCCTTTAATGCAAAACAGAACACAATGAAATATGGGATTCAAAATATCAGTGAAAAAACAATATGTATTTTATTTTATTTTATTTTTTTTTTTTTTTTTTTTTTATTATTATTATTTTATTTCTCCTAGGGTATGTATGCATGTATGTTCCAAACATGAACTGAAGTCTTACAAGACATGTGGATATGACATGAGGATAAATGATGGCATTAATGCAATTCTTTTACTAATGTGTATTTAAACACATTAATACTCATGTGTTTAAGAAAAAAATAAATAAATAAATAACACCTCAGTGTCATTCATTTAGACTACATTAAGTGGTATTGTGGCATTGAGAAACAAGTAGTTCAGGAAACTCGACTCTTTTCAAAACTTTTTTTTTCTCTCAGTTTCCAGTTTTCAACCTTACATAAAAAGCACTTTCAGTGACATTTAACCATAAATGTCTCTCTGTTATTCACGTTACCATGGTTCTATGCTGCGCGTACTATAAGTAGGTTACTTCCGTGTCTTGACAATACCCGTCATGTGTATAGAGCTCAACAGTTGAGGATATTTAATTAGGTCTACAGCTCTTCTGTAGGAGGTGAGTATGGTGGGCTGATGTGCTTGACTGCCTGCCATCGTAGTATTGTTGGGCGAGATGAAGGTTAGGCTAATTTGTTTGACATTTATGTGTCAAACCTGAGTCGTGGAATGACTCTGTGAGAGTGTTTGTGTTGCAGAAGTGATAGAAGACACTTGTATTCTTGTGATGTGACATAGTGCTGGCATGGTTATGTGTGTGTGTGTGTGTGTGTGTGTGTGTGTGTGTGTCATGAGAGCACCCTTAAGGACAGCACCTCGACAGTCCTTCATCAGTACAAGGTGGACCGCAGTGCAACTGAAGTGAATGTGGAGCATGTAGGGTGTGGGAAATGGAAAACCTGGGGTGGAGCTGGAGCAAAATGATTAGAATTACAGAAGGATTTTCGGCAGGGAGGAGAAATTCACTAACATACTCTGCTCTAGACCAAGTGTTGCTTAGTGACACACATAGCTCAACAATTTGACTTCTTTTAGAACAGTTTTTTGGCAGAAACAAAATATAGAAACTGGGCAAACTCCAAACAAACAACTCCATTCAATTTCTTTACAGAATCATTGCATTAAATAGATATCAAACAACTCCGTTTCATTAGTGATCATTTATATGAATCCAAACATAAATAATAAGTATCATTTTATCATATATAATAATATATTATCATTATTTTGTTAAATACTCACCCATTTTGCTCCATTAGTTTGTCTCTTCTCTTTGTCTTTCCTTTTTGTTAAGGATTTTAAAAAAGGTTAACAACTGATAAATGATACAATATATATATTAGATATTCTAATCACTCTGTTCATAGTCTAAGTCTGAATTCTACATTTTAGATTTATTTCTCTCTTTCTCTATTTTTTCATATTTCTCTCTTTCACTCAGTCAGTCTTTCTCTCAGAGTCTCTCTCCTTAAATTTCCCAAACACAAGCATTTTTAGCTGTTCAGTGTCGTCACTATACGCATCAAAGCAACAGCCAGAGACAGACAGACAGTTTAAAAATGAGTTGCGGAGAAAAAACCTCTGCAGAACTATTCGTTGCTAATCACTGCCCTCCCCACCAGCTGGCTGACTGGCTGGCCACACTGAGGTTCTGGCTCTCCCTGGAGATAAAAACATACCCACAGTGCCCCCTGTTGGACACCACCACTGTCTCATCTATAAGAGCCAGGAAGAGAGTGAGAGAGTGTCTATACTTAGTCCCCAGAAGTGAGCTACATCTGACAAAACCTCCATTTGGGGACATCTGGCGACATATTTTGTAAAAAATAATATATAAATCAAGGAAATGTGTGTGTGTGTAGTCTTGTTTTTCTATCCTGCTGGGGACTTAAACCTGAATATACACACCAAATCATGGGGACTTGAGGTAAATTTAGGTCCTCATGGGGAAACAAGCTCATAAATCATACAATATGAGTTTTTTTGGGGAATGTAAAAATGCAGAGAGTTTCCTGTGATGGGTAGGTTTAGGGGTAGGGTTAGGGAAAGGGGATAAAAAATAAATTTTGCACAGTATAAAATCCATTACGTCTATAGAGATTCCACACAAGGATAACAAACCAGACTGTGTGTGTGTATGTGCGAGCATGCAGTGATGTTCTGAAATGAGGAGGCAAATACTTTATTGTTTTCTATGTATTTTCTCCTCCTTCTTCTTCTTCTTCTTCTTCTTCTTCCTCTACTTTAATATAAATTCAGTCAGGTTTCCAGGTTAAATGAATAAAAATTACTGACACTGTTTTGTCATTTTACATTAACAATTAAAGTCAGTTCAACTTTGATTTTGACATGGAAAAGCAGTTCTAAGTGTGTGATTTGTTTACTTAATTGTTAAGTAGTCTTTACATTAAAACCATTATTTAGCTATTCATTCAGACCAATTTGTGGATGCAGAACATGCATAAAAATGAAAGTGCTTTGGGGTTTGTTTTGGGGGGTCTGTTAAAACTCTTTGGGGGTCTGTTAAATCTCAGTGGGCTCAGAGGAGGCCAAGCTGTAACTTCAACCACTGGTGTCACTGTTGGAAGATTTAGTGATTTATACACTTTTTAATGTCATAATTTGAAACATTTGTGTTGTTTTATGTTTGTACCATGGATTTCCTCATGTAATTTTTTTAAGGAGGAACTGCCTCCCTTGCCTTGCCTCAGGAAAAAAAAAAAAACACCCTGTATGCATAGATGATGCCCTAATTTTTAACATTAATTTTCTTTAGCATATAATTTGAGATGTATACTGTATTTTTTAATTGTTAGGACGAGAGAGAGAGAGAGAGAGAGAGAGAGAGAGAGAGAGAGAGAGAGAGAAATGACCACAAATTATTCATGAATAAAGAATTATTTGAAATAGCTTTCTATTTGAATTTGTACCAATCCCCACTGTATGACTGACTTACAGGTTAAATAACATGCTTGCCTTTGGCTATATTTCTCTTATTCCTGCAGTAAATCCAAACTTCCAAACTTTAGTAATTGTAGCGTAATGACCTTGGACAACAGCAAACTTTTTTGTGCCAACCAGAACCAAGTTAAACAGTTTCAGCTCATTAATACCATCTGAATATAGACTCATTAAAGCCATGTTGTGTTAATGAACAAGAGAAGAGGGTCATTGGTGCTTCTCACTGGTGGTCAAGCCTCCACATAATGTGTTGCTCTCAGATCAGCTGTGATGGCTTTAACTGCATTGGTTTGAGTAATAAGGGCCAACTAAACTGGCCTGAGAACAGCTTAAAAAGGACAACCCGTACCTGGAGCCCCAATTATCTTTTCTCTCCTGACAAGACTGCATGTTTCCTCAGATACCCCTTTGCATGTGTGATTGGGCTCTAATCAAGGAAACAGAATTTTCCCTAAAGGATATGCCTTAAAAGTCAATTGACAGACATGTGGGATAACGATCAAGGCAGCATTAAAATGGATCAACACACACTCGCACTTTCCCCTGGTAGCTGAACCTTAGATGAATACACTTGTAATGAGACCAAGGTGTCAAATTAAGATACAGAGATGAATCAATGGCTCTTTGTACTGTATGTAGGCTTTGCTGCATACGGTTCTGTAATGCCAAGTGTGCACTACATGACCGACAAAATCCCCAAGTGTTAATACAGAGTGCATATACTGCATGACAGAGGGCACATGAGGCATGCACTTTTACAAAAATTTCACCTGCAAACTCCCAAGAGAACAAGTTATCCCGGAAACTCAATGTCTCACATTTTCAAAAATGTGATCAGTTTGGGATCTCACATTATGTCAAACGGTTTATTAAACTGAAATGTATGTTACTTGTACTTCTAATTGTTTTGCATAGACCGTATACAATGGCTATTGCTTATCAACGCTCTCAGTAATTGTCATAATGATCATAACAGTCTGGTCCGTCTCACACTATTAGATGGCCACCAGAGAAAGGCAAAATTTTATAAATGGAATCACTTAAATTCACATATAGATGTTTGCAAACAATTTTTATAATAAACACAGGGTTAGTACAAGGTGCTTAAAGTGCTTGAAATACTTGAACTAAAAAAATGAATGCCTGGAAAACCCTTGAAAATAGCAATATTCCTAAAGAGGTACTGCAAAAGTGCTTGAATTATTGAAAGACAGTGTATCTATGAAATAAGTGTTTAATTTTGTCATAGCATATATCTTTTTACGCAAAATTCACACAATTTAAAAAAAAAAAAAAACTTTTTTGCTTACTTCAGTTAATGTCAGAAAACAATCAAGCTAAGCTTGCAAAATGATGCACTAATTTGAAGCATGTCAATCGGATCACATATTGCAAATAATTTGTTTCAGACTGAGACTTCAAATCATGCATTGCAAGTCATTTGATTTTGATTGTAACTTCGCCTATTCCGAGTCATTTGTTTCAGATTGGGACTTCAAATCGCGTATCTCAAATCATTAGATTTAGATTGGAACTTCATCATTTGATTCAGGTTGGTAGTTTGGAGTGCGTATAGCAAATAATTTTCGATCAGAACAGGTTTGTGAAGCATTTAGTGAATTGAATCAAATCAAATGTCACAATGGAACTTCGGATGGGTTTTGCGTATCTTTTGCTTTAGATCAAAACTTCGGAATGTGGATCACAAATCATTTGATTCAGATCGGACTTTGTGCGGGTTCACAAATCTTTTGCTTTAGAACGAAAGCACGGATCGCAAATCATTTGATTCAGATCGGGACTTCAGTGCGGGTTTGCAAATCTTTTGCTTTAGATCAAAACTTTAGAGTGTGGATTCTGAATCATTTGATTTAGATTGGAACTTCGGTGCGGGTTTGTGAATCTTTTGGTTTAGATCGGAATTTCAGTGAGTGAATCGCAAATCATTTGTTTAGATCTGGATTTTGGAGCTAGTTCATGAATCATTTCAGATCAGGATTTCAGAGGGATTTTGTGTTTTTTTTTTCTGATATTTTTTATTTTTTTCTTAAACAGTAGAAAACATTAAACCATTAATACAGTACAGTTATAAAAAGCAAAAAAAAAAAAAAAAAAAGAAGGAAAGTATACACAAACACAAATTCAGTATAGTAGTAATATTTTGCATGTGCTTCCTTTTAATTTTGCCATTTGCCTTTTTTTTTTTTTTTGTCGAATTTGAATTGGAAGACATTGTTCAACACAAGAGATCTCCGACTGAAGTCCTTGGGGGGAAAAAAAAGAAAAGAAAAAAAAAAGTAGTGCTTGAAAAGTCCTTGAAAGTCCTGGAATATCATTTTACAGCATCTATACGAACCCTGTAAACATTTTATACAGTTTGAGACAATTGTTTAAAAAGGCTGAGAATTGCATTTGCAAAAAAACTGTCGCTATGAGCAAGCAATTCAAGTTAAAATAAAGGTGACAAAAAAATAAATAAAAAAAATAAAATAAAATAAAATAAAATAAAATAAAATAAAATAAAATAAAATAAAATAAAATAAACATCAGTGTATTTTTTAAAGGTTGCATTAATTTGATTAAAAAGATAGTAAAAACATACAGTATTATTATTATTAATTTAAAATAACTTTTTTTTTTGTTTTACTACACTTTGTGTTATTCCAGTCTTCAGTGTCATATGATCATTTAAAAATTGATTCTAATATTTGATGTTCAAAAACATTTCTTATTAGTATGTTGATTTTTTTAAACAAAAGCAGGGAAAAATAATTTTGAATCCTTTCAGTATATGCGTAAAATACATATATATACGTTTTCCCTTGTCTCTCTCACTCACTCTAACTGGACAGTTTTGGTAAAGGGATAAGTCAAAATTTGGCCTTCAGCATGAGGAAAAGAAAAATACTCTCCATCAAATGTCAAATGTCTGTAGTGATTTACATATTATTATAAGAACAAACATTAACATAATTCCAGTTTTGGAGGATGGCCAGTTATCAACTGTATTCAAATTGAAAGCTGCTCAACTTGTGTTCCAAATGTGCTTGTTTGAATTCTCAGTGGTTACCTGAGGGGTCCTGGCATCGCCGTGAGCACAGAGAGAGATTAGCAAGATTTGCTTCGATCCAGAGATTTTGGCACAAAGTGCAGCACAGCATGTAACGGGGTAGTCATGTAATGTTAGCTGTGGTCTTCTTCCTATTCTTGCCAAAATTGAGAAGTGACTTTTTCTATAATCCAGTTTGTCTCCTGACAAAGACTTCAATCGACAAGAATAGAAAATGTTTGTATAATAAAATTAAAAAGACTTTTTTGCCAGTGATTAGCAAAGTTCCAATTCATTTTTAGCAAAAGCTGTTTCCAGTACTAACAGGAACTCACATTTGAGCTTTAAAGTGGCACTCGACTAAGGTCTCATATATTTAATTCTAGATATCGGGTGCTTACTTTGAATTGTATAATGAAAGAGAGCTGTGGGAGGCTTCAACACTCTTGAAGGGCATTTCTATTTATACTTGCACCACATTGCACAACAAAATAAATATTCCACACATGGTGTAGAAAAACATGATTTGCTTTATCAGTATGATAATAAATAACCAGAACATTCAACGTTTAAAGAAAAAAAAAAAAAAAAAAAAAAAAACACATGCACACACCAGCTTAAGGTGGCCAGACATCCCTGCTTTTAAAAATGTGTTCAAAATAGCCTGCAAAGTGAATGGCTAATGTGTCATATTGCACATGCTTTATATACCAATGTATATCATTCAGTAACATATTTATTTCAGTTTTAATAATAGAAGAAGAAGCTCACTTAAGACTTGTCACTTAAGACAATTTAAAAAGAGAATTAATCACATTAGCTGTCTGTCAAGCTATGCAAACAGAAGCATGGGATGGACAGATATAGAAAACAAAGGGTCTAAATATATATATAGTTCTTTCATTGGATATTATCCAAATACTCAAAACATAATTTATTACCTTCAACAAGTATGTTGTGGGTTATTATGAAGAGCAAATGTGATTTAGGGTACACAGTCTCTTTATTGACAATTGATTGATTGAGTTGTAAACAGATTTTTGAACTTGTAGAAAATACTATTTCAGTCTTCAAAATTCTGAGTTACATAATGTTACTTGCCTTTTCTTAGCGAATATAGTTTCAGTGTAGTATTTAAAAATTACAATTTTTAAATACTAAAAATTCAATGATTATTCCATGATTAATGCACAAAGAAAAAAGGTTTTCATTTCATATATTTTGTCACAAAAGAGAGTAAAAAAGGCAGATTATTTGTCACCATAAAAAAAAAAAAAAACATTTATTAATGCATACTCAAATATGTAGTTTCAGTGGCATGTAAATCATTGAATTGAATGTCACAAATCACAGATAAATTGCATACTCACTTACTCTTTAATAGCAAAACCATTCACATCTGGTAAATGGTCAAAAATCTATCAAAAGCAAAAGAGAACCTTAAAAGCAAGAGACATTTTTATATAAAAACCAATTACACAGAGGACAGTGATGAGTTATCTGTCATCTGCAATTGTTGTGCAATCTCTCTGTTTGCTCCCAGTCTGTTCCAGCCCCTTATATATCAAAGACCTCTAAGACCCCTCAAAAATGAAGTCATTCCAAATCCGTTATTATGATCCGTGACCGTCATTAGATAATCCGATGATCCTAAAACACTAAGAATAAACAAATACGAGCCTTATCCAGTCTGAAATCATCTGGACATTACTTTAAGAGCAAACATAAAAAAACACAAGTTACATTCCATTTCCGTTTGGCCCTTCTTGACACGTTTTAGAAAATCAGGCCTACATATGTGCATATGCATCCCATATCCGTATTCCTAAAAGCATGTACACAAATATATCTTAAATTATACAATGAATAAGTAAAAGTGTGTTAAATGTTATTTGCTTCTCTCTGGTCTGCAATAACAAGTACTGGTCAGCGGAAGTGGAAAATTCTGTGAGCGCCTAAAGATATATACGTCCAAAACCAGCCCAGCCTAAATGAAGAAGAAAGCAGAAGCAGAAACATTTCTCTTTCTTTATCTCTTTTTCACCACCTCTGTAAATTTCGCCTCTGATTAGGGGACAGGGTGACAGAACAAAGTGTGTAGAAGTAGACCTAGGCTGTTTAAGCGAATGTCTTTGTGTCAGGACAGATGATGAGAGGCGGAATGTGTGCGTGTGTGAGACGGACAGACAGTGAGAAGCGTTTGGGTAAGAGCGCACTCATGTATTTTAAAGGAAAGCGATTAGGTACGAGGCTTGGATCCACACGGACAGATGAGTGGTGAGAAGCTGATAAGAATGAATGTAAATATACACTAAAAGTGACAGATTAACCTTGGGCAAGGGCAAGTGGTGCATGCGCACACACCTTATCCACACATGCGTGGCAAATTATCATAGAGCTGGAACTTGATATGCTAAGGTCTATTTCCTTCGTGCTATTTCACAGAAACTGGTATAAATGCACATTCTAATAAAAAGGTTTCTGAACATGAAACACCCACAAACACACATTACACTGACAAAATCCAGCCTACAGGATGCATCGCACTTCATTTGCATAAATAGGTTGCGACTGTGGCATTAGGCAAATCATCCGGCGGAGAGACGCTAGTGTACTTCGGGCTGCTAATACACGATCCGAACGCAAACAATATCCCTGCTAGATTTGGACGACGTCTGAGGTCCTTTGTTTGCCAGTGGAAGCGAACACAAGCTAAACAGTCTATCTCTCCGTCTCCATCCCTTGCTTTCTGATGGAAATGATGTGGAGCAGCATCCATTCGCTTGTAAAAATAGCAGCTCAGCTGAGGACAGCGAATGCAGTTTCTCTCAACAGATGGAGAGCTGAAGCTATGGAAACTGGCAAAGCGTTCCAGTGCTTTTGCGGTTTGTCAGGGGTGAATTGAATGCCGTAAAGCATATTTGTTGGTGATTCTGTTTATGCCCCGTCTCTTCCTCTGATGAATGGTATTGCTCATAAGCCAGGCAGGGTGATCTTTGAATAGAATCGCCTGATTAATTGGTCACTTCACTAATTGAACCGAAATCTAATTTGTTCACGTGAGGACATTTACCTGAGGCCCTTTGTGAATAACATAGCAAGAGTCTGCCGCATAACAACAGAATGAGCGCTAATTAAGTGTGTTCATCCAGTTTGACCCCTGGGGATTAACTGAACTGAAACAATCAAGAATGGCATTTCAAGACCCTCAAACGGGTTAGAAATTAATTTATATATGAATTAAGCCATGCATCAACTCAATTCAATCTGCTCACGGTAATGACTGTGCTCTGTGTTTCCTCTGTTCTACGGTAAAACTCTGTGTGAGATTTATCTCAATGATACCGAAAGGAACAAAAAATAATGACCGTTACCGGGGAAAAAATAAAAAAAAATAAAAATCGGAACGCAACATGTTCTTGGCAAGTCTCTTTTTGAGGTACCCAGGAATGCAATTACTTTGTGGTATTTGTGTAAAAGCATTTCTCATCAAACTCCTATTGTGTTCTCTACTAATGCAATCATTTTTTAAGCCAATTGAAGTGCATGCTCAACCTGTTTACAAGCTAGCCGGTGTAATTAGCCTGAGTCACTGCAGCAGTTTATAAATATCCAGCACACCAGCCCTTAATTCAGCAGATAGAAACAAAATGTGTCTATAAGGACACTGGAAGCCAAATGTCACTGCAAGTGCCAGCTGTGTTTCAATGCATAGAAATATTCAAGTCATTACCATTCCAGAATATCTATAATATATCTATAATATATAGGAGTTTCATTGTGTTCATTGCATAAAATAAAATAAAATAAAATAAAATAAAATAAAATAAAATAAAATAAAATAAAATAAAATAAAATATTTACATTAAATAAGGTCAATGTTTTAATTTACTTAATTTTTAAAATTTTTTTTTTTTTTTTTTTTTTTTTTGGCACTGCTTCTCTGATTCTGATGCTTTGACAGTGCTTTGGTACTCAGGATTTGTGGTTTTGCTGTCAAGTCCAATAAGGATCACAGAATCTATTAAGAGCAGAATGAAATTAACACAGACCTTGTTAAAAACAAAATGCATCCACTCTTTTCTATCCATACAGAAACATAATTCAAAATTTATGTTTATGTTGCCCTATATCAAGAGTGATATCGTTATATATCTTACCCATAAGGCTGTATATAAATTTTTACATATGTAAATTCTCTGGGTAGATTAAGATATGTGAAACGCTGTATATATATACATATGTTAATAATATATATATATATATATATTATATTTTATTTTTTTTTTTTTTTTTTTTTTTTTGGCATGCTAATGTTTAGGAACCCCTTGCAGAATCTGTGAAAATGTGAATAATTATAACTAAGTAAGAGAGATGCATGTGATCTTATTCACATATATATATACATATATATAAGACTTTTTGAAATTGTAGATTGTAAATTGTACTTAATTTGTCTTCCGGGAAACATGCAGGTATCTTCTGTTGCTTCCGAAGGGCAGTAGTAAATGGAAAAAAAAAAAAATATATATATATATATATATATATATATATATATATATATATTTCAACAACATAAGAAAAATTTGGACATCTTCATCCTGTTGAAAAGTTTTGACCCCCTGGCTCTTAATCCGTCATGTTTCCTTCAGGAGCATCAGTGAGTGTTTGAACGTTTTTTTAATAGTTGTGTTTGAGTCCCTCAGTTGTCCTCAGTGTGAAAAGATATATCTCAAAATCATACAGTCACTGCTGGAAAGGGTTAAAATTTGCAAAAGATGCTGGAAAACTGAAGAATCTGTAAGACCTGGAAAATTGTTCTGAAGAACAGTGCTCAGTTTAACTGTTCAGAACAAAGAAGGGACTCATGAATAACCATCACAAAACAAAATAACAGTTGTAGATCATCCAGGTAACCACAGTATTAAGAACCAAGGGTTCCCAAACTTTTGAAGGGGGTTATTTGAATAATTTCTAGCAAATTATTCAACATTATAATAACAAATAAGCAATTTTTTTTTTTTTACTTTTTTTTTTTTTTTTTTTTTTTTCTTGTTGACTACATGTAAACATCTTTTATGTAAAATATCTTACTCAGGACAGTACTAAATAAAAAAATAATAATAATATCCATTTTGTATGATCTCTCTTATTTTGTTAAAATTATTCACATTTTCACAGATTCCGCAAGGGGTTCCCAAACTTTCACATGCCACTGTACATACATAACATCAGCATTAGTTTTGTACATATTTGTATGGGCTAGATATATATGTTCAAATAATAAATTGAAATATGAAACTGTAAAATCCAGAATGTAAAAGGTATAAATATGTTTTACTTTATATAAAAAAATATCTCATATATGAAAATTTATATTAAATTTTAAATTAATTTATATTAAATTAAATTTTATTAATTTTTCTGACCCTGTATAGACAGTAACACAACTACCATGTTCAAGGGCCTGAATCTTAAAAATAATCCATTTGACATCAGTGGTTCAACCGTAATTTCATGAGAATACTTTTGTGCACAAAGAAAACAAAAATAACAACTTTATTCAACAATTCTTCTCTTCTCTTGGGTGAACTATCCCTTTAATGTATATTACATTTGCATACGAGTAGTTTTGAGATTCTTCAGAGAATATGCAGAGCTGCAGGAACAACCAGGCTCTGTTATTCCAACACAGCCAAGAACATGCGAATTTTGATTGTATAGAAAATATTTTACTCATATTTAATCGTTTTATTATTGACAGTTGTTACATTTTTTGAGTATTAAAATGTAGACAGTTAAAATTATTAATTAAAATGATTAAAGCATTAAAATTAGACAGTTGTTACATTTTTTGAGAATTAAAATGTTAGCTTTAACATTATTCAGTATAACCCTGGTTTGGCCACTTTGGAAGTCTGTTTTACACAGGTGCTTGGATAAAGCAGAGGTCCTATACTGAGTCAATGCAGAATACCGCTTTCTCCTGAACTTCTCAAGAGGCTCTGAAGTTGTGATTGTGAAATCAATGTAGGATGACCCGTGCACCCTATTTCTGACTCTCCTTCTCACTTTCATTCTCTCTCACACGTTCTCCTTCTGCATGCTCTTTATGACTCACCCAGCTTGAATTTATCCCCTCCACACCACAGCTGTAGCTGTAAACCCCCTCCACTTGTCACTCAATCACAGGGCTATTACCTCCAATAAATCTGCAGTAGACTGACAGCCAACATAAGCAGCGGAGAGCTGCCCTTTATTCAGTAGTCTGATCCTGCTAGGCAGCCCAGAGTAGCTCCTGTCAACTTTACACTCACTGAGGCCAAACTTTACACCGGAGATTTAACAACTGAGGCAAAGTTTACACTTGCATTCAATGCAGTGAGGTATTCTAAGAAGCGGAGCAGGTGAAGTCAACCAACTTTACACCTTCTGAAGGAAACAGAAGTGCAATTATAAGTGTTAGAGCCAGGAAATTTTTTAGAACACAGATGAAACAAGAAGAGAGACACCTGAAAATTACAAGTTGGGCTAAATTTTACATCTGAAAAAAAAAGGCTTTAGAAGAAGGGAAAGAGAGAGATCTAAAGAGCTATAAGAAAAAACGCTGCTCTGACATAATTATGCCATATTTACACTGCTTGAATAAATCGGGTGAAAATAGTTCATTTAAATTAATTCATACAACAGAGATACACAACACAGTGAATAAGTTATGAAAATCCTAAAACACTAGCACTCTCTCCTAGGCAATTGTACACCCTTAGAGGCAATTAGGGGAAGTGAGTGTGAAAAATCTTTCAGAAAAAGTCCACTCCTATTTGGTTCAGAGTGAAATGCGGTACAGCATCTTCCAGTGTTCACAAGTCAGACAGGCAGCCTGTGTCACTCTACTCATACAGCACTATCTGTCGGTTTGTCTATCTGTCTGCCTGTCCTGTTTGAATGACTTGCTCCTTATTTTGTTTTACATGAAAGCAATTTAGCTCTTAACTACATCAGTGCTTAGTTTAAAACTATGGCAGCTTTATATTTCCTGCTCACATCACTCATTTTAAAACTGTAATTAACACAAATATCAGAATGGCTTTCCTCTCTCTCATTAAAACAGAAAAAGGGTACCATGAGGTGAATGGTAATTTTGCATGACAGGAAAAAAACACAGTTTTCATCATTTTTGTAAAGGCTAATCCTTACACCTGGAGTAATTGCTCATCGTATTTCTTTTATGCTGTGTAAGACTGTGACATGCATGGGTAAAATGTAAGATGTTAAATCTGGTTTAATTCCACATGAGACCAGAGGTTTGCCTGTGGTTAAGGTAATGACTTTGAAATGATGAAAGTCAATGTCCTGCTGGTTTTCAGGAAAAGCTCAATTCAGTCTCATACTTTTAGCAGCTTCAGGCATGTCGACAAGAGAGCAAAGTTTTAGAGTCAGTTAGTCTTGCCCCAAAGGACCTATTAACGAGAGATACCTATTATAACCAAGCATTGCTGTTTGAACCCCCCCTTATGCCCCTGTTTTTTTGTGATAATGATAAGCTTCCCTTTTTTCAAAATTAGTTGCTATATCTTTTCTAACTGATCTAGCTAAAGCCGGGTTCACACTACAGGAGTTTTAAAATCCTAACCGATTATTAAATCTTGTTGCAGCGCACACATAAGGAGAATCTTTGCAGATTATCTTCCCTCAAATCTTAAACATGCAAGATATTATTAGGATTATTATGCTGGAGGGAGCACCTCACGTGATCTGACACAGCAGATCTCATTTTAGCAACTAATGTTTACATATGTTGGTACATTCAAAACTGAGGCGATTTCACCCCAAAGATTCTCTTTCTCCTTATGGTTGTGATGCGTTTTAGACACAATATACAGACAGTGTTACTACAAAAACCTCACAAAGCAGTTTCCTCCTCCACTATCCAACTGAGCTGTACAGCAGCTGTTTGCGGTCGCGCATGGGCTGTTGTGAAAGTACTGACGTAATCATATAGCCGTCATCATCCCTAAATATCAAACATGTTTGATATGATCCGGACTGCCCCAATTTGTGTGCAAGCAGATCGGGAGGTGTCGAACATAGGAACTGATCGAGGTGCTCTACAAGATTTTTGCTCCGATTCTCGGGAGGGGAAAATCGGGGCTAAATCAGGCTTAAAATTCTCTGGTGTGAGCCCGGCTTAACTGTCTTCGTGAACCAGACTATCAAAACCACCAAAAGTCCCATAGACTTACATTGACGGAATGTTCAAATGAGCCAAGACTATTCAAACTCTAACTGACAAAACTCTCAGAATCCCTTGATACTAAATAAAGTTTCCCTTCTATGTACTATATTTTAAGCCATTCAAACTAATTTATCTATCTATCTATCTATCTATCTATCTATCTATCTATCTATCTATCTATCTATCTATCTATCTAAATCATGCTAGCAATATGCTGATCATGCTAACAACATGCTAGTAACATGCTAATCGTGCTAGAAACTTGATAACTACACTAGAATCATGCTAGTAAAATGTTAAATGCTAGAATCATGCTAGCAACATGCTACTAACTTGATAATCATGACAGAAACATGCTAATCATGCTAGAATCATGCTAGCAAAATGCTAACTTGCTAATCATGTTAGAAACATGTTAGCAACATACTAATCATGTTTAAATCATGTTGGCAACATGCCAATCATGCTAGAATCATGTTATTAACATGCCAGTAACATGCTAAACAGGCTAGCAACATGCTAGCAACACGATAATCATGGTAGAAACATGTTAGTAACATGCTAATCATACCAGAATCATTCTGGCAACATGCTAATAACCCTGATAGCACACCTACATCTCGGAGACGTCTATTTAACATCTGCATTTACATCTGCAAGAAATCTGTCAGACTTAGTTTGCTCATCTGCAATACATCTATTGGAAGTTTCCTATCAGATGTCAAATAGACGTCTATTAGATGTCTTTAAGATGTTTATGATTTAGAATGTATGTAAAACTGACATCTTACAGATGTCTGCCAGACGTTTGTGCACAGCAGATGCTTTCCAGATCAAAAGATCTTTAACAGACATCTTGCAGACATATGTGTGCTATCTGGGAATGCTAGCAACATGGCAATCATGCTAAATCATGCTAGTAACTTGCTAATCATGTTAGAAACATGCTAGCAACATGTTAGTAACATGTTAATCATGGTACAAACATGTTAGCAACATGCAAGTGACATGTTAATCATGGGAGAAACATGCTAACAACATGCTACCCTGATGGCACACATACATCACAGAGACATCTTTGACGTCTGCATTGACAACTGGAAGATGTATTTTTTAGATTGTTTGCTCATCTGCAATACGTCTATAGGACATTTCCTATCAGATGTCAATTAGATGTCTATTAGATGATTTAGAATGTATGTAGAACTGACATCTTCAAACATCTGTCAGATGTTTATACACAGCAAATGCTTTCCAGATCAAGTGATCTTTAACAGACATCTTGTAGACGTATATGTGCTATCTGGGTAGTAACCCAGTTCTATTCATGCTAGAAACATGCTAGTAACTAATCATGGCAGGAACACGCTAAATCATGCTAACGACATGCTAATTCATTTAAATCATGCAAGTAACATGCCAATTTATGCTATATTGTGCTAGCAACATGGTTAAACTATGATAAATCATGGTAGCAGCATGGTTAAACCATACTAAATCATGGTAGCAACATGCTGATTCATGTTAGAAATGTGTGTGTTCCCACTCTGTCCCAAACTTCAGTTTCAACAAGTACATTTTTTAAGCTCATTTTTTTTAAGCTTTTCAAAGTTAGGCTTTCTCAAGCCAACTTCAAAGTTTGTCTACAAGCTTTAATTACCTAGTTATTCATTTAATGCTTTAAAAAAGTTGTTGATGAGTCTGAAGGAAACTAACAAAAAATGTAAAACAAATTGTTAGACAAAAAGCAACATTGGGCTGCATATACACAGAAATAAAATAACTTTTTTGTGCTAACGTTTATTCATGTTTATCTGGTCTTTACTAAGGTTCTATTAACATTACTGGAAGAACATTTGTTCATGAGAATGTTCATGAGTTCTGAGAATGTTTCATGTTAGCTGAATCCTTTAAGTATTTCTTGGCTTAACTCTTTCTTTTATAGGTCTATAAATGTTGTCTTTGTTAATTATGCTTTGTAACTGCAAGCACCGCTGTCAGAGCAGTGGTTTTGCGGTCAGTGCAAGTCCATATTGAGTTGTGGTGCTCATGTAAGAGATCAGGGCACATCTGCATCTTGTTCTCACCTTGATTTCCAGTCTGATACTTTGTCTACCAAAAGTGTGATTTGAGCATGCATTAACATGTGAAAAGTCCTGATGATTTGACAACCATGCTGTTATGTCATTTGCACAATGTGTGTGTTTAGCACCTTTCTTTGTACAATGTAAATGTAGTTGCCCTGCAGGTGTGAAGCCCCTTGCCGTTAAAACACCCTGTACCAAAAAAAGCTTGTTTGTAAAGGTTAGGCGAAAAGAGAAGATGTGTATTGAAATTCAACACCACTTCACTGCAAACTCAGGAGGGGCCGTCAGAAGATTAATGAGCTATTGGGCTGGAGTTGTGCCGTTTCTCATGCGCAAGGCCCACATTAGTGAAATAATTAATTTTACAACACTAGGGTGCTGTGTCCCTGCCGAGGCATGGCATGTGGCTATGATAAGCATTCACTAATTAACCACCTAAAAGAAAATGGAGGTGCAAGCCACCTTTTGACATTCAAACATTTTGGAGCAAAACAAGCTTTTAGCAAGAATGTTCCTGAGCAGCAAGTGATGCTGCGCTACTTTTGAATTCACTTTTTAAATGCAGCCCGCTCAGTGGGTTTTCGATTATGCAAGAAGGCGACTTTGCCAGATGCCTGCAGGTGGGCAAAACTGACCCCTTACCTGGTGGCAAAGTATTTGTCATGGTAAGAATGGATAAACATCATCAGTGCTACACCACTTCAGCCCACAGTCAATATGTCTTGAATGTACACGCTGAACATTTTCCTCTAGATGTCTCATTGGCGCATTTCTGCGCGACAGAAATTAGCAACATTAGAGTCAAGTGGAGGATATGATAATACCCAGATGCATAAAACATGTACTCAGTAAAAGCGTGTGCCTATGAGAGTGACTCACAGGTAAAAACACTGTCATCGAGGATGCGTGAATTTAGATTTTTCTGAACTTCATGACGGTTTTAAGCTCAATGCATTATTAATGGCGCCAGCTCAGGAGCAATTTCAAACACTGCATATTTGAAAAGATGAAATATAAGAAAGATTTTTTTGGTGTACTTTAGACTTGAGTTTTTTTTCTCTATCTCTCTCTTTTTTTTTTTTTATCGGAAGGTTCCACATGTGTCCACGCTTATGTGCTTTTTATGCATATATATGTGGGGGTGTTTGCTTGTGTGCATAAGTAAGTGTCTACTAAAGAGTAGCTACTAAAAGTATGATTCAGACTGTGACAATCGGTCTATCTTAAAATTTTCCCCCCAAAACAGCAGTAATACCTATGAGCAAGCCATGATAAACAAGCTGAAAAGACTCCGTGTGGACATCAGCACTCCACAGGAAATCCATCTTGCAGTCTCCAGCAGGCTAAAAGACTACTTTCTTCTGACAAGGAAAAAGCGCCAACCACACAATGGAAAATAGCATGAACTTCACTGTCAGGAACTTGCTGTTATAGATGGTTGAGGAAACTGTCAACAACTGTTGGCTATCGGCCTACATACCTCAGATGGGGCAGTCACTGTAGTCAACTTGTACACATCAACCTTCCCCGGAGATAAAGAATGTGCGTTGTGAGGTTCACTTTCTACAAAGAACGGCTTAGAACCAGCAGTCAAGCAGCTGCAAAACCGTGAGCTACTTTGGACAACAGGCTTGCATCATTCTTTGGCAGAAGAGAAAAGCAATAAACTAATATACCTTGGATTTGACTTCTTGTATTATATTCTGACGCATTATACTGAGAACTTATGAGTTACAACAGAGTGGGTTCATGGCAGAACTAACTGAAAGTAACTCATAACTCATGCTTACTTTAAGGCCACGAAATCTCATAGAGTCAGGCTTATTTAAAAACTGATATCGATTGAACCTTGAACCCACATGGGGACAAAAAAAAGCCTTTGTTCTTACCAGTCAATGACCTGGTCCCACCATAAAGAACATGGTCACAAACCTAATACCTGAAGTCTGGTCTGTAGAATAGCTCTAGGCATCAGGATTCCCTCAGGCTTGACCAGACACTATAAGAGTTCACTGCTCGTCTCTCTGCCTGAACTCATGTGTCATAAGATGAGCTTCTTAAATAATCACAAGCTACAAGAAAAGGGAACAAGGAGTGACTGACAAATAAAGATGTAATGGAAATGTTGTGTGCAGCACACTTCCACTGACCTGATCAACAGCCAGTTGCAACAAATCCCTCGAGTTATACCTTAAAGGGGTCATTAACTGACAAACCAAAATTCCCTTGATATTTTGACACATAAGAAGTCACTGTACTATTAAAAAAATCTTGAAAGTTTCAGAACTCAAAACGTTCTTGTTAGTCTAAAAACAGCTTACATTGAAGCTAATCTGCCAGAACAACAGGTTGTGGAATGTGCCACTTTTATGACATAATAGTGTGGCTAAACACCGCCTCTACTGAAGAAGATCAACACCTGCTTCTACATCCCTGCTTGTTTAGCCCCACCCACCAATTCATACATGTACTGTATATAAAGAGAGGTAAACGCAGGTCTATGCAGAAACCAAACGATAAAGATCGCTCCAAATACAACAAGATGCTGTGCAATGCTAAGTTATGGAAAAACAGTCTTTGTTTTTGCATTGACTTCCTTCTGATCACAGCGTAAGGAAAAAGGAGATTAACTTTTTAATTAAGTCCCAGGCTGCTTCAGTAAAAACTTGGTCCTTTGTCACTTAATTTTACCACGGTTTCATTTACAAATAAGGAACAATTCAACATGGGATCTTCAGTAAGATTGAAACTAAAAGACCATGCTGTGTTGGCTATATTGAATCTGACAATAATGTCGCACCACATGTGTGAGTAACTGTTTTTATTTTGTGGTCAGTATTGCTTTGTCTGTTATTATAGATCATTTGATATGTACTGAGTGTTTATACTGAGCGTTTTTAAAGGGTTACTCCACCCCAAAATGAAAATGTTGTCATTAATCACTTGCTCCCATGTCGTTCCAAACCCTTAAAAGCTTTGTTCGTCTTTGGGACACAAATGAAAATATTTTTGATGCATTCTGACAGCTTTCTGGCCCTCCCATAGACAGCAATGTAATTAACATGGTCACGAGAATACTTTTTGTACGCTAAGAAAACTAAAATAATGACTTTATTCAACAATTGGTCTCCTCCGCATCACCCTAGCGCCATTTTGGAGGGTATTCACTGAACGCAAACAGTGTATGCTGTTCTGTATTGAATTGTCTTCCTTGCTACATTTTGTGGATCGTGTTAATCAATAAGCAACTAGTTAAATGTGAGATGTGCTCCCTAAACTGAAATGTTACCCTAAACTGTTTCCAAAAGAGAGATTTCTTTCACTCCACTGAAGTTTAAAACTTTGAGAGGTTTAATCCAAGTCTTCTAAAGAGACACAGCCTTTTGATTTAGGCCTTTATTCACACATAATTCCATTACATTTATAACTTTCTTATCTATAAAGAATTTGCTGCAACCAGGTCTAAGGCTTTATTATGATCTTTTTTCCCTAATTGAAGCAGTATACTCTCAGCTATAGCAGATTTCAAAGTAAGCTGTTGAATATTTATCTTTATATTATCTTTCATGTTGTATATTATAATTTTGTGATGTTTCGCTTGTAGCAACTTTATTTTTAACAAAGTAGTATGGATTAACAGTTCTCAGTTTATTGGAATTGACCAGAATATCAATGTGCTCCTACAGACAACCTTACAATTACTGGTCCAGATCTTTAATTACTAGTCGTCACCACCCAACAATAGACTATAATGTTCTTTTCCTTTTGGCAGCATGTCTTTATACTGACAGCAGAAGAAATCCACATGCAAAACAAATATACAGTGCAGTAAATGTATAGTACAAGCCGATTCCACATCAGCAATAAACAAACAATTAACATCAGCATGAAATGAAATTTGCAACTTCACTGCCTTTGTGGTATTCCCATTGTGATATACTGTAATGTATTTCCACTCTATTTCCATTTCCATTGAATTGTGAAAAGTGAGTGTTGCATACCAGAATGGAGGCAGGTCTGAAAGTAATTGGTTTAAGGCTAATATAGCTCTCATGGAACTTTGCTCATGTAACTTACTGTAACCTGAATGAAGAAACTAAGACACTGTTAAATAATTTCATTTAAAAAATCTATTAATGAATAGTAAGACTCATGAGGTCGCATATACTATCCTTCCAATCTTGTACTCAGTGACAACACAGTGTGCATTTAATTGGCATTATTTAGGTAGAGAGAACGTGTACACCCAAGAAACTTCTCAACGACAGTGCGTTTGTACCCTGTGGATGAGCTATTGGTCATCTGCAGGTGTGCTGCTACATGGATGACAGCTCTGGATATTTACACAAAGTGCATTCAAGACGTTGCAGGTAACCAGACCAAAGGTATTCTCAGATATGTCTGGAGATGGTGAGAAGGAATTCACCTGCCAGACTGAAGACAAAAGGAGTTAAATGAAAGGAACTGTGAGCCATCACCCACCAGGACCAACAAATAGATGTGAACACCAATGGAAACTGTTACTCCCACACCAACCTTATCAGTCCAAAGGTTGCATAGCCCAGGCAAAAACGATACCTTGTGGTAGTATGAGAAAACACAAACCTGATAACGACGATTTCTGAAGTTTTAAGACCTGCTTTTGACTGAATCAGTGTTACACCCCGTCTAGCTGCTCAAATAAACAGATTAAAGAGATTACACACTTCACCTTTAAGTGGAATATAAACATCTTTACAGTAATTACAGAAATTAGCAGCATAAAAGAGGCAGATCACAATAAGATACTAAGAAGAAAAGAAAAAGACCTTTGAATAAAGAGAAACTAGAAGTAGTAAAAAAAAAAAAAAAAATCATACTGAATAACAGAGTGGGCATGGTAAATGTGCTGGATTTCTGATATCCTAGATGTGACATGTAAAGATATAATATTATCAAGGTTACATTATTAGGAGCTATCAAGCTATCATGCTTTCAAGATATCATGATTGTATCAATTTCTGCTGCCTCGGTCAGAAACCATTTACGGATGCTAGTAATAGCTTTTCTTTGTACAACACAGAGGTTTGGAGTTATGTGCTGGGTCAAACAGGGACTACTCCTTCTGGCTGCTTGATAAATATCACACTAGAGAGACACATACACACACAGTCACTCTGGTGCCAAGACCTTGAGTCCCTGCTTAGGCAACAGATGGATATTGTCTGTGGACAGATTAATGTGCGCTCTGGGCCCCCTCCTCTAATCCCTGGATGAAGGAAGAGGAGAGAGGGACTTATTGATCCATTCATCTTTCCATTCATATACCACAGGTGTTCCACGTGTTTCATACTCTCACAATATGCAGAAAGCCTGAGGACTGTACATTAGCTCCACTGAGTTGAGAGGCACTGCCAGCCCTGTAAGTACAAAAAAAGAACCATGTACCAAGGTAAATTAGTAACTGTAGCTGTGTTTCCATTATAAATTTGTACAAAACTTTTGCGACATTTTAAAAATGTCAAGTAAAAAAAAAAAAACCCTATTGCGAATTGACGGCACTTCCAATAACCAATGCCTTGTGACTAAAACATAATTTTTTCTCTTGCGATAAGTCATGGCGACAGCTCTGGTTAGATTTAAGTATATCGCATTCAATGCACTAGCCATTATTTTTAATCAAAGGAGACATATGCGTGGGCTGCATCCAAAAACCTAGACAGCTTACTTGTTGCCTCGCTGCCTTATCTGGCAATGATTTCGCAGACAGCTTTTGCGCACATAGGCACCTGACAAAACTGATTTCGGACCAGAGGTTGCGTTAACCGAAAATTGTCCATCATTGACTGATTTTTTTTTATCAGTGACTGAAAAATCTGAAGGCCGTCCATCATTTTGACGGATTACACTGAGGGTGATCTATTGTAAATTGTAGCTGTAATTCCCACCCCTGTCCAGTTGGTGGTAAGTGCGCTCCAGTGGTAGCAGAGCACGGGTTCGAAACTGTCACAAATCTTTTGCTATGCGCTTGATTACGAACAGGTGAGTAGCCTACCCATTTTAGGTACAATGATCTATCACGGCACACTAAAGACCGCCAAAACAGTATTTATTGCTTGAATTTCCCAATGAAATGGACAGAATTTGAAATCTGAGACTTTATTTCATATCAAAAGTAACCAAGCACAGAGCTTACTTAGCCTATTGCGATTTATTGGATGGGAGGTGCACTATGTACTGTTCATTCACCAATTGAAAACAGCATAGACCAGAAGATTGATTGGGATTTAAGAATCCATATTGGCTCATTAAAATAAGAATCTATTAAACTTTTTTTTCTTTTTTTTTACCCAGCCGTAGTTTGTTGTTTTTAAACACTGCGCTGTCATTCTGTTCATGATTAAAAATGAAAATTTGAACAAAAATAAAAGCAATTAAATGTGTTTCCTTTTTCGAATTGCCTGAAAAACCACCTCATGTAAACGTAAAAACTTTTTTGCGATATATGGGACTTTTCACTAAATTTATTGGCCGTATTTGCAGTTTCAATTTGTGCAATTTGAAGGGTGATGAAAATGTGGTTTGTGAGACAGATCTGTCTCAGTTAAAAAAATAAAATATTTTTTTTTTTTATGTAAATTAAATTGGGATATAAAGTTATATAAACCTCTAAAAAATAGAGTTTGAATTATGAGAAATAGTTTTATATTACAAAATATAATGTTGCAATTACAAAAAAACAGTTACAAGATACAAAGTTAAAAATTGTCAGTCAAAATATAATGTAACATCATGAAATACAGTCAAACTGCAAGATATGAAGTCATATTGCGACTGCTTTTCAATATTGCTACTTTGAACAAAGTTAAAATTGCATGACAAAGTTATATTTCCACAAACAGTTGCAATTTCAAGATAAAGTCAGACTGCAGGATATAGTCACATTTTCAGATATAAAGTTGAAATTATGAAATATACAGTCACATTAATATAAATGTTAAACTGTGAGATATGAAGTCACATTATAAGTTATGAATAGAGATAAATAGTCAAAGATAAAAAATCCAACTGTAGGATATTAAGTCATACAGTCAAGCAAAAAGTAACAATATTGAAAAACAAGGTTGCAATAGCACAATATTTCAAGATAGAAAGTCACAGTAACACGATTTTTAACATATTGGCTGTTTATTAGTAAAGCACATATTCTGTATGACCATATTATACATCCCTAATTCCCGATACCTGAACTTAACAACTACCTTACTAACTGTAGTTACTGGTTTGTTAATAGCGACAACTGGACCTTAAGGGAACACTCCACTTTTTTTTGAAAATAGGCTCATTGCCCAACTCCCCTACAGTTAAACAGTTGAGTTTTACCGTTTTCTAATCCATTCAGGTGATCTCCGGATCTGGCGGTAGCACTTTTAGCATAGCTTAGCATAGATCATTGAATCTGATTAGACCGATAGCATCTCGCTCAAAAATGACCATATATAATGACGATATTTGGCACGGCAGCAAAGTTCCTTGATTATTACGCCGAAATGAGAGTATAGTTCCTAGCCATATTGACCTAGAAAATCGCAACTTTTCATTTTTCGTCCATCTGTACATCTGTACATGTACATCTGTACATGATGTAACTACAGAAGAGTCAAGTTTTAAATAGGAAAAATATTGAAACTCTTTGGTCATTTTAGAGCGAGATGCTAACGGTCTAATCAGATTCAATGATCTATGCTAAGCTTTGCTAAAAGTTCTACCACCAGACCCGGAGATCGGCTGAATGGATTCGAAAATGGTAAAACTCAACTGTTTAACCCTAGGAGAGTTGGAATGAATACCGAATACTGAATGAATACTGAATACCTGATCTTAACAACTACCTTACTAACTATTAACAAGCAGCAAATTAGGAGTTTATTGAGGCAACAGTCATAATTAATGGTTTGTTAATAGCAACCTTAAAATAAAGTGTGACCTAAACACCCACTACTAACAAGGTTGTCAACATAGTTGCCAACGTATTGCATCTATTGCATGTTCTGCTTTATTTACAGTTTTTTCCCCATAATAATGAGTAAGTAAAACCTACAGGAATGGGTAAGGCAGTCCATTGTTCATTTGGAATCAGATTTAATGTATGTGCCTTGGGTTGCCTATTAGAATAAGCTCAGTATCCCCCATTGTCCTGGTCCCTTTATGCTGAGGAGTTTGATTTTATTCCTCCACTAAGCTGTTTCGTGGCTTACATGCCCCACTGCACTGGTATTTACTCATTGCTTCTTTGTCTGGAGAATTTCTCTATTAGAATCCACATATATATATATATATATATATATATATATATATATATATATATATATGTGAAAGAGAAAAATCAATATGCAGCAGTTCTCCTGGGTCAGAGGCCTGGGCTTTAAGCTCCACTTTATCACACAACCACACAGCCCGGTCACTTTAAGCGGCCCGCCGCCTCTCTCAGGAGCACCTACGGTGGGCCAAATCGTCAAGGCCCAACACCCCCGTCGCGGTCCCAAAGGTGCTCTCAGAACAATGTGTATTATCTTGCCTGTCCTAATAAACCTGATAAAAACACACACACACACCCTATAGACCTGTGTCATATGTCATCCGAGCACACTAAAGCCACACTGTTAACCGATAGCAGCCTAAAATGACACCTCAGCATCTCTACAGGGAAAAGAGTGGCATTCTATTACAAAGACAACATAATACTCCTGTAGACGCACTTTCTATCACTCCGTCTATCTTTCCCCTGTCTTTCCTCTATCCATCTCTCCCTCTATCTTCTCATCTGTTTTCCCCTTCCTGCTTAAAGCTCCTCTCCCCTGTTGAGTAGAAGCGGGTAAAATGAAAAATAGTGTTTTCTGTGCTCTGACACCTCATCTGTTTGTCAAGCTTTAATTTCCCATGATGCTGTGTCATCCGTGGGCCGCTGGCATGCTGCCTTTGTTCTTACAAAGTCAACAGTCAACTCTTCACTTTTTTTTATATCACCACTCACTTCACTTTCAGTTGAAGCTAAACTACTTTTCCCTTATGCATGGGCTAATGTGTGAAATTTATTGGGGTAAATACAGAGAATGACCCTGCAGACGCTTGACTATCATATCTCTATCTTCCTTGCCTCCATTTGACCTTCTGATAAAAATGTATTTATTGCTCAGAGGTCTGTCAAAACACAGCCTTGTCTTTCTGATATGTCATGATCAGGACTGAGGGCCATTTCTTCTCACTGAGTGAACAGATAACAGCGAGAGAGTTGGGTGTGAGGTGAGGAGTTAGGAAACAGAAAGGCAAATTATTTTTATTTTAGCCCCTGACTAATGTCGTCATCGAGACTGTTGTGGTTACATAACCCTCGCCTGCGAAACAGTTCCCTGTCGGGCATCCGGTTATCTGTCTGAGAAATATTCACAGGGGCAGGCGAGTGGAATGGACACAGTGTCGTGTCATGCGATATGTTCTCACGCACGAACTCGCACGCTGTAATCTGTTCTGTGCCAAGGCACATGTGACTTTAAGATCACAAAATTAAAAAGAAGATGCCACAAATCTTGGAAGATGCATATGATTTTAATCTGATTTTAAATTATTGATAAACAAGTAATAATTTCAGCTACTAAACAGCTGGGAATTAAAAAAATAAGTTTGTTTTTAGTTGACAAGTTTTGCTAGATGACCCCTTACCCTAGTGAAAAAAAATACTAAAATGTATTTAAAATACAATTATTTCATGCATTCATGCATTTACATATTATGAACTTAATTAAAATACCCCGCAATTGTACTTTTAGTATACTAAACTGGTTTAAAGTCAGCTAAATTGGAACCACTTATTTTGTACTTAATGCAATTTATTTTGCAAAAGTAGTGCTAAAGTCCAACTAAAGATATACTTGACTATATTTGATTGTGCTAAAGTGGAACTATTGCAAGAATACTTTAGATACACTTCAAATATTTTGCATTTAAAGACCGATATTATTTAAAGATCATACAATCCTCATCATTAAAACATATTTTAGGCTTAATATTAAGAAATGTGCATTGTGTGCAAGTAGTACTCCAAATTAAGTTTAATTACAACTTTTTAAATATTTTTATTTTTTTATATCAGTAAGTCTTAAGTGATTTTTTTTTTTTTTTTTTTTTAGTAGGGTAGTCACATAACCACATAATTACTTGAGTTTGGGGGGCCATTTCCCATGATGCCCATTTCAGATTTAATGCTCGTTATATATGGAAAATGGATCAAATTAATTTTCAGTCTTTTTTGTTAATTACCCCTGCAAATATATTGCTGAACAATTGTGTTTAAAACAGATTTTAAAAGCAACCTGGTCATGTTAAAACGTTTTTTTGCTATCTAGTCTGATATTCTCCATATAATTTCCAGTATTCTACTCAAATCTGGATTATACTATTGCATATTATTCAATAATTAAGAGCCATCTTCCATTTTGAATAATGCATTAATAATTGGTGAATTATGAGGGATCCATCGAGTGAGTATATTTGCATTCATATGAAGTGCTCATGAATTTTACATCAATATTTTTTTTTTCTCTGCTTCTACTATAATAGAACCCTCTTCCAAATTAAATTTAAAATACTTATCATTGGCAGAAATTACATAATGTGAAATATGGTGAAATGACATTCTGGTCAAAAGATTTGCATATGACCCAAAGCTGGTGTGAATTCAAACATACAATACAAAAAAGATGACATAACTCAGGCTGAATTAAAACGTCTTAAAATATCTGCAGTGATAGAATTTCTCTCCATCTGTCTTCACTGAACAATAATAATAATGATGATTTTGTCTATTCATCTGCTGATGAAATCTTCATACGCTGCCTTGCGTTGACACTGAGACATCACTTTCTCTGTCTATCACTCTCTTTACAGCCCTTTTTTCACTTTGTCATGGAGAGGGATGGTTGTTCTCCATCCCTGACTCAGAGGGGCCATTAAGGCGATCCATTGCCCTCCATTACTCACCTGCCCATAGGGGCTGATGGAGGTACTTTAGCCACAGGCTTCACAGACGGCCCTATCCATACACTAGGTATACACCACAAAGCTTGAGTGGTTTAAAAAGGGACCTCGTATTGACATGAGACCAGTTTACTACTATAGAGCACCCTGGGCCAAGCAAGAAGAATATGGATGATGGAGATGCACGACAGTATGCGGAAATATGAATTTGTGATTTAGTTGATAAGAATTCCTGATATCCCTCCTGAGTATGATCAAAGCAAAAACTATATAACGAATGGAGGAATGATGGGATTATGAATAACGTCATGCAATGTTAATCTTATAATATAAAATAATCTTATATTATATAATAATTATATAACATTGTATAAGGAGTAATTATTTAATCAGTGCCAATGTCAGTGACATTATATATCACAATAGTTTTGTGCTGGAATTTCAACCCAATATTTATTTATTTACTGAAGGTAATGAATACTTTACTGAGAAAGGATGGAATAAATTGATAAAGTGACAGTAAAGACTTTCACTGTTACAATAAATAAATAAATAGTCTGTTTATCAAAGAATCCTGTATAATGGGTTCTATTTAAAAGTAAAATAAAATAAAATAAAATAAAATAAAATAAAATAAAATAAAATAAAATAATGATAATTTCCCCAAAATATTAAGCAGCACAACTATTTTCAGCATTGATAATAAGAAATCACTGAATATTTATTGTCTTTTAAATCCTATTTTGGTTACACTGGAGGTGGTCTTATCTGACCAGTTATAGAGTTCTGTTTTGTAAAATTATCCCACAGACCATACATCATTATAAACGGTATACACTTCCAGCTTTCTGGAAAGCGATCATACCACCCAGCCCAAATCTATAGAGGCGCAAGATGAATGTGTAAGAAAGCCTTTTAAAAAATGATAAACGTTGTGCTGTTTGAAATGTTGATCTGAGCCCAAATGTGTTGGTATAGTAATTACTTTAGAGGGTCACACTAAGAGGGCAAATAAGAGATGAGACGGAGAGGAGAGAGGCAGAAATCTTCCAACAGAAAGCTTGAGGACTGATTCAGTAATGATACCCTCAGAGGGTGCACATGATTCTAATGAGCAAAATGTAAATGATGCTTCTAAATTAGGGGGGAAATATCAGAAAAAAAGCTTACAGAAAAGCCACAGTGGTAGGCTTTTTTTTTTTTTTTCTTCCTCATTTCGCCTCTCTCTCTCTCTCTCCCTCACTCCCTCCCTCAAGCTGAATTGATGCTGCTATCTCAGGGAATAATTTTATCAAAGCCACTTTCATCCCTCTCTCCTCCTAACAAAACTGCTGAGTATCATGTTAAATTCTCAGTGTTTCAGACACATTGTTTTGAAAGTGTGGGGGTACAGTGACCCTGGGGGGCACAACACAACAACATTACAGAGGCAAACAAAAGTTGACATCACAGCCACATTAACCTGCAACACAGAATTAACAGAGGGAAACACTTCTGAAAATGCTGTATTTTAGAAAAAACAAAAACAAAAACATTACGGTTAAGAGAGGGCAGGGTTAATTGCGTTTGTTGTCAGTTAAGTTGTTCATTAAAAAAAAAAATAGAATTGAATTTAATGTATTCATTAATATTCATAAATACATTAATTTAATGTGATTCAGTGGTTCATGGTTCATTAGTTAACATTAGTTAACAATACTTCTACAGCATTTATTAATGTTAATTTCAGCATTTACTAATGCAATATTAAAATCACAGATTGTGTTTGTTAACATTAGTTTCTTTGTATGTGAATAGTACACTGTAAGGGAAACAGGTCAGTTTAGCTCAAAGGGAATTAATTGTGATTGTATAGGGAATTTGAACAGAATCACTGTTATACGGCTAAACACTGAGTCGGCCAGCGATTCATTGACCGAGCCATATTACATCAACTCTGCAATGGATATTAATACCCAAAATATAGTGAAAGCACTATTTATTAGCACAGTAACAAGTTTAACAGTTGAAGATATTAACTTGTAAGCACAAAACACAAGATACTTTTCTTTTTATTATAAATAAGGCTTTATTGTAGAAATCTAAAACATGTGAGCTAATCTAACACATAGACACGCATTCACACAAGTTGCAGAAAGACTGAAAGTGAGGAAAAAATGAGTTTAGAAGAGTGAAAATATGGAATCCCAAGTTTATAGCAATATATGCAATTGCTTAGACCTGAACTACCATCAATTAGGGGAGAGCGGGGATGAAAGTAACAAAGCGATTTTCTCAGAGCCCTGACTACGTTTGCTTTCCAAACTATGACAGCACATTCAGCACACAACCCTTGACAGAGCTGAGAAATATCATGTGATTTCGTCATCGTTTCCCGCGGTTAGGTCCGAAAAGCAGTTTTTGAGTACAATAAGTAAATTATGTAAGCAGTAATTTTTTCAAATTAGTTGTGTTGTATTTCTCATTTCATGTGTCACAGTAATGATCAATCTACAGGTTATTTAGTGCTGTAACACATCCTGAAGTTTGAATTTCCTTAGTATAAGAGTAAATCAGGTTTAAATGTCAGGAGTTCCTGTTGGGACGAATGTAACACCCCTACTGTGACAACAAGTGTTTCTTTTGTCCCGCTTTCTTTTGTTCCATTTCTACCTGTGAATTTGCAGTGTCTCCAGATGTTTTTATGCACATTTCGAATTTATGCATACAAACAACTGGATGGAAACATGAATAGGCCTACTGATACATTATGTTGAGAATTTATATTATGCTGATTTAATTTAATTTTCATATTGTTCATTCTGTAAAAAAAATGTTTTATAAAAATAAATTGAATAAATAATTAAATATTTTAAACAATTCAAGCTTGTACACTTGGGTTTTGAAAGAACTGATGAAATTTAAATTTAAAATTAAAATGTAATAATTTTTTGCAAAGAGAAAGAACAAACTATGTTTGCAGTTAACAAAGTCATAGTCATGTATATTTAATTAAAACAAGAGTAACACAAAAAATCTAGCTTGTATTGTTGTGTTACTTTCGCCCCAACCAACGGGGCCGAAAGTAACAATGTGCAACTTATGTTCAAAGTGAAATTATACTGAAGTCTTTCTACATTTGTACAAAATACCACCTGGTATTGATAGACCACACTTCTGAATTATAGGCCACAGCAAAAATATATCTCTGTCTACAACAATATCTTTTTAAATTATGGTTTTCTGAAAAATGGTACTTTCGTCCCCGCTCTCCCCTATATAATTAACCCTCGCATTGAGTTTCTCAGTGAAGCTGTTAAACGTTATATTAAATGTACCAAATCAGCTAGAATCTGGAGGTTTTACTTGCGTTGCCTTCGTGTTAAGGGATTCCCTGTGGTGTCGTCATTGCAGAAAGAGGTTTTCCACGGTCGTTCAACGTGATGATTTGGGCGTTGGCTGGAGGATGATGCGGAAATGTGTATGCTAGTTGAAGTTTTAGGTAGGTACGGACATCTGGGCTTAGCGGCAAAACTTAACTTAGAAAACAAAACACTCAAAGGAAAAGAAAAGACAAACTACAGTAAAAGAAAGAAGCTTGACAATCCTCATGGTTTTAGAGGAGCGGCTGGCATGCAAGCAGGCGGCGCTCAAAGAGTGCTTAAAAAGGAGCGGCAAAAGTGATTGCAAAAAGCGTGGCTAAGGGCAATGGTAAAAATCCAAACTAAAAGCAAAATTTTATGGTGTTCTGAGTTTTTAAACTTGGCTGTTGGACACATCCCAAATGGTGTCTTGACCAATTAGACATTGTCTTAGCTCCTAATATTGCTATGTTTCTCCTCCCAATACATAAATCAACATGTTATCTTATCAGTCACATGGTCCGAATTTTCCCGCTCTTGCAGGGTATAATTTGGACGTGATTTCTATAACAAGAATATAATACATTTTAAAAAGAATTGGTTGATAGAAACGTTTAAAGCATGAAAATTCTAACTCATACATACCCAACATGAATATAAACCTATAAACTATTCAAAAGTTACTGAAAATACATACATAATGAGTGATTAGGACATGATAGTCAAATGTGTGGGTTACATACATAATACAGAGTTATGCAATGGACTGATATTCATTTATAAGTACTTTTAAGGTAATTTTTTTTGCATATATATATATACCCCAAAATTGACACTCTCCTTCCTGAGTTGAAATTATCAATAAGTGTTCTTTTGTTGCAAGTGTTCCAAGTTGTTCAAAGCTGTGAAGGAGTTGGATGGTTAGGCTTACTTCAGGCTGACTGGCACTAGGACCTGATTTACGAGCATCCATGTCCATCCATTCGGCTCCTCTGGTTTGAACAGTTCTGATTGGATCTTAAATTGTCTGATTCGCTCTGAAATGCTACAACACCTACAAACCAGCTTTCAAACTTTGTCTTTTTTTTTTTTTTTTTACCTCAAGCCCAACATAAGGCTTTCAAAAAGCTTTGGGTCATTTTTAGCATGAAAACGTAATATTGAATCTCATGAAAACATTTAATAAAGCTAACACTGTTATAATTCTTTGCCATTTCACACACGAGTTACACTAACAGAGACGAAAGAAAGGGAAAGAAAACCACAACAGAGAGATGCAAAAGGTGCAAAAAGGAGGCTGACTGAGGAAAGGAGGGGTGTAAAGAGCAAGAGAGGGTGGGAAGATATAACCCATTTTTTCTGTGCAAATACGAGGAGGCTTGTTATCTTGCAAAGGCAAAAATGCAGCTTTCAGCATTTTCATATTACAGTGAGTAGATATTGCTTACAAGCTATAAATTACTTTTTAATACTCTCCAGATTACAGACACTAATACAAATGTAAAACCAACGACCCTGACTTTCTCTCAGTCTCTCTTTCTGTCATTTGCATGAATCCGGTGGGACTCCTCATACATAGATGGTGGATTCGAATATCCTATAGACCATTAAATGTTCAGTCATTTGCATAAGTACATTCAAGGAATATTTAAATTAACATTAAAGGCACTGTGGGTGCATAATATAATGTGACCAATTTGAAGGCTGTCCAAAAAGGCTGCCGTGGATATGTGCGTTTAAGACAAACAGACAGGTGGTCAAGATAGAAACAGGAAGAGAAAGTGAGCGAGCGAAACGGGGAGAGACTGATATGCCCTTCCAAGTTTGCTAAGGCTGCTTGTAAGAAATGCTGAGGATGCAATGTGCTGACCCACATACATACAGTAGTACCTGTTCCCTACAGACTCCACCGGCTGCTCTCCCTCTGCCTCTCTCTCCTCAAATTCCCCATTGTTAACACTGTTTCTCAGTGCTTGCATTTTGTATTGTCTTGTCACTCCATTCTTTGCAGTCTCACCCTTTTGCTTGCAATCTTCAATGGTTTTGTGCATTCTTCACCTTTAATGGTGAGCAAAAAAACAGATGCAAGGCCCATTGAGATGAAGCAAATCAATGAAGTCATCACTACCCTCTCTCTCTGCTTGCCTCTTCCTTCTAGTTCAGCTAACACAGTTTGTTGACCTCATCTTCTTTAATTGTACTGTTCTGTTCCACTTTAAAGATGAACTGTGTGATGTTTTTAATGTTTAATCATTTCTATGACAGCTTAATATATGCTGTTTATAAAATTATTTTTAATTGTGAATTTAATTGTTAAATATTTTAATAATTTTTAATGATTTTTTAAAAAAGTATTTCTTTTATATTTAATATTTACTTTAAAATTATTTAATTATAGTAAAATATATTTATTTTATATTTCATATTTGTTTTTTATTTAATTAAAAAATATTATGTTATTGTTAGATATTTTTATACAAAAACGATCATTTTTTTTAAATATAAAAATGCTATCGCAACTAGAAATTAATGTAGTTATAATGGTAACACTTTACAATAAGGTTCATTAGTTAACATTAGTTAACTACTTTAGTTAACATTAACTAAACATGAACAATTATTCTGCAGCATTTCTTAATCATAATGTTAATTGCAACATTTACTAATGCATTAAATATTATATATTGCTCAACAGATATTTTTAGCAAATATGAATAGTAGGACTGTCAATATAACTTGTTAATTTAGTACAATACTACTGCTACTACTTTTACTACCACTACCACCACTACTAGTACTACCACTACTACTACTACTACTAATAATAATAATAATAATAATAATAATGATGATAATAATAAACAGCATTTAACACACTAATATAACATAATCGAATGATCTCAATTTAGGGGCTTCTTTTTATCATACAAAAAATGATTTATTTATTTATTTATTTGTTTGTTTATTTATTTTTACATGACACTAAAATGCCGTTATAATTAATCAGTGAATCATATAATTTGATTTTTAAATAAATAAATAAATAAATAAAACCTTTATTTTTGAATCAAGGTTTCATTACATTGCTAATTGTTTGAATGTGCATTACCTAAATGATTTCAAAAGGGTACAAACCTCAATAATGTTTGCTTATTAAAATGATTAAAATATTATTAAATTATTAAAGCAATTTGTTATTACTATTAAAGTTTTATTTTTATTCAGATCAAAGGTTGTGTTTGTTACCATTAATTAATGCACTCTGAACTAACATGAACAAACACTGAACAACTGTATTTTCATTAAATAGTGTATAATAGTGTAATAAATGTATTGTTCATTGTTTTGTTCATGTTAGTTAATACATTGATATTAATGTTAACAAATGACACTTTTTGTTTTATCATTACAATTAATCAGGACAATGACAGCAATGAATTCAAAAATATTGTGGTATATGATGCAAAACTATCATTCTTACAATTATGACAAAACCAAATTTTTGCTAGCAAGTTTGATCATTTTACCAAGCTGACAAGATAAAAAATTTGTCAAGCAAATTTCTGCATCTTCTTTTCTTTTTTTCCTCTCTCTTTTCTGTCTTTCTAAGTGCAACAACAGGGGTGTTTTGCCGACAGGGCTCACAGCAGATATGTTAAGCACTGATGGCAACATGGGGTGTGATTGAAAGCTGATCAGCGCATCCATGAGGTTTTTTTGTTTTCTATCTAATGCAGCCTGTGATTGGTTGAGTTGTAGCAATCTTCACCACTTTACTGAAACGACACGTCAGATATCTGAATTGTGTTAAAGGCCCTAATAAACCCAGTCTTTTGCATTCAACGATGATATCACAGCCTGTCATGTTTCACCGACCAATCTGATGACCAGCATTTCACAATAACAAGTGAAAAGAACATGAAAGAGACTTCGTATCCTGACGAAGGCTGTATGAAAACCCCTTCCCCAGAGACTTCAGACCAAACATTACTGTCATTTGACAACAGAGCAGTGCAGCTGCAAGAGAAGCAGTTTTACCTTTTGACATTTATGACTGCTTAAAAAGATGCGTAAAGCAGTATACGTAAGCATGTTACCAGTGTGGGTACGTGAGAGACAGAGAGATGAAGGTTGTGCTCTGTGAGTACATACATGCACACATGAGCACACATGAGTGA